>JADLZN010006820.1:144805-289432 GCA_018155175.1 Sinocyclocheilus anophthalmus
AAAACAATTAAAAAATATTTACTTAACACTGAACATTTTTTAACATTCTAGCAGACATTATACCAACAAAGCACAATTTAGCTTAAAATTAATAAGTAAAATAATATTTTTAAGACTTGAATCAGGCATGTATTTTTTACTGTACAAATAAAGGCAGCCTTGCTGAGCAAAGAGGACTTCTTTTTAAACATTAGAATATATTACCGAGCCCAATTTTACACGGTTGTGTTATAAACGGTTTTTAATAGAGCTGTTGTAATTATTATTATCGTTATTATTGTCTTTTTAATTTTTTTACATAACGACAGTAAAATTACAATACTATCATTTATGAATGTCGATGGAGTTGTTGCTTTTTCTCAGCTTTTATTTTGGCAGAAATCCGCAGGAAGATCTCAGTGCTTCTTTTTGTTGACAACAGCAGATTTATAAATGATTCTCATTACGAATTTGGGAAGATGTTTGTCGCATGTATCACATTGTCACATGTCTTTAAAAAAATTCACAAAAATGTTACTGAGCAACCGACGAGTAACAGTTTCAGCGCAGATTTTCCTCGCGCTTTGTACTTTGAACCCTGGCGCTTCGGCTCGGCATGGGCGTCAATACATATATAACAACCTAATCTTATATATAACAAACTATAACATTCTGCTGTTTATTTACTAATCTTTGAGTCGATTCGCGTCCACCCGTGCCTCACGGCAGGCCCGCGTGGGCGCCCCCCGCGGTCGATAATTTTGGTTCATATTATTCTGCCTTTTCGCTTATTTCAAAGGCCCGACGTAGTCGTCACCGAAATTATTCGGCAAAATAACCCCCGAAAATATCATAAACAATCTCTTCGTGTTTCTGCCGAATATTCGGTGCATCCCTAGTCACAGGGTCTCTCTTTCTCTCTCTGTAGCGTATGCACCCAGATGCGTTCTCAGGTACTGAAATTTGGCACCGATTGGTTTAACGAGAATCGGTACTTGTTGAGTTGTACGCAATTCAGTCGGTACCCTTAAAAGTACCGAGTTCGGTTCCCAACCCTAGTATTGACAGGAAACTCTAAAAATACACCGAAATATTGATCGGCTTGTTGATGTTTCATGTTTGGCCGGAGCTGATGGCTGTATTCAAAATGTAATACATTAGGGAAAGAGCATAGCGCTCTCCCTACCTCTACTATCATCTTGCTCGGGACTGCTATTAAATATTAGTGTGATCTTGTTGTATGTCTAATTCAGGTGGACAGTAGCCCTGTAACTCACCCCGGCTACTTAATTAGAGCTAAAGATGGCACAGTGGGTGGCACAGGGCACCCGTGTGGCGCGTGTCTGATTTCTGAGGGCTTGTGTGTGTGTAAATGTGTGCATCTCTGAGTGAAAAGAAGGAAGAATGGGAATTGACAAGCATTAACAGCGCAGTAACAATTCCCGGTTCAAATTGGACATAATGAAACGAATCACTGACAGATCAATGAGTAAGTCAACAATCGCTCTGGGCTGCTTTTCCCAAAAGCATCTTCAGCCTTAGTAGACACTGTCACCAATGGTCTCTCAAATCTTACTCAGGCTTCTGAAACCTCTGGATGATGCAGTTCTGACTGATTCAGTGAGTCATTATTAGACAGATTCAAATCAATAATCAAATGCCCATTCACTTCACACTGATAAAATCTAACTATGAAATTGTAATAGCTGTTCTAATTCTATGAGAATAGGAAAGTCCACACAATAAATATAATGATAACACAGAGGAACAATATCGTTATTAGGATCCAGAGTTTGAAGAGCTTGCACTGTTAAAGAGGCAGACGACAAAATTGCATCGCTCATTTAAGATAAACGGAACATTGTTGTCTGTTGGTTGAAACACTAATATAGCTATCCTTCCAGTTATCGTTCTTGCTTTGCATGGGCCTTAAATCGTTTTCACTGATTCGTTTAAAAGAAAATCTTTAAAAGTTATCATCCTTGTTATAATTGTCCCCCTTGGTGAAAATGGGTCTTAAAGGGATAGTGGACTCAAAAATGAAAATTGTTTACCATATGTTACCTTCAGCACAAAGCTAGTCCTGATCGCTGGTTTATATTTGTAGCAATAGCCAACAATACATTGTATGGGTCAAAATGATCAATTTTTCTTTTATGCCAAAAATCATTAGGATATTAAGTAAAGATCATGTTCCATGAAGATATTTTTTACATTTTCTACTGTAAATATATCAAAACTTAATTTTTGATTAGTAATATGCATTGCTAAGAACTTCATTTGGACAACTTTAAAGATGATTTTCTCTATATTTTGATTTGTTTGCACCCTCAGGTTATAGATTTTCAAATAGTTGTATCTCGGCCAAATATTGTCCTATCCTAACAAACCATACATCAATGTTTCAGATTATGTATAAATCTCAATTTCGAGAAATTGACCCTTATGACTGGTTTTGTTTTGCAGGGTCACATATATGATGCACTCCATGTATGATTTTCAATCATTGTTAGATAAAGTTCTAAAAGGCTTCAATGAACTTTCAAAGGAAAGAGAGAAATCTCAAGTTTCATTAAAAATATCTTCGAAGATTAGCCAAAGTCTTTTGGGATTGGAACCACATGACGGTGAGTAAATGATGACAGTTTTCCTTTTTTGGGGGATAACTGTTCCTTTAAGAACAGTTCTCCCTTTCCGACCCTATGAGTGATTGTAGCATGTGTGCTGTCATTAGTATCTGTGTGTCGACGCTTTTGTTGCCGCAGGTCTGTCATCTGTCTGATATTTGCTAAGATAAAATCCTTCCTTGCAAAAACCTCTCAGCGTCTTTTGGCAGCTGAATCATTGATTGGTGCCAAAGGCCAGCAGGAAAACAGACTGACACCTCATTCAACACAAACAACAACAACAACACGTTACAGTCCGCCTCAGTATGCCATTATATTCACACTTCTGTCGCACTCTTCTCCATAAAACCTTCAATAATGGGATGTAACCAAATGGTTAGTAGCTTACTCTTTGGAAAAACACATCGATTAGCCACAAACATTGACGTCACTGACAGCGAAAAGCCATTGATTCGCACACATGTAGTAACTGAACGTGACACGTCATTTCTGAACCTGTGTGCTTTAATGTCAGTTTGTTCCTCACACTGCTCCTATCCTTTGACTGTGTATTTGACCTATAATATAGAGCACAAGCCGTATGCACCACTTTTTGGTTGTTTTTCGTCTTTGAAGATCCTTATCTTTAGATGAGAATCTTCATTTTTGGAGTTGACTGTTGCTTTAATTATGAATCATTTGCATCGGTTTGAGGCTATTGTGTATTTTCAGTATTACCGTGGTGTTCGGCACAGGCGCTGCCTGGTTGTTTCCTGTTCATCTGTTTCCCTCTGCAGTCTGAGGGCTGACGAGGTCACATCCTTTTGTTCGCTGAGCACAAAAAGAGAGTGAACGCAGCCGACAGTCTGAGAGCCGGGGATGGAGGGAGACGCTGAAGAAGTGAATTAGGGAGCGAGGGATGATGGGTCGAGGGTGGGAAGGTAATTGCTCCTGCCGCAGGGTTCGGAGAGAGAAAAGCGAACTGCGTGGCACCCAATCAATACCGGCAGACCGCCACTCGAAAAACTATCTCATCTGAGATCAGTCTGAAATTGAATTCACCTCGATATCTACAAGGCTGAACAATGAAATGGAAGCTATGGCTGAATTCTGAGGGTTCGAGTCTAAATAAATAGCTTTCTTTTTCCCTGGTGTAATTTTGAACAATTCATCCGTGCATATTAGTCCAAACTACTTTTATTCTTTACCTCAATCTGGTAATGAATGCTTTTCATGATATGCTTGATTTTTTTTTATGGATAAAATTAAGCCCATTTTTATAAAGACATTTTTTTTTTACTGAACATTCAGTTTGTTAACAATATTTAGACTAATGTATTACTAAATGAAAGAATAGATTAATATTATTATTCAACAGACTGTGCATTACAATTAGAGATGCACCGATTGCAATTTTCTTGGCCGATTCCGATTTCCGATATTTTGTTAGTGGATCGCCAATCCAACCGATTTTTTTGGCCGATTTCTGCCTCCGCTTTCTTCTAAGAACTATAATTGACAGCATATACAAACAAAAATCTACTTTTCTTCTACGCAAAGTTTTATTTTCATAAAAAAGCAAGTAAAAAGTCTTTAATAAAATAAGAACAAATACAAAAATTTGTTAAAATAATTAAATTTCTGTAGACTTCATTGTAAAAATTAAATACCGAAATGCTACATTGTTATAAAAAACGTATTCAGGTCAAGAGCGAAGTGTTTTCTTTGTCTTTACATGACAGACAGCAGCAGGAATATTGATTGCGGTCCCTTTAAGAGTTACCCCGGACCCATATACTGTTCACAACATGCGTTCTCTTTCCACTTTTAACTTCCAAACCTGCCTGGTTTACTGTATACCGCCACGATGGCGCGATTTGTTGTTGGCTGTGCCGCGGTAAAAAACGGATCGCTCGGAATCGGAAGAAGTGAGACTGAATCGCGGCCGATCACCGACATGAAAAAATTTGCCATTCATCCTGGCCGATCGACTGGTGCATCTCTATTACAAGGATTTACTATTTCTTTATTTTTTATTATTATTCTAGTATTTTCTTTTCAATCATCCATACAACATCCCATACTTGTTTTGATTTATATACTATATAATAGTAATATATAATATATAATGTTTTTAATCATTTTCAGTTTTCATATTAATGTATTTAGTTAGGTTTTCAATCTTTATAGTTTTTTTTGTTGTGATGTCTTTTTTTACCTCCCCCATTTTATATTAGCGTTTGTGTTACTTTACTACTTCGTGAGCTTTATATATTTTTATTTTAAATTTTTTCGTCTAAATTGTTTTATTTCTGGTCTAATTCTAGTTGTTCAATGATCTGTTTATTTCAGCATTCTAATCTAATCTAATTTCTAACAATTACAAGTTTATTTATATAACCTAATATCGATATCTAATATAAAATAAATTTATAAATTGTAAATACATATAGTGTATATAGCATTACTGTGTGGATAAAATGTTTTATTTTGTTATTTCAATGAACAAAAAAATGTTTTTTAACAGTTTCAATCTTAATAACAACACTGAGGCTTATTGCTTTGTCAGTAAGGCATGTGTAACTAATGCCTAAATGAATAACGCCAATTTCGAGGACTTGCCTTTGCAACGCGCTTCACTGTAATATTAGGGAAATTTCTAACATATCATCTGGACAAATATAACTATATTAAGCGCTACCCCAGGCCAATAACATTTTGTTTATTATAAGCACTCTACAGTTTTGTCATCTGCTGCTTTAAATGCTGGAACTCCTGAAAGTCGGATGGATTCTGATTGGCTGTCAGTTATCATCCTTGTCATAATTGTCCCCCTTGGTGAAAATGGCTCTTAAAGGGATAGTTCACTCAAAAATGGAAATTGTTTGCCATATGTGACCCTGCATCACAAAACTAGTCATAAGTAGCACAGGTATATTTGTAGCAGTAGCCAACAATACATTGTATGGGTCAAAATTATAAATTTTTCTTTTATGCCAAAAATCATTAGGATATTAAGTAAAGAAAAATGTTCCGTGAAGATATTTTGTAAATTTTCTACTGTAAATATATCAAAACTTAATTTTTGATTAGTAATATGCATTGCACGATCTGCTTCACTGGAAGTATTAGTATTAGGGAAATTTCAACAGTTGCATTATGGGTCCTCTGATCTCCAGCATGCGTTGAGGACTGAGGGAGCTTCTCGTGACTCACGGTTTGGGGTGCATCGTCTCTCTCTCTGGCCCTTCACTGCCGTCGCTCTGACACAGCTGATTAAGATGGACTTTCCCATTTTGTCGCTCTTTCTTTCTTGCTCTCGCTCCAGTCGAGGATAATTCTCTCTTTCTCGGCTTCAGCTGGATAGTTCCACTCTTCAAAAAAAGACTCAAAATTATAGATGAAATGAGTTTCTTTCATCTCAGCAGTCTCCTTTGCTAACATTAATTATTGCCTTTATATCGTCTGTCAGCCACACTGCTCTCTAGATATCGGTGTCCACATAGAAAGACTACTAGTTGCAACTTTATATTAAAAATAAAAGTTAAAGGTAGTCAGAAGCTACTACTATAACCCTTTACTGCCTTTCAAAGATGCTGCCATTCTTGCGTTTTCCCCACCATTTTTCATGTCACAAGTGTTATCTGGTGTGCTTTTGTAGTTCTTCAGGGGTTTGTAAGAGAATGTAAAGTTTTTTTTTTAATAAAGCAAACAGATCCATTTTACCGTAATGAATATTGCCGTAAAAACCCGTAATTCATAGTCTGACCACGTGAGCAGCTTTGAGCAGAATCTATGAGTTGTCATCTTTTAATTCGCAGTCATTTAGACGAGATGTGAACGGAGCTCTCAAATGGCATCAGGCTTTATTTGAATGCAGAGTTATTAACTCTAAACTTTTGAAATATGTACTACACTGGCTTATTTCGAGTCTTTTTGAGAGGAAATCTCTGGATAACTATAAAATTTGTTTTATTTCTTCCCAAATTCCATTTTAGAATATTGTTTTTTTACCTAAATTCCATTTTGGAACTTTGTTTTTTAATGCAATTCCGTTTTGGAATTTTATGAATTGTATTACGTTTTCTCGATTCGATTCTACATTAATTGGTTAATTTAATTTTAATCATCAAAAAGCATGTTCAATGAATTGAATTCATAAAACTTTTAACAGGTAATCAATTTTTTTTTTAATGTAAATAAATATAACTATTCCTTTGCAAAGAACATTGTGTTGTTATAATTTTTGTCAAATAAAGTGTTGCACAACATATAAAAACATAGATTTCTGTCATAATTTCAAAAAGTTAAACCAAACATTTATTTTGGAAAACTTTAACAGTTTAATCTTTTTTTTATTATTATTAAATGAAAATAACAATACCTTTATAGTAGATACGATCATTTCTACTGTCAAATAATTAACAGCGGTGATTATGAATATTAGAATTTTGTCATAATTTCAAAAAGTTAAATCATTTTGGAAAACTGATGATTTAATACTTTACAACAGAATTAGTTTATAACAGAACATTGCATTTTTGTAGTTTTTGTTTGTCAAATAAAGTGCTGCACCGCAATCATAGTATATTTCAGTCATAATTTCAAGTTAAACCAAACTTTTATTGCAGTGGGTGGTAGTGAAGACCTTTGTATTTGATGTGCTTGTAAGAATTTTTAACATCCATCGGTTTATCTAAGAATGGTTTTAGACTGAAATACAGGTGCATCTCAATAAATTAGAATGTCTTGGAAAAGTTAATTTATTTCAGTAATTCAACTCAAATTGTGAAACTTGTGTATTAAATAAATTCAATGCACACAGACTGAAGTTGTTTAAGTCTTTGGTTCTTTTAATTATGATGTTGGCTCACATTTAACAAAACCCACCAATTCACTATCTCAACAAAATTAGAATACTTCATAAGACCAATAAAACATTTTTTTTTTAGTGAATTGTTGGCCTTCTGGAAAAGTATGTTAATTTACTGTACATGTAATCAATACTTGGTAGGGGCTCCTTGTGGCGTGTAATTACTACGTTCCTGCCGTCAATTCGCCAAAAAGCTGGGTCCGCAAAGGAAACATGAAAGTCTCCCAAATTTCTTGGTAACCGGGTACCGTGACTTGGTTTTTCAGAAAACACAGTGGATCAACACCAGCAGATGACATGGCAGCCTAAATCATCACTGACTGTGGAAACTTAATACTGGACTTTAAGCAACTTGGGCTATGAGCTTCTCCACCCTTCCTCCAGACTCTAGGACCTTGGTTTCCAAATGAAATACAAAACTTGCTCTCATCTGAAAAGAGGACTTTGGACCACTGGGCAACAGTTCAGTTCTTCTTCTCCTTAGCCCAGGTAAGACGCCTCTGATGTTGTCTGTGGTTCAGGAGTGGCTTAAGAGGAATATGACAACTGTAGCCAAGTTCCTTGACACGTCTGTGTGTGGTGCTCTTGATGCCTTGACCCCAGCCTCAGTCATTCCTTGTGAAGTTCACTCAAATTCTTGAATCGATTTTGCTTGACAATCCTCATAAGGCTGCGGTTCTCTCGGTTGGTTGTGCATCTTTTTCTTCCACACTTTTTTCCTTCCACTCAACTTTCTGTTAACATGCTTGGATACAGCACTCTGTGAACAGCCAGCTTCTTTGGCAATGAATGTTTGTGGCTTACCCTCCTTGTGAAGGGTGTCAATGATTGTCTTCTGGACAACTGTCAGATCAGCAGTCTCCCCATGATTGTGTAGCCTAGTGAACCAAACTGAGAGACCATTTTGAAGGCTCAGGAAACATTTGCAGGTGTTTTGAGTTGATTAGCTGATTGGCATGTCACCATATTCTAATTAGTTGAGATAGTGAATTGGTGGGTTTTTGTTAAATGTGAGCCAAAATCACCACAATTAAAAGAACCAAAGACTTAAACTACTTCAGTCTGTGTGCACTGAATTTATTTAATACACGAGTTTCACAATTTGAGTTGAATTACTGAAATAAATGAACTTTTCCACGACATTCTAATTTATTGAGATGCACCTGTATGCTCTGCTCATGTTTCATGAATGACGCTCGTTGATGAGCAGATATTGACACACGGCAGGTGTGTTGGAAGTCTGAGCGCACACAATGCATTGTGTGTCTGTCTTTGATTGCTGATTTTACCTGCACTTCAGCTTCATTTCCATGCATGGCCTTTGTTCCTCTCATGTCGTGCGGATGCATGTTTATGTCATCAGTACTGCTGTTATGAAACCCTATACTCTCATAGGGAGAATGCAGAAGCAGAACCAAAACCGAGCTGCTTTCATTTGTTGTCCGCCGTGCACGTTTATTAACGCAATCCATGAAAGCGCAGCCGTGAGATACCGACACGGTTCATCACGACTCGACGCCTGAGCCGCAAAACTACTGACGAGCCGGATTCCCCAAGCTTATTATAGCGGCTTAATGCTGACACGTGAACAGCTTCACTGCACCATTCACTTTCTGTATGCGTGTTTGCAGCCGTTATAATAACTGTTGCATGCATGTTCTGCAATCTAAACATCTATTGTTGAAAATGAAAGGTGTTGCTGCACTGAATCATCACCAGCAGCATGATGAGGCTCTGACGTAATTCCTGTGATTAAGTGTGTTCTGGTAATGAATCATACACATGCTGGAGTGATATCAGGCCAGAGACACACTGACCCACTAACACTGTCCAACAGCAGCTCCGGCTCATGACTGATGATATTACATGCTCAAGGACGGGATGGATGACATTCTCATTCAGTTTCCTCTCTGGTTCAGATGCTTCTGAACTGTGCAATGTTTCACACTATGCTTAATACAGTTAATCTGATTTGAAAGACTTATAAAGGCTTGTGCATCACTCTCAAACACTAGTGTGTCAGTTACACATGGTAGAAAATCTAAAGATTGTTTAATAGGACTTTTTTGGAATTGGAATCACCAATTTCATTTTTAGTATTATTTATTTATGTAGTATTATAGTATTTATTAATATTTTGAGTAAGCATTTATTTTTATATTTTTTGTTTTACTTGTAAATTTTAGTTAAGTTATTAAGAATATATGTATTCATTTTAAATTTTAGATTTAGTTGAAGTGATTTAGTACTTCAAAAGCAAGCTTATTTTATTTCAGTTAGTTGCAAAGGCAACATGTTTTTAAGTTTACATTTGTCATCTAAT
This sequence comes from Sinocyclocheilus anophthalmus, assembly GCA_018155175.1. NCBI lineage: Eukaryota > Metazoa > Chordata > Actinopteri > Cypriniformes > Cyprinidae > Sinocyclocheilus > Sinocyclocheilus anophthalmus. Next base: position 154,587 of record JADLZN010006820.1, read on the forward strand.
ATTTACATCATATTTTATTTTATTAATGAAAATAATTTTTTATAGTTCATGAACTTCATGATAATAACACTGGAGTCAAAATGACAAATCTCATTCCTGTCTAGACAACAGATTTTATTAAATGTTAAAGCAAACAAATGAAATTCAGATTCCAAATGGACAAATAATAATGCTTATTGCATCTCCTGTCATACATTTCCCTCTGGAATTTGTGAGTCACGGGAAATGGCTTGAGATTATGACATCATCATCATCCTTTTAAGGCGTGGATGTCTTTCAGCTCCGGCGATGATGTCATCACTCTGATTACCTGGCTGTAATGATGTTGTCTTTCACATTAGAATACTGTAGCAAGGTTGTGTGTGTGTCTGTGTCTGTGTCTGAGTGTGTCTGTGTCTGTGTCTGAGTGTGTCTGTGTCTGTGAGTTTTGAGGGTCTCTGTGGCTGTAGTGGTCCCCTCGAGTCTGTGAGTGGAGTCGCTGTGTCCTGTGTCTGTGATGTTGTGTCTGTGTGTTGCGTGTCGTGAGTGTGAGTGTCTGTCTGTGAGTGTGAGTGTCTCTGTGAGTGTCTCTATGTCTGTGAGTGTGAGTCTCTGTGTCTGTGAGTGTCTGTCTGTGAGTGTGAGTGTCTCTGTGTCTGTGAGTGTCTCTATGTCTGTGAGTGTGAGTCTCTGTGTCTGTGAGTGTCTGTCTGTGAGTGTGAGTGTGGTGTCTCTGTGTCTGTGAAGTGTCCCTCTAATGTCTGTGAGTGTGAGTCCTCTGTGTCTGGTCTTTGGTGTCCTGTCTGTGCTGTGTGTGAGTGTCTGTTGATTGAGTGTCTGTCTGTGGTGTGAGTGTCTCTGTGTCTGTGAGTGTCTCTATGTCTGTGAGTGTGAGTCTCTGTGTCTGTGTCTGTGAGTGTCTGTCTGTGTCTGTGAGTGTCTGTGTCTGTGAGTGTCTGTGAGTGTGAGTCTCTGTGTCTGTGTCTGTGAGTGTGAGTGTCTGTGAGTGTGTCTGTGAGTGTCTGTGTGTGTGAGCGTGAGTGTCTGTGTCTGTGATTGTGAGTGTCCTGTGAGTGTGAGTGTCTGTGAGTGTTGAGTGCTGTTGTCTCTGTGTCTGTGTCTCGTGAGTGTGAAGTGTCTTGTGAGTGTCCTGTGTAGGTCTGTTTCTGTGTGTGAATTGTCTGTGTCTGTGTCTGTTCTCTGTTCTGTGATGGGATTGTGAGTGTGAGTGCCTGTGTGTGTGTCTTTGTCTGTGTCTCTGTGTGTGTGTGTCTCGTTCACACCTTTTTTTCTCAGGCGTCTGGGCTGCTGTTGCAGTTGAGCAGCACTGTGTGTTTGTGATTGTTTCTGCTGCATTCATCACCGCAGGACATCCACACCAGCAAAGCAAAGACTCTCTCTGTGTGTGTGTGCTTTATTGGCCTGACAAATAGTTGTGTTCATATCACCAAAGCATTTGCAGCTCAACGCCACACCAATATTTTGTTCACATTAAATTAATTTACCCACCCTCAGGTTGTCTGAGATGTAAGTGACTTTTTTTTTTCTTCCGTTAGAAGATTTTTAGCTGAAACCGTGATCATTGGTGATTCATAAAATGCAAGTCAGTGGCTACTGTCACTTTGAGAGTCAAAAACATTAATACAAAATTAATACCTGTGGCTCCTGATGATATATTGAGGTCATATTAGAATACTGTAGCAAGGTTGTTTGTGAGTGTCTGTGTGTGAGTGTCTGTCTTTGTGTGTGTGTGTGTCTCTGTTCTGTGTGGCTGTGCTGTGAGTGTCTTTGTCTGGGGTCTGATTGTGATTGTCTTTGTCTGTGATGTCCTGTGTCTTTCGTTTCTGTGTCTGTGAGTGTCTGTGTCTGTGATTGTGAGTGTATGTGTCATCCACACCAGCAAAGCAAAGACTCTCTGTGTGTCCGTGTGTGCTTTATTGGCCTGACAAATAGTTGTGTTCATATCACCTAAGCGTTTGCAGCTCAACGCCACACCAAGATTTGTTCACATTAAATTAAAGGCATTGTTCAGCCAAAAATGAAAATTAGCTGTTAATTTACCCACCCTCAGGTTGTCTGAGATGTAAGTGACTTTTTTTCTTCTTCAGGATAACCGTCCAGAAGATTTTTAGCTGAAACGCCTGATTCCTTGGTGATTTAAAAAAAAGTCCATTGGTACCGGCATTTTGAGAGTCAAAAAAGCACATACAGGCAACACAAAATTAATACCTGTGGCTCCTGAAGATATTTTGAGGTCTTATGAAGTGAAATGATAGGTCTGAACATTATTACCTGTAATCCAGAGCTTCAGGTAAACAGTCCAGAGTCATTTACGGTTAGTGAACGAATCTTTTTGGTGAACCAGATGAACCAGTTCATCAAATCGGACTGAAGCGTCTGAAACTGTTCACAACTTGAGCAGCACAGATCTACAAGTTACTCAATCAGAACTCACTTTCGGACGCCTGACAGTCACTCAGACTCAAAATGAGCCAAAATACTGATGTGTCTGAATCTGATCCTATGATGAATGAACTGATTCAGTGCTCCAGTTCCAACACTCACTGAACCGAGGAAACAGATCGACTCGGACCGAAGACAGATGAGCCGCTGATATGCGCATGTGTGAACCCAACTCTTGAATGAAGAGATCAAGTTACCTTTATTTCTATAGCGCTTTATATAACACTGATTGTGTCAAAGCAGCTTTAACAGTGTCCCGCAGTAAAACAGGTGTCATATGCATAGAGTCATTTTGTCCAGCTAAAGTCAGTTCATCGAATGAAGGTTTTTATGGTTGTCATTGCTTATTACAAAGTTGATCTGATGAAGACAAGTTTATTCCCTTCTTATGCTTTAGACATGTAAAACACCCACGCTTTACATAATTTTTGGGTACTTTAAAGGCACAATATGTGCGATTTTTTTAATTAAAATATCCATAAACCACTAGAACAGTGTTATATATTTTGCTGACTTGTATACTTGCATTATCCCAAATGTTTCGAAGAATGTTTAAATCCGGAGAAATAAGCAATTTTAACTAGTGACACGGAGCGTGTCCATAGTGTCATTGTGTCGCCTGCTTATGATGTCATAACCCTCGATTTCCTCGGTTTTGTTTTGTCACCAAAAGACGCTTTAATATGTTGTGTGTTTTAATAGACCGGTGACGACCGCACAGAGTAGCATAATAACAGAACTTTCAAATGTATCTAGTATGTTAAAACAGTGCTGCTTTTTTCCCCACATACGCACGAGTGGAAGGAGCGGAAGCGGTCGACTGTGCGATAATAAAAGCTCCGCTGCTTTCAAGCTGTGTGTCACGTTCGTTCAGCGGCCTCGTTTTGCTTCGGCGGCTTTCAGTCTCATTCAACTATGTTAATAAATCATTAGCTCATCCATGAACATGATTTCTGCCCGAGTCCCATCGGATTGCATCGGCTGTGGGGATGAAGACCACAACTCCCATGATTCCACACTCAGTCACGGCGTCATCAAACTAGCCTTTGTCTCTTTGTTTGTTTTGAATATGCGCCCTGGCGAAAATTACATATTGTGCCTTTAATAATATATTTGCGTATATGTCATTGTGTGATTACGTAAACAAACTAGTGAATTGAAACAAATTGTTCAAAAGAACCAGTTCATGGAAAAATAATCATATTTCCCCATTTACCTGAGGATTGCTCTGGTTTACTGGTAATAATGTTGTAAATAATGTTCTTTTTTTTTTTTGCACAGACTGATTGTTTCGCTTCATAAGACCTCAATATATCGCCAGGAGCCACAGGTGTGAATTTTGTGTTGCCTGTATCTGCTTTTTGACTCTCAAAGTGTCGGTAGCCGCTTGTATTTCATGAATCAAGGATCATGGTTTCAGCTAACACTTCTGGACTTTCTAACTGCATAAAAATTCGATACATGTTGAATGGCCTGAGGATGAGTACATTAACAGCTAATTTTTTACATCATTAGCAGCTAATAGTTTTAATGCGAGGTGTGTGTGTGTGTGTGTGTGTGTGCGTGCGTGTGAGTGCGAGTGTGTGTCACAGCTGGTGTCAGTTTATTCATCTCGTTAAAGTGATCAGTGTTTAACTGGTTGCGTAACGAGATGGACAAAATGATGACTGCGTCCAAATTCATATACCTCCATTACACACCTGCTGATGATTTAAGCCACAAGGACCATTTACATGTAATATGTCCAATGATATGAAGATCATGGAAAAAAATGATTTGATTGAATATAATATTTATTTTTGATAAAATGTAGCTTTATTTATTTTAACCGGAAAATCTGAATATTTACAACAGCGTTATTTTAGTATTATTTATACAGTATACTTTTTTTTATTGAAGCTTATATTTTCATATTTTCCATTTTCATTTTAACTTCAGTTTAAGGTTTAGCCATTTTCGTATTTGCTTTTGTCATTTTACTAGATTAAATTTTATATTCATATTTATATATTATTTAATATTTTATTTAGCTTTCATTTTATTTTAGTTTTAGTACTTCAGCTTAAGCTTATTTATTTCAAGGCAACATCTCTACTTGGTTATTTATTTATTGATATTTATTCTCAGCTTTATTTCAGTTATCTAAAACAATCTGTGAGTTTTAGTTAACACCATCAACATTGTTTTACAAAGAGTATTTAAGATCAAACTCATGTGATTGAGCATCAGACTCTTTGTAGGCTGTGTCGGTCCTCCGCTGTAGTGTGTGGATTGTAAACAGTCACTGAGTTTGTGTTTAAGGTCGAGCTCAGAAAATGAAAGCCAAGCCAGTCTTTGATGGATGTCACAGGCTGTTTTGAGCGTGCGGGACGTCCCGCTGCGTGTGGTCTCTTATCTGTCCTGAACACACGCCTCAGAAAGGGCACAGAGACACAGGAGTCAGGTCTTCAGCTCTGTTCAGCCTGAGTGAAAAAAAACAAAAACTGATCTGTTTCCAATCAGACTCCAAACTTACAATCATGAAGCGTCTAATAATGGTAAAGGGTGAATCTAACAATGAAATGATCTTCGATTAAATGTTTTCCATTTTAAATATTTTGATTTTGGATTATCTTTTTTTATTAATTTTTTTTATTTTTAATCATTTTTCACAATCAAGCTCCTTCACCCATTACTGTAATTTGCTGTAAATCTCATTCCTGTCTAGACAATAGATTATTATTTTTTTTTTACCAAAATAAATAAATTACAAAAATACTATCATGAAGTATATTTGAAGTTGTGCTTTACAAATTAAATTATATTTAATTACAGTAATTAACTTAATAACATTAAACTAGTGACAGTAGGAAACATTGTTCTGTAAATAGTTTGTAAAACTAGTTTTATGTCATTTGTTCGGTTCAATTTATCTAAATATGATGTTTTTTAAGAATTTGCATAAATTAGTGTTTTATGATGTCTATATGCTTAATTGTTTTATGCACAGTTTTATTTGCCCCATTTTTGTTTACATTTTTAAAGTTGAAGTTTGTCATTTTTATTTGTATTTCTATTATTTCTATTTCTATTTATATTTATGTAATGTTCTAGCCATGCTCCAAACTAACAAACAGAATGGACTGAATAAAACTAAGCTAACTGTACCCTTAAACTTTACTTTAACCTCACAAACCTAATAAAGTGAAGTTCAGTGTCAGGACGATGCAGGAGCGGCTAACGGGGCCAAAGACACGACTAACCCCTTTTGAAGTGTGTGGTTTGGTGGAGTTGTGCTCGAATGTGTGTGAGCATGTGTGTGTGTGTTAATGTCGTGAGCGGATCACCGTGGAGGACGTGAAGGGACAGACTCGTCCTCGCCACGAGCGCTGCTGAGACGGGACGGGGTTATTACGGAGGAGCGAGAGTCTGTCAGGACGCTGAAGGCTGCGGCTCTATTGTACAGCGTCCATTAAGAACATGACTTTCCAACGTCCGCTGAGCTCCTGTGTGTTTGTGTTTGCAACCACTAACTTTCCTCTTCATTATAGCCCTTTATTGTGTGTGTGTGTGTGTGTGTGTGTGTGTGTGTGTGTGGTGTGTTGTGTGTGAGATGAGAGTGTGCGTGTGTACAGTGCCTCATTCCTCTGGCTCTTTACGTTGGCTTGTTTATTCATGTATGACTGCGTATTTTATACATGCCACTGAACAAACAGCATCTATCACATGTACATTCACTTTCAGCATATTAAGTATGTATTAATGGTTTTAATTAGAGCCCGACTGATATATCGTTTAGCCGATATTATCGGCCGATATGAGCCTGTCGCCGATATATCGGTATCTGCGAATATGGCGCCGATAGGATTATTTTTTTTACAGAACATATAACGCAGATTAAATGCTTCTGAATGGTGTTATTACTTAGTTTGTCCAGCAGAGCGCGCTCCATTGTTTGCTGCTGGCGACCCAGGTCAGTGTAGAGATGCAGGGATGAGCTCAAACTTCACCCGAGTCCGCTGCTTCAAATTATCCGCCTGCCACCCACCGGCAGACTTGCATTAAAAAAAACTTAAAGCACAGTTTGTTTCATTTGTATATTTTTATTATATTGTATTCTTTTGCTTTTGTATTACAGTTTAATTATTTTCAATAATTCTGAGGACATTTTTTGTTGTTGTTTTTTTTAATAACTAATATTAGTTACTCTGGTATTCTGCTGTGGTATTGAGAATTGTGACATTTCGCTGGTCTCTATAATGTAGATGTCATAGCAACCTTATTTACAGAAAATATATATTTGATATATATCACTATTTTTAAATAAATCTTTCATATAAAGTTTTGGTCACATGGCCCACTAATAATCATTTTAAATAACCGTGATTACAATATTGACCAAAATAATCGTGATTATGATTTTTATCGTAATCGAGCAGCCCTAGTGTGTGTGTGTGTGTGTGAGAGAGAGGTGCGTCTTATCTTGGCATCTGCACATGAATTAAACTCTGCCAGGTTTGGCAAGAACAGAAGCAGGTGTCGTCATGGAGACCGCCTGGGATCTCTTATCATCTGTCAACCTGTTCACACCGCTTCAGATTTCACTAAGTAACACGTTTCTTTACCTGTGGACAAACCCAGTGCTTTGTAACTGATTATGTGAATGCGTTATGCTGGCTGTTATTATATTATGTCTGTTTGTCCATTCACATCCTAGCAACCTCATAGAAAATCCTAGAAACCAACCAAAAGCACCTTAACAACAAAACTAGCATTCATTTAACTTCAGTGAACTTTCAAACTGTGTCTGCTTAAGTTTCTAGGCAAGGCGTTGTTAAGGCGATATATTTAAATTTTACATTGACTTTTCTATTGTAAAAATGCACAAATGTTGTGAACTGCTCTGCTGTTGTTGTGTTTTGCTCTCGGCTGCGTTGCAGACACAGTGAGCTCCTCCTGATGGCTGCAGTATGTTTGTCTGTTTAGTTTAGGTTATTTGGAGTTTGATTTGTGTCGTCGTCAATTATGTGCTAATAAACAGATTATCGTGTCGTCGTGGCAATGGCGGCGGTGAGATTGCGTTTAACGCACAGATGTTTTATCGTCCGGGACGGCAGTCACACTCTCATCACGCTTTCTCTGTACTCCGACACCAAGGATGCAGCTTGAACATTTGATTTGTTTTACAATTGTGAGGTTTTGTACTGGTGTTTATGTTGTTCTTATAGTGCTGATGTTCTAAAATGTGTTAGAACGAACGCAACGTAAGTAACTTATGCGGTGCATTGAAGGCCACTATAGCATTACAGTCTTCATTAGTCAGCTTCTCTCAGTGTTATATGTGACCCTGGACCACAAAACCAGTCATTACAGATTCTGAAAGCTGAATAAATAAGCTTTCCATTGATGTATGGTTTGTCAGGATAGGACAATATTTGGCCGAGATGAAAATCTGGAATCTGAGGGTGCAAAAAAATCTAAATATTGAGAAAATCATCTTTAAAGTTGTCCAAATGAAGATCTTAGCAATGCATATTACTAATCAAACATTAAGTTTTGATATATTTACGGTAGGAAATTGACAAAATATCTTCATGGAACATGATCTTTACCTAATATCCTAATGATTTTTGGCGTAAAATAAAAATCTATACAATGTATTGTTGGCTATTGCTACAAATATACCCGTGCTGCTTAAAGGATCGATCTATACTAATGACCTTTTATTTTTGTATTTTCAGTTTTTATTTAAATAACATTTTTTTGAGTTTTTTATTTTAAATGACGCAAGCGAAGCAAAAGTAAAATATAATAGTGTATAATAACTAGCCTACTTTTTTATGTTTTTGAAAGAAGTCAATAAAGCAGTATTTAAATCAATGTATTTATATTTTATGTTGACTTTTCTATTTTAAAGGGGTCATATGATGCGATTTTTTAATTTTTCCTTTCTCTTTGGAGTGTTCTTGCTCTTGGTGCATAAAGAAGATCTGTGAGGTTGCAAAGACTAAAGTCTCAAAAAGAGATATTCTTTATATAAGTTAAGTGTCAGCCACGCCTACCTAAACGGCTCGTTCTAACACGCCCCCATGTCTACGTTACTGTGTGGGAAGATTTGCATAACGCCGCCCAAATGTTCACGCAAAGAAAGAAGGCGTAACTTGTATTCTCACTGTAGTATTGTTGTTGCTGCCGCCGCCATGTCGTACAGACGCTGTGTGATTCGTTGTGACAAAGCGAACTACTTTCTGTTTGGTTTTCCAAATGAGGATGTATCCGTTGTCATCTAGCAGCTGATTCCGTGCTGGTTCCGCTGAGAAAAATCATCACTAGTGCTGTGGATCGCCGGATCGCTTCACGGGCCGTCACATGTGGTTGCCGCAACCACGTCCTCTCGCGCCGTTCTCAACCCCCACCATTCTCACCTAGCCCGCCACTGTGTGATGCATTTTAAGGTGGACTGTTTCCTGAACCTGCAGTTCTTCATAGCCTACAATGGGTCTGTGCTCAGAGGTTGTTCTATAAAGTGGGGCAGTTCCAACTTTGCAAGTACAGTCTGGCACTTCTGACTCACAGACTGTAAGTACATATTTTATATTTAAAGGATTTGCCACTGATGATTCAAACGCGAGTTTTGAGCAGTGTAGAGTAGCGTTTGTTGTTTGTCATTTCTCTGATCACAAATGCAGACATGGTTTTATGTTTACGCGGCACGATGCAACGCAACGCGTAAAAAGACAGTATAAGTTATTATAATCAGTAATTATGTCCCCACTGGATGCAACCAATGCCTTGTTTATAATGGTTTTAATGTTTATGTCTCGTTGCTCCAGCCGGGACAAGGCATCACAAAATATGGTAAGGGGAGTAACATTTCCATCACACACTTGAGGAATTCGGCCAATCACAACGCACTTGATAGCTGGCCAATCACCGCACACCTTGCTTTTCAGACCGATGAGCTTTTAAAAATTGACTTGTTTCAGAAAGGCGTGGCATAGAGGAGAAGCAATAATGTACATTATGTGGAAAATAATGTGTGTTTTTTAACCTTAAACCGCATAAACACATTTCATTACACCAAATACACAAAATAATGTTCCTTTTAGCAGCATCATATGACCCCTTTAAAAATGTTTAAAAATGTTGTCATTTCCATGTTTACAGTTCAGAGTTTGGAAAACATGACTTACATGCATTTGACTTCCTTTTATGCTCACCAAGGCTGCATTTATTTGATAGTAAAAAGAGTAATATTGGGAAATATTACTACAATTTAAAATAACTCTTTTCTATGTGAATATATGTTCAAATGTAATTTATTTCTGTACAAGCTGTATTCTCAGCCATGCATTACTCCAGTCTTCAGTGTCACATGATCTTTTAGAAATAATTATAATATGCCTCGATTTTCGCTCGAGAAACATTTCTGATTAATATCAATGCTGAAAACTGTTGATTGAATGTCTTCTTTAATGAATAGGACATTAGTATTATTAGGACATTTGTGATATTCTAAATTCTTTTACGTTGCAATATTATAAAAATCTTACTAACCCCCAAATTTTGAACAGTAGTGTTGAAGTGAATGTAGAGCAGCACCTTTGTTACAACAGGACACTGTGTAGAAACCTGAGCGCTGGTGCATAAGTTGTGGTATGTAGCTGCATGCATGTGTTTGTGTGCATGCTCACGTGTGTGTGTGTGTGTGCGGTGCATGCGTGCTTGCGTGTGTGTGTGTGTGTTTTTCTGTGGCTGAGTGAGGTATGCAGTTGTGAAACAGTGCGAGCAGAGACACGGGGGAGTGTCGTTCAGAGCTCAGCACACTTCACTCGTGTAGATGAGCTTCAGCTTGATCTCAGACGTTTCTCTTAGAAGTATAAACAAAAATAGACCCAAATCTGTCAGTAATTGACATCCAGTAAGAGTATCGAGCCACATGTGGAGCAGCTCAGATGATTTGACAAGAAGTGTTGGGTTCATATTGAGATGTTTTGATTGCAGACTGCCAGAGCCCAGTTTGAGACGCTGTGTTTTCTTCTGAAGCTCTTGAGAAAAGACTTTTGAGATTACTGCTACATTTAGTTTCAGGAGAAACAAACCGCAAACTTTCCATTTTCTAACCATGTTATATATATTTTTATTTTTTAATGTTTCACTACACACACACACACACACATTTTTATTTTCACACTCACACACACACACACAACACAGCACATACACACACACACACACACACACACACACACACACACACACACACACACATCATGTCTGGAGCAAGAGTTGGAGGTGTTTGGTATGAGTTGCAGTCCTTCAAGAAAAGTGTCATGACGTGTGTGTTTAATCTCTGCAGCAGCAAACATTCCTGCCAACTTCCTTCGGGTGGTTTCTGGGTAGTTGCGAGTAGGGGTGTGCGATTATTTATTGTCTACGATAATATCATAACGTATGTTTTAAGGATATTTAAGGCTTCTGTCACTCACTTTGAAAAACAAACAAAAACACATCTTCAGAGTCCAAAAGCATTCACTGCGTGATGAAGGCTATTACAATAAATGATGAAAGCAAAATGTATCCCTGTGTTTTTGTAAATGATACTATCACACAAGCAAGAGTGCAGTTTTCCCGAATATCAGCACGTGAGTGCGATCCTGAATGTGATATTATTTTGATAAAACAGTTCAATAAACAAGAAGTTACTATTATTTGTGTTACATTTTAGACTCAATATTGTCTTTTTTCTATTTTGCCAACGAAAATGGTTCGAATCAAAGCCGGAGCAGAACATTTGTGCATCACAGTGTTTTGTTCCTGAATTAATCTGTTTTGGAACAAATCATTTGAGTCAGTGATTCAATGATCCATTCATAAATTACTTGCTTAGTTTCTGAATGGATCAGCTGTTTTGAATAAATCATTTCAATGAATCACTCATTGAGACAGAGACTTGCTGCCACCTACTGGCAGTTTTAACAACAGGTTTATTTATCCATGACAGGCCTGAATCATCCACTAATTATCCGAACATAAAAGCTCGCAGCCATTTTCTGTTTTAATTATACCGATCTTCTGAAAAAATCCTCCAAAATATTGAGATACCATTTTTTGTCAATGTCTCGCATCCTTAGTTGCTCGGGTGTTTTGCGTGGTTACATCCGGACCATGTGAAGAAAAAAATAAAAATCACCCTCAATTCGTTGCTCTGGTTTCTAGATTTCTATCAATCTAAATCTGTGGGATTTGTTTGGAAATCATAATCCTGATGGCTTTGGACAGTAAAATCACACCTCAACTGAAGAGAGATGAGTTTCATGCCCAGGTTTGCTTGCTTTAACCACTGAAACACTTTTACACACACACATACACAGAAATAAATGATCTGCATCAACAGCATATTGATTTTCATTCGCAAAGAACGTAAACAAACCGAGTCAATCTCTCTCTCACACACACAGTTCTCCACAGGGGTCGACTGAAGGCCTATTGTCTTCACAGCATGATAGCTAAATTGCAGGATCATTTGATTGTTCCCGTGGGGCTCAAACACACACACACACACACACACACTAGAGTGATTCTGCTCCAATCAGCCGAGGTCTTCTGTCACCTTCACCCAAACCCATCGCAGACACGTCAATCTCAGACATTTAGACACGCTTGAACCGCTAACCGCTGATCTCAGACCTGTCCTGAGCATTAGATGATGATGATGATGAGGGTCCAGACTTCATGCAGTCTCATCAGCCGTACTGTAAACTCTGTCATCATTAACACTCCCTCATGTCGTGTTTCTTCAGTCGGCCGCATCAGGAGGGATTCTGACTGTTGTTTAGTGTGAATTGGATGTTGATGTTTGTGCAGATGAGCCCGTCAGCACATGATGTGACACAGAGAGGCGGCACGAGCCGACAGGAAGAGGAAGTGGCAAAATGAGTGACGGATTCATTAGATACTTAATCTTCCGTGACATCACATCCTGTTCACTGCCTGATGAAATCTGCTGATGTTGAAATATTGCTCTTGACTTTATTTTAAAGACGCGATTCAGTTGTGATTGAAGGCCTGTATAATATGAATGCAGGTTTTTGTGTTTTAAATCTTACTTTTCAAAGTTTATATATGCAAGTTGGGATATATGTAAATATATAATAAGGATTTTTAATGTTTTTAAAGAAGTTTCTTATGCTCATCAAGGCTGCAATTATTTGATCAAAAATAGAAAATGCATGCAATTAACAAGATGGCTGTTATAATTTCAACCTATTTTAAAATGTAATTTATTCCTGGGATGCGCAGCTGAATTTTCAGCATCATTACTCCAGTCTTCAGTGTCACATGATCCTTCAGAAATCATGCTAATATGCTGATTTATTATGCATATGTAAATATTAGAATATATATTTCTGGGAAATACTGTAGATGCAGACATTTCTGGACGAATATAAATATTTTGATAAAACATAAAAAATAATATATAATAGTAAAGAGCATGTATGTTTTAGAAGTATATTCTATATGTTTTAATATCTTTAAAACAAAACAAACCGTTTCCAAAGACGTTTCCAAGACTGAGAATTGTTCTTCAGAATAACTTGCTGTGATGAATCATGCTCAATAACACAGGAATGCACATTAAATGTGGAAAGACTTTCTGCCTGAGAAATGACTCGTGGGAAACTCATAACTCAAGTGTTTTCAGGTGCAGTTTGAGCAGCGTGATTGTTCTCTGAGACGTGAAAATTACTTGTTTTGTCGTCCTGAGCCTCCTCGTCCTGGTGTGATGGATTCAGTGATTTACTGCGGTTTAACACACCTCTCTCTCTCTCTCTCTCTGTGTGTGTGTGTGTGTGTGTGTGTTTGAGGCACCAGCTCAGAGCTAAAGTGCTAATGAGAGGAGCTGGATCAATTCGCTCCGTCTTACACCCACAATCGCAAATTGATCACACACACACACACACACACACACACACACACACACACACACAATGCGTTTGGCTCAGTAACAAAACGTTCTCTTTGCTGGTGCCACCAGCTGTAGTATTGATCCCTAACTCCAATAACCTTCAGGACTGATCTCCCAAAAATCCTGTCATCATTTACTTATTTTAATGCCATTTCAAACCTGCATGACTTTCTTTTGCTGAACACAAAATATATTTTGAAGAGTGCCGGACTCCAAACAGCACCAAACCCCATTGACTTTCATTATATGAACATAAAATACAGCAACATTAACAGAATATATACTTTTTTTTGTTCCACAGTAAAAGGAAAGTATATGCAGAAATATTTTCCTTGTTTTTTTGGTGTATATATATGTAACTTTATATTGATGTAATGAGGAAGTTTCGGCCTGCTTGCTTCCTCTCTCCTCCTTTCCGCACCATAGACCTCTCTAGCTCTGGGAGAGTGGATGAAATTTGCGCATACTGTCAGATAGAGTGCTGTGTCTGAACTAACAACGCAATTTGGATGTCTTATCACATCAAACTCTGTAGCGCCACCAACAGTTCAAAGTTGCACTCATGTTTATGCTAACTTTTGAACCATAAGGGCTAGAAACAAAATTATTTTCTGTGATTCCTTGGGTCATGTTGAATCAATCGTCATTTCCTGTAATGAAAATTTTCCCACCATTTAGAATTTTCTGATATATATATTTTTTTTTTCTTGAACTCATTCTAGACGGTTTGTGTGATTCTCACCTAAATCGGCTGTGATTATCTTCATACCTCTGTCTGAACACAAACTTTTCACACAGATCATATGACAAATCTATGTCATGCAATAACTAGTTCTGATTTAAGTCTCTCACGGTCAGCGTGCTCTGTTTCACAATGTGTCATTTTTAGTAATTAATTGATTTATTAAATTCTGGATTCAATCCATTGAGTATTTTGTTGTCAGACTGTGGTGCATCGATGCATTTTTGCCTGAACATTAGCTTTGTTTTGACTCTTCAGGACAGAACAGACTTTGTCTGGAGCAGCTGAATGAGTCCATGCTAATCACATCTGCTCTCATTTCTTGTGAGTGTGTGTCTGTGTCTGTGTCTATGTCTGTGAGTGTGAGTCTGTCTGTGTCTGTCTGTGAGTCTGAGTCTGTCTGTGTCTGTCTGTATGATGTAGTCCTGTCGTGACGGGGGGGAGTTGTCTGTGTCTGTCTGTGGCGTCCATGTCTGTGAGTGTCCGAGTCTGTCTGTGTCTGTCTGGTGAAGTCTTCTGTGTCTGTTGGAGTCGGGTCCCTGTGTGAGTGCTGGACTGCGTGCTTTTTGTGTGGTGTGTGTGTCTGTGAGTGAGTGTGAGTGTGAGTGAGTCTGTCCTTGGTCTGTGTCTGTGTCTGAGTGTTAGTGTGTGTCTGTGTCTGTCTGTGTGAGTGTGTCTGTGTGTCTGAGCCTGAGTGTGTCTGTGTGTGAGTGTGAGTGAGTCTGTCTGTGTCTGAGTGTGTCTGTGTGTGAGTGAGTCTGTCTGTGTCTGAGTGTTCAGTGTTGAAGGTCTGTGTCTCTCCTGTGTGATATGATTCGGTGTCGTCTTGTGTGTGAATCTGTGTCTGTGGTGTGTCTGTGTGTGAGTGTGAGTGAGTCTGTCTGAGTCTGAGTGTTAGTGTGAGTCTGTGTCTGTCTGTGTGAGTGTGAGTCTGTGTGAGTGTGAGTGTGTCTGTGTCTGTGTGTTTGTGTGTGTGTGTGAGTGTGTCTGTGTGTCTGTGTGTGTGTGGTGGGGATCAGCCAATAGGTCTACCACTTGAAAAGCGATATGAATACAATAAAGGTTTGTCTGAGGTTTGATGTATGTGTTGGCGTGGTAGAGGATAGACAACCTGTCATTATCTCACATAAAAAAATTCATAATGCGACCTGTTGATTGCTGTGTGCTGTGTTCTGTTGCTTGTCAGCTGTGTGAGTTAGATCGACAGTGGTTTCTGGGCCTTCATGTCGTTCTCTGTCTGTGCGAGTATGTGACCTGCATACTGATCACACACACACACACACTTTCTCATCTATGAGGCTGATGAGGATAAAGCTTCTCTCTGCTCAGTCAGTTGTGTGTTTATATTATATCTGCATGCACATAAAACACACACTCATAACAATGCCGTCAGCTTGCACTTGATTTATGAGGCTTCACCTGTAGATCTTTAATGAGCTCTTCTCGTTCAGAAGACAACAGGAGATGATTTGTGTCTCCAACTCATGATGAACTGAATACTCGTCTGAGATCTCTGGGAAGCCACGCGATTGGCTGCCTGCAGTCTGTCCGAGCGAGCTGATTGGTTCTTTGAACAGTGAATATATATGTTTAGTATTGCATAGACAGAGTTTGCTTTTTCACAATCCAAAAAAATCGTATTGGTCCTAAAGCAGATTTATTAACCATATTCTTATGTAAAATACTCTGAGTCTTGTGTTGAGATGTGAATGGACAGGCGCTCGTTTATGACTGATGGGTAACATGCTCTGGTCTGACTCTGTGTTTGAGGAGAACACAGAACAGGAAGTGAAAGAGGATGAAAGGGAAGTCTTCTGACCGCTCCATTTCTTGCCTCTAGTCATTTCCCAACGTCATAACAACCTCAGCGCTGAGGACAACCACTGCTTTCCAAGAGACAAGATTAATTTCACTTATTATATTTTATAAGTCATTGTTTTGATGTTTTTTATTATTATTTATCTGACATAAAGCTAGTACAACAATAAAACATTGATGCACAGCAGCATTTAAATAATTGTAGCAAGCCAACAATACATTGTATGGGTCAAAATGATCGATTTTTCTTTTATGCCAAAAATCATTAGGATATTAAGTAAAGATCATGTTCCATTAAGATATTTTGTACATTTTCTACTGTAAATATATCAAAACTTAATTTTTGATTAGTAATATGCATTGCTAAGAACTTCATTTGGACAACTTTAAAGATGATTTTCTCAGTATTTAGATTTTTTTGCATCCTCAGATTCCAGATTTTCAAATAGTTGTATCTCGGCCAAATATTGTCCTATCATAACAAACCATACATCAATGGAGAGCTTATTTATTCGTATTCCAGAAAAGAATCGACCCTTACGACTGGTTTTGTAGTCTAGGGTCACATATAATGAAAGCTTGCAAAGTGCATTTTCTTTTGCAATGACTTTTTCAACGACGAGTGATCTCAGTAATCCACCAGTTCAGCAAACACTCGGAAACATACGGCAAAATCTTGCCTTGCCTACTTTTCACAGCGATTGGTTGTCGCCCGGCGTATTTCGCTCAATATTTGCATAAAGTCGAGGAATGCTCTGTCTCGATGCTTTCAATAGTGCACAGCGTGAGCGTTTAAGCTCAGCTTCCATAGGAATTAGGGTTGCAAAGGGGTGGAAAATTTCTGGAAACTTTCCAAAAAATCCCTGAAAGATTCCAAAAAATCCTGGAATGTTTCCTAAATTTACTGGAAATGTTCCACCTTTTTGCAACCCTAATAGGAATGAATTGAAAACGCTCGCTCTGTGTCAGTGGGAACGCACTTCAGGATTAATGGATTGGGCTTTATCCAGTTTGTTTGCTTTGAGCGTTTAATTGTGTCTGGATCAGAGCAGAGAAACACAGCATCTGTTACTGTGATGACTTTAATGTGACTTTAGTAGGAAATTACACCCTGGCGGCGATTAAACGGCTCTCTGTGTGTTTGCTGGATGAAGCAGTCAGGAGGTTGTGTGAATGTCGTGTAATTAGGCTGATATCAGGTCATGTCCGTTACACAAACCCATCATTATTACTGTTAGCAAACACTAAAGCGCAGCGTGAGAAAACCCTGGAAACAAACAGTCTGGAAATGTTTAAAGCACACCATTAAAATAAAAATACATTTTAAAGTAAACGATTTTCAGAATATTTCCAGATTTTTAAATATTTTATAGGGATAAAATGTATATCAGATAAATATAAAATGTATATCAGATATTTGTCAATTTGTATGTATATATGAAAATGAAATGGTTACATTTAATATGTATACACACATTTCTGTAACATTAAAAAAATATATATCAGATTTGTTTTTTAAATACTTTATATTGTAATTTATTTATACATATATTTTGTTTTGTACTATTTTATTTATTTATCTATTGATTGATTTATTCATTATGACAATTATTTGGAGCAGGGTTTGTGCTGAAGGTCATGGAAACTCGGTCGTGTAATGAGAGGCCCTGGTTGTGTGTGTGTGTGTGTGGAGAGTGTGTGTGTGTGTTTTGATCTGTATTTTGATACCTGCTATCTTTCCAAACTGCTGAAATATCAGCCATTGGTTGAAGCCATCCATCAACTTGACTATCACTGTAAGTTAATTACCCTAGTGTTTGGAAGTTTAGGTCATGTGCACAAGAATGTGATTAAAGGTCTGCAGTTGAGTGGATTACAAAAAAAGAAAGCAAAAAAACACGCACAATTTTGTTCAGTTTCAGCCACTATAGGGAGTATGCAGATATGGAAACGAAGATGTTTTGTCTATCCTTGAGTGTTGAATGTTATAAATATAAGGACTTGTGAATGTATGCTAGCCATGTGTACCTGTCATCTTGCAAACTGACTTCACAAGGTATTTGGATTCCGTTTTTGTTGCTTGTCTTGTGGATCCAAATAAAATAATAATATGTGTGTGTGTGTGTGTTTGTGTGTGTGTGTGTGTGTGTGTGTGCGTGTGTGTGTGTGTGTGTGTCTGGGTGTGTGTGTGTGTGTGTGTGTGTGAGTGAGTGAGTGTGTGTGTGTACACTTCTAAACGCGTCCTCCTTGTCAAGGTCAGATGTGTGTACAGGAGTGTGTGAGCAGAACACATTAAGAAGAAGCTTCGTTAGGCCTCATTTACTGACTGTTAGCATGTGATCGGTGATATTTCTACAGGAATATGTTTTTGGCACATGCCTCAAAGAATTATACTGGGTTATTTTCATTCTCACAAGTTTCACACTGTTTAAAAAGTATATAATCATTGAATGTTAACATTATTTATACAGGTCAATAAGAATCAGCAATACTGTTTCCAGATATATCGAGACGGGTAGATCGACAGATAGATACATTTATTATTATTTATTACATTCTTTATTTGACTTTTTTTATTTTATTTACTTATTGACTTTTTGACTTGATTTCTACTTAATTTAGTTATTGACTTTTATGAAATATTTGATTTATTTACTTGTTGACTTTTTTACTTTCTTACTCATTATAGTTTCATGCTTTGTTACATTTTTATTTTTTTAATCACATCAGTAATGCATGTTCCATTTATTGATTGATTTATTATTTTTACTTATTTGACTTATTTATTTTGACATTTATTTATTTATTTTTTTACTTATTCACTTTTTGACTAATTTATTTATTTGACTTGCTTGTTTTAACGTATTTATTTACTTATTGATGAATTTATTTAATTGACTTATTTGTTTTGACTCTTTGTTTATAAATCTCATCAGTAGTGCGTGACCTGAATGTCGTACAGGCCGTTTGGACAGCTGTACAGCTCTGTTTAGAGTTATTTTTGAAGATTTCTTGTGAGTGCGTAAACAAAAACACAAGCTTGGCATTTCTTCCTGGGTGAGTTTGTGCTGTGGTCTGTTCCTCTGATGTCTTCTGAAACAATTAAATGAATCGCAGTTTCCACAAAAATATGAAGCAGCACGACTGTTTTCAACATTGATAATAATCAGAAATGTGTCTCGAGCAGCAAATCAGCATATTAGCATGATTTCTGATGATCATGTGACACTGAAGACTGGAGTAATGATGCTGAAAATACAGCTGCACATCACAGAAATAAATGACATTTTAACAGATATTAAAATAGAAAACAGTTATTTGAAATTGTAATAATATATCATGTTATTACTGTTTTTACTATATTTTTGATTAAATGAATGCAGCCTTGGTGATTATAGAAGACATCTAAATAAAAAAACATTAAAAAAATATCTTACAGACCCCAAACTTTGAATGCTAGCATAAATCAAGTGTATTTATTTGTTTGTTTGTATGTTTATTTATTTAAATACATTTTAAATTCAGTTTACATGTATTTTGGAAGCATTTTTACAACACATTTTAAAGCAGCTTCTTAGAAATTAATTCTAAATCATTAATTAAAAGAAGTCAAATAATTATAATTACTCACTTATTGACTTTTTGCTTTATTTATTTTTTTATTTTGACTTATGTTTTTTCTGACTATTTTTTATATTTTTATCATCTTTTTTTTAACTTTTAAATTGCATCAGTAATGTAGCTATGACAGCCGTTTTGGATTTATTCTTGACTTATTTTTTGTGTAAACAAAAAAATACAAGCTATATATTTTTTTCTTTTAAGATAAATAAATAAATCTTACCAACCCCAAACTTTTGAACAGTACATATTTATAGAATATATGACCATGGTACATGTCTAAAATGATACAGGGCTTATATGTATGCTATAAGCACTATACTATTTTAAATGAAATATTATATGTGTGCTTGTGTACTTGTTTCAGAAATGTGGTCCTCACAAATATAGTAGAACCTGGGGTTGGGCTACACTAGCAAACTGGCCCACAGCTTGTTTTAATTTTAAATGTAAAAATGAAAATCTCTGTTAGTAGTGGTAGTTTAAGATTATGGTGTAATTGAGTTTATCTTCATTCAACGATCCTCAGAAGCTCAGCTGTGTTTGTGGTTCATCTGATCTTTATAAACATTATGATCAAATTTATGAACCTCTGCAGCTTTTATCTCCAGCTTTATGACTGTAATAATCTGATTTATGGGAGATAAACTCATGCACACACACATACACACACACACACATATATATACACACACACACACACACACACACACACACCCACACACCCCCTTCTCACACACACACACACACCCAGATACAGTGGGGAAAAAAAGTATTTAGTCAGCCACCAATTGTGCAAGTTCTCCCACTTAAAAAGATGAGAGAGGCCTGTAATTTTCATCATAGGTATACATCAACTATGAGAGACAAAATAAGAAAAAAAAAATCCAGAAAATCACATTGTAAGGATTTTTAAAGATTTATTTGCAAATTATGGTGGAAAAAAAGTATTTGGTCAATAACAAAATTTCATCTCAATACTTTGTTATATACCCTTTGTTGGCAATGACGAGGTCAAACGTTTTCTGTACGTCTTCACAAGGTTTTCACACACACACGTTGCTGGTATTTTGGCCCTTCCTCCATTCAGATCTCCTCTAAGCAGTATGTTTGGGGCTGTCGCTGGCACCAACACGAGTTTTCAACTACCTCCAAAGATTTTCTATGGGGTTGAGTTCTGGAGACTGGCTAGGCCACTCCAGTACCTTGAAATGCTTCTTACGAAGCCAATCTTTCGTTGCCCGGGCGGTGTGTTTGGGATCATTTTCATGCTGAAAGACCCAGCCACGTTTCGTCTTCAATGCTCTTGCTGATGGAAGGAGGTTTTCACTGAAAATCTCACGATACATGGCCTCATTCATTTTTTCGTTTACACGGATCAGTCGTCCTGGTTTTTGCAGAAAAACAGCCCCAAAGCATTATGTTTCCACCCCCATGCTTCACAGTCGGTATGGTGTTCTTTGGATGCAACTCAGCATTCTTTCTCCTCAAGTTGAGTTTTTACCAAAAAGTTCTATTTTTGGTTTCATCTGACCATATGACATTCTCCCAATCCTCTTCTGGATCATCCAAAATGCTCTCTAGCAAACTTCAGACGTGCCTGGACATGTACTGGCTTAAGCAGTGGGACACGTCTGGCACTGCAGGATTTCCCTGGCGGCGCAGTGTGTTACTGATTGTAGCCTTTGTTACTTTGGTCCCAGCTCTCTGCTGGTCATTCACTAGGTCCCCCCGTGTGGTTCTGGATTTTTGCTCACAGTTCTTGTGATAATTTTGTCCCCACGGGGTGAGATCTTGTGTGGATCCCCAGATCGAGGGAGATTATCAGTGTTCTTGTATGTCTTCCATTTTCTAATATTTGCTCCCACAGTTGATTTCTTCACACCTAGCTGCTTACCTATTGCAGATTCAGTTTTCCCAGCCTGGTGCAGGTCTACAATTTTTTTTCTGGTGTCCTTTGACAGCTCTTTGGTCTTGGCCATGGTGGAGTTTGGAGTGTGACTTTTTGAGGTTGTGGACAGGTGTCTTTTATACTGATATACTTTTTCAAACAGATGCCATTTATACAGGTAACTGGTGGAGGACAGAGGAGCCTCTTAAATAAGTTTGTTACAGGTCTGTGAGAGCCAGAAATTTTGCTTGTTTGTAGGTGACCAAATACTTTTTTACCGAGGAATTTACCAATTAATTCTTTAAAAATCATACAATGTGATTTTTTGGATTTTTTTTTTCTCATTTTGTCTATCATAGTTGAGGTATAACTATGATGAAAATTACAGGCCTCTCTCATCTTTTTAAGTGGGAGAACTTGCACATTGGTGGCTGACTAAATACTTTTTTTTTGCCCCACTGTATATACCCCACACACACACACAACCACAACACACACACACTCCTCTCACACACACACACACCACTCTCTCTCTCTCACACACACACTCTCTCTCTCTCACACACCACACACACACACACACACCAGATACACACACACACACACAATATATACGCGCACAACACACCACACACACACACACACACACCTCTCCTCATCTCTCACACACTACACACACTCACACTCACACACGACTCTCACACACACCCACCCCACACACACACTCTCTCTCCACACAATCACACAACACTCCACTCACACCTACACACACCACACTCTCACACACACACACCACACACACCCCCCCACAACACATACACACACTCACACTCACACATACACGCACACACACGCTCTCTCCCCCACACACACACACACATA
Source organism: Sinocyclocheilus anophthalmus (assembly GCA_018155175.1). NCBI lineage: Eukaryota > Metazoa > Chordata > Actinopteri > Cypriniformes > Cyprinidae > Sinocyclocheilus > Sinocyclocheilus anophthalmus. The sequence goes on from JADLZN010006820.1 coordinate 176,931, forward strand.
TATACGCACACACACACACACACACATACCCTCACACACACTCCGCTCACACACAAAAAAACCACTCTCACAACCATACACACACCACACACACACACAACAGCTCTCTCCTCTCCTCTCCTCTCTCCTCCTCTCCTCTCTCATCCTCTCCTCTCTCTCACACACATACACACACTCACACATACACACACACCACACACACCCACACACACACCCACAAACACACACAAACACACACAAACACTCTCTCTCTCTCACACACACACACACACTCACATGCACTCACACACACTCTCACACACACACACACACTCTCTCTCCTAGCCTCTCTCATCTCTCTCTCTCACTCTCACACACACACACCTCACACACTCACACACACACATTCTCTCTCTCTTTCTCTCTCTCACACTCACACACACACCCACACCTCATACACCACACACAACACACACACACACACAGGAGTGGTCAGGATCATGTATTATTAATCAGAGAAAGCAGCTCGAGTGTTCGGTCTGAGCTCCTGAGGGTTTGTCCATGTTGTGCAGAAACACACGTCCGTCGGATAGGCTTTATTTAACAGTTAGCATGTTTAATGTAGATGGATATTCTACCGAGAACCATAAAAAAAAAGTTTTGTTAATTTTTTTTCATGTCATTACATTGTTTAGAGCTTAAGAAAAATATTTGATATACCATTTTGATTTATGCAATATGTGTGTAAAAATTCCACAAACTGGGTTTCCCATTAAGCACAATGTTATCTATACACTGTACCTTATTTGCATATTAAAGTGCTGTTGGGACAGCATGTTGAAAAAGAAGTGTAATATTGTGATAAAATAATTGGCCAATATAGTCATAATAATATCTAATATTTCATATATATATGATATATTAAATCAAACCCAAATTAGATATATAGAGCATTGCTGTCAAACGATTAAATCGCATCCAAAATGAAAGTTTTTGTTTACAAAATATATGTATATGTGTACTGTGTGTATCTTTATTATGATATATAAATCAAACACCTGCATGAATATTTTAAGAAACAAAATTATGTTTACTTATTAGATATATTTTATATATTAAATATTTTAAAATGTATACTTAATGTGTTTTATTTATATATACATAAAATCAATATACACAGAACCCACACACATATATATTACGTAAACAAAAACCTTCATTCTGGATGCGATTATTCGCGATTAATAGTTTGACAGCGCTGTTATATATTTATATTTATTTCTTTTCCTATTCAATTGTTTTGGCAAATAATTAGAAAATTAATCTGATTTAAATAACAAAATTTGATCATATTTCCATAAAACTGTGGCGGTCTCTGTCCACTACAGAGCTGGGTCTCAGGAGGAGCAGGAAGTAGTTGGTCTTGAGGGAAACGCTCGTGTCTGATGTCGCTGGTGTTGCTTTTGTTGCAGTGTGCTGTGAAGCACTAAAGTCAGAGTATTGAGGATAGTGTTTTGTGCTGTCTGTGGTCAGTGTTGTGCAGCGAATCACTGAAAGCAGCAAGCTAGCATCATATTCAGTAGCTGTTTGAAAGCAGCGTGGCGTGGCGTGATCTCTGACCTCTGACCTCTGACCTGATGCTGTGGGTTTGATTCTTTGTTGGTTTGTTGTGTTGCAAACGCAGCTTTACAGTCGAGTGAACTGAAGCGATAATCACACACACTGACCTACATATATTTGTCCAGACAGTTCATTGCAATTAAACAGTACAAATAAATGTTCACTGATTGTCGTTTTATGTCTACCGTTATTGATAAAATATGTAGTTAAACTGCTGTTTAGAATTTGTTTTTACAACTTTTACTGACCGTTTAATTTTATATTTTCTATAGATATAGATAATTGTGTCTCTATTTGATTCAATAATTTTAAATATACATAGCTGTTGCCATTGTTAATTATTATTATATTGTTAATTATTATATAATGATAATTATTAAGTTAAATTCTTATAGTTAATATTAAATATAGTATTTAAATAATAAAATAATAAATATAACAAATTTATTTTAATCATGCAAAAATGAATTTTAAATGTTATTTGTTATTCAATGTAATAATGCATATTATTTATTATTTAAATAGAAACACCGTGATCTGTTATTTACATGTTCATATTTGTGTAATAACATTTATATTTCGAAATAATCTTCCATATTTATATTATAATTATTTTCAATAAATAACATTTACAATGTGAGAGAGATAGTAAAAACAACAAGTGCAGAAAGAAAACGAAATGCAAAAGATGAAACCGCATCCTCAGAGGATCACACAAGAAAGACAATATCAGCAGAGTGAAAATTATTTAAAAAATATGAACTGAGGTGTTTTATTCATATATAAGCATTCCCTGAGCATGCTGTTTCATCTTTTGCATTTCTTTTTAATTCTGCACGTGTTTTTTTTTAAATATCTCTCTCTATATTGTTTTGAAATAGCTGAGATGCAGAATATGTTTATGAAGATTTAACGTTTAAACAAATGTTTTTAATTTACACAATCCCACGACTGATATTCAAATAAGTTGCACTGAATGCTGACATTTAAAACTGCACTTCACCCATCTGAGGTGTGTGTGTCTGTGTCTGTGCGTGAGTGTGTCTGTGCGTGAGTGTGTCTGTGCGTGAGTGTGTCTGTGCGTGCGTGTGTGTGAGAGTGTGAGTGTGAGAGAGTGTGTGCGTGTGTGTGTGTGTGTGTTGTGTGTGGTGTGTGTGTCTGTGTTGTGTGTGTGTCTCTGTGTTGTGTGTGTGTCTGTCTGCTGAGTGTGTGTGTGTGTGTGTGTGTGTGTGCATGAGTGTGTGTGTGTGGGTGTGTGTGTGTGTGAGTGAGTGTGTGTGTGTGTGTGTGTCTGTGTGTGTGTGTGTCTGAGTGTTCTGTGCTGAGTGTGTGTCTGTGCGTGAGTGTGTGTGTGTGTTTCTGTGCGAGTGTGTGTGTGTGTGTTTGTGTGTCTGTGCGTGAGTGGTCTGTGCTGAGTGGGGCTGTGCGTCAGTGTGTCTGTGCGGTGTGTGTGTGTGCGGGTGTGTGAGAGTGTGTTGTGTGTGTGTGTGTGTGTGGTCTGTGTGTGTGTGTGTGTGTGTGTGTGTCTGTGTGTGTGTGTGTGTGTGTTTTTTTGTGTGTTTGTGTGTGTGTGTGTGGTGTGTGTGTGTGCGTGTGTGTGTGTTTGTGTGTGTGTTTTTGTGTGTGTGTGTGTGTGTGTGTGGGTGTGTGTTTGTGTGGGTGTGTGTGTGAGTGTGTCGTGCGTGGGTGTTTGTGTGTCTGTGTGTGTGTGTGTGTGTTGTCCGAGTAGTATCTGTTCGTGAGATGTGTGTTGTGTGTCTGTGCGTGAGGGTGTGTGTGTGTGCCGTGCGTGTGTGGGTGGTGTGTGTGTGTCGCTGTGGGCTTGAAAGGTGTCTGTGCGTGAGTGTGTCTGTTCGTGGTGTTTGTGTGTTGCGTGTGTGTGTGAGAGTGTGGTCTGTGCGTGAGTGTTTGTGTGTCGTGAGTGTGGTGAGTGAGTGGGTCTGTGCTGGTGTGTGTGTGTGTCTGTGCGTGAGTTGTGTGTTGTCCCTGTTCGTGAGTGTGTCTGTGCATGAGTGGGTGTTGTGGTGTGTGTGTGTGTGTGTGTGTTTGTGTTTTTTTTTTTTTGTGTGTGTGTGTGTTTTTGTGTGTGGTGTGTGTGTGTGTGTGATGTGTGCCTGTGCGTTTTGGGTGTGTTTGTCCTGTGCTGAGTGTGTCTGTGCCGTGAGTGGGTGTGTGTGTCTGTGCATGAGTGGTGGGTGTGTGTGTGTGTGTGTGTCGTGTGTGTGTCTGTGTGCTGTCTGCTGTGTTTGTGTGTCTGTGTCTGTGTTTGTCTGTGTCTGTGTTTGTGTGTCTATGTATGTCTGTGTCTGTGAGTGTGAGTGTGAGTGTGAGTGTGTGTGTGTGTGTGTTGTGTGTGTGGTCTGGTCAATAGCTTGTCATTGATCTGTATGGCAGAAGCTCTTGTCGGAAGAGCCTCTATTTCAGGAGCAGCAGCGACAGCGACTGTAAATAATTCACTCGCTAACCTTCCCTGACCCTCAGAAACCAGACCAAACCGACACAACACAAAACTACATCAGTCCCATTAGAAGGGATTGATTGAAAGCTGTTTCCAGTTATGAAATTGAGTTATGATGTATTGTATGGAATTGTGTTGGCAGGCTCTTCAATCTGACTCTGAAGAAGCTGGTGATGCTGAAGGAGCTGGATAAAGATCTGACGTCTGTGGTCATCGCTGTCAAACTGCAGGTGATTGATTCTTTCACTCGTTCTTCTCGTTTAACAGGAAATATAAATCAACTCTGTTCACTTAATGCACATTCTGGCTTATTGTGAACCATTCATCAGTGCACTTCATCTGAAACGACAGCACAATAATATCAGCCAATAATATCACAGCACGCTTTTTATGATACAATCAAATCCTGATGGTTAAACTCACACAAGTGTGTGTATTTTTAAATGTTACATTTAATTTTTATTTATTTTCCAAAGAAAATAACTTTTATTGAGGAAAGATTTATTCAGCATTAATTTAACTTAAAAAAATAATTTGTAATGTTATACAAGATATATATTTCAAAATAGTGTTATTTGTGTAGCAATATTGTAAATATTGTTATTCGTTATTTTTTATTTATTTATGTCCCTTTAAAAAAAAAAAAAATCATGTTACAAAAGTTTTGTTTTCAATTTTTTTTAATGCATTACATAATTAATTTTTGTTTAGTTTTAATTGTATTTATTTTATTTCAAAATATAATTTTTATTTAGTTTAGTATTTCACATTTTTTCAGTTTTTTTAATAGTATTATATATAATATATATATCTATATATATCTATATATTCTATATTTATATATATATCTATATATATATCCATTTTTTTGCTTTTTTTTATTTTACATATGTCTTCCTGACAGTAAACGACATTTATAAATGTTAAATATATCTGTTATACCTTTTTTTTCAATTTCAATACTGTTTTTTTTTTTTTTAAAACTTTTTTTCTTTGTAATTTATTTAGCTTTTTAAGAAATTAGTATTTTTATTCAGCAATGATGCATTAATTAATCAAAAGTGACAGTAAAGACATTTGTGATGTTGTTTACAGAAGATTTTTGTTTTAATAATTGTTTTGTTCTATTAATAAAATTTTTTTTTTCAAAATTGATAATAATTAGAAATGTTTCTTGAACAAAAAGCAGCATATTGTAATGATTTCTGAAGGATCATGTGACACTGAAGACTGGAGTAATGATGCTGAAAATACAGCTTTGATCACAGGAATAAATTACATTTTAAAAGATAGTCACACAGACATTAGCTATTTTAAGTAGTAATAATATGAAAAAAATTTACTGTATTTTTGATCAAATAAATGCGGCCTTGATAAGCAGAAAAACATGAATAAAACCTCACTGTCCTCTTTCTGTGTCTTCTGCTCTCTTCTGCGGATCTTAAAGACAAAGCGTGTAATGTTTGTTCACTCAGGGCTCGAAGCAATCCCTCCGATCCAATGAAATCCTCCTGCCATCGAGCGGCCAAACAGAGACAGACCTGCAGCTCACCTTCTCCTTACAGGTGAGTGTCAGCACAGTCTCTTCACGTGCGTATGGCCTCAAACCAACACTCACAGTCGTCTCTGTGTCCTCGCAGTATCCACACTTCCTGAAACGAGACGCCAACAAGCTGCAGATCATGCTGCAGAGGAGGAAGAGGTACAAGAACAGGACCATCCTGGGCTACAAGACGCTGGCGCTCGGCCTCATCAACATGGCAGAGGTGAGGCGTGGGAATTCTTCTGCTGTGTGCAAATACATCTTCACAACTTTCTAGTTTCTCTGCTTTTTGTTTCTAATTGGAATCTCTGTAAGTCAGTACTGTCATCTTAAAAATAGGGTGTGAATCTTCACTGGTCACTTCACAAACTCAATATCACGATGCATCAATGCTCAATTTTCAATATTACTGCACATGGCTACATTTTCATATCGAATTGATTTTGTGCAAAATTTACTTATATATATATTCTATAATATATAGATATAAGCAGGCTACTTTTTTTAATGAATACAATGCATTTAATTGACAATGACATAAGTTTGCATTGCATTGCATGCAAGGCTCAGCCGTTCTTTCGTTTGTGAACCGGTGATTGCTGGTGTTGTCAGGTGATGCAGCACCCCAGCGAAGGCGCTCAGGTCCTGGGTCTGCACAGTCAGCTGAAGGAAGTGTCCGTCCCTGTGGCCGAAATCCGGGTTTATTCTCTGTCCAGTCAGCCCATCGACCGCGAGGGACCCAAAGCCAAGATGAGTGGTGAGACACTGCCACTGACCAATCACAGTCAAGTGTTCCAGAGTCACGTGACTGTCGTCTGCCACTTCAGTGTGAATAAAGGGAATTTATAGTGTTGTTCTTTTTCTTTGGCTCAGATCGTTCTCCAGACATTGATAACTACTCAGAGGAAGAGGAGGAGAGTTACTCGTCTGAGCAGGAGGGCAGCGACGACCCCGTTCACCATGTAGGTCCCATGTCCTGTGTTTGTGTGGTGTGTGTGTCCGTGTTTGTGTGTCTGTGTCTGTGTCTGTGTGTGTGTGTCTGTGTCTGTGTGTGTGTGTATGTGTATGTGTATGTTAATTTGTAGGTTTATGTTGTAATGTGTGTGTGTATGTGTATGTGTGTGTGTATGTGTGTCTGTGTCTGTGTCTGTGTCTGTGTCTGTGTCTGTGTCTGTGTCTGTGTGTGTGTCTGTGTGTCTGTGTGCCTGTGTGTGTGTGTGTGTGTGGTTGTGTCCTTGTGTCGGTGTTTCCTGTGTGCTGTGGTCTGGTGTGTGGGGTGTCCGGTGTGTGTGTGTTTGGTGTGTGGGTGTGTGTGTGTGTGTGTTTTGTGTTTGTGTATGTGGTGTCTTTCTGTGTCTGGCTGTGTGGTCTGTCTGTGTGTGTGTGTGTGTGTGTGTGTGCTGTCGTCTGTCTGTGTGTTGTGTGTGTGTGGTTTGTCTCCTGCGGTGTGTCTGTCTGTGTCTGTCTGTCCTGTGGGTGTCTGCTGTGTGTGTGTGTGTGGGGTTTGTCGTCTGTCTGTCTTGGTGTGTGTTGGGGTGTGTGGCTCTGTCTTGTGTCCCTGTCTGTGTGTGTGTGTGTGTGTGTGTGTGGGCTCCGTCTGTGTGTCTTTCTGTGTGTGTGTGGTGTGTGTGGTGTGTGTGTGTGTGTGTGTGTGTCTGTCTGTGTGTGTGTCTGTCTGTGTTCCTGTCTGTGTGTGTGTGTGTGTGTTTGTGTGTTTTTGTGTGTGTGTGTGTGTGTGTGTGTGTCTCTGTCTGTGTGTCTGTCTGTGTGTGTGTCTGTGTGTGTGTGTGTTTTTGTGTGTGTGTTTTTGTGTGTGTTTGTTTGTGTGTGTGGGTGTGTGTGTGTCTGTCTGTGTCTGTGTGTGGTGTGTCTGTGTGTGTCTCTGTCTGTCTCTGTGTGTGTCTGTCATGTGTTTGTGTGTTTGTGTGTGTGTCTGTCTGTGTCTGTGTGTGTGTGTGTCTGTCTGTGTCTGTGTGTGTGTGTGTGTCTCTCTTTGTGTGTGTGTGTGTGTGTGTGTCTGTCTGTGTGTGTTTGTGTGTGTGTGTCTGTGTGTGTTTGTTTGTCTGTGTCTGTGTGTGTGTGTGTCTGAGTGTGTGTTTGTGTGTGTGTGTGTCTGTCTGTGTCTGTCTGTGTGTCTGTGTCTGTCTGTGTGTGTGTATGTGTGTGTCTCTGTGTCCCTGTGTGTGTGTGGCTTGTGTGTGTGTGTGTGTGGTCTCGCTTTGTGTGTCTCTGTCTGTGTCTGTGTCTGTGTGTTTGGGGCATTTAGGGCTGCATGCACACACACACGACGAGTGTTTAATGGCTTATGTGTGTGTTTCAGTATCTAGATGATGAAGAGGACGAGGTGAGGAAGAAGAAACCCCGACGCAAACTTACTTCAAGCGCCTCCATTACTAGAGTAAGACACACACTGCATCGCTACGTTAATGAATATGAACGACCGCACTGAGCTCCATTTAACACACCATTATCATTAAAGAGGCCACTTGTCTAGCATTTTATCTTACTTCAAATAAAGAAATCCTACATTTTTATGGAATCTTTTTCATCTCATTTTTTCTTCATAACTGCATGCTCAGATGAATCATTCACAGTGTGCTTTAAGATTGAAAAAAGACATTAAGCTTTATATTGACAGGTTTAATGCAGTATTTGATCTGAATTGTGCTGTAGATGTTTTATTGCTCTTTTTCTCCAGCAACCGAACATCAAGCAGAAGTTTGTGGCTCTGCTGAAGAGGTTTAAGGTGTCAGATGAGGTAACGTCTGCTTTCTCACCTGACGACTCCATTAAAGCTGCTGAAATATGACTGTGATCTGACCTTATTATTTCCTGACTGTCAGTCACACCTCAACATAATCACTCTGAAAAGAAGGGGAAAATACGAGTTAGACGCGTCTGTAAATAATCACAGAATTTCCATTTTTTGTTGTACTGTGCCTTTAAAAAATGCAACTAACTGAAATACACGAAGTACTAAAATTACTAAAAAACAACACTTTTTTTTAAAGATTTTTTTTTTAAACATTCAGAATAAGAAAAAAAATCGTTTGCCTAAAAATTGATAATTATCATCATTTACTGACCTTAATTTTTGTTGTTATTGGTAACTAAAACTACAATTAAAACTATTTAGAAAATTTTTTCATTAATTGAAATAAAGTTGAAATAAAAGATATATCGATGGACCTGAGAACTGAAACATAAATGAGAAATATTGCCTTGGCAACTAAGTGAAATAAAATATGGATTATAGGATAATAGGACTGAAATTATTAAAATTTAAAAAAAAAATTAAAGCTATATAGAAATATTAAAAAAAGCACATAACAAATTTCTAAAATGAAAACAGGAAATATAAAACTAAATAAATCTTCTCACTGGACATCAGTCGCACCTGATCTTTTATTCCAACACCTTTCCATTCTCACATCATCCTCAAAAATAAATTGAAATGTATATAAAACATAATACATTTTTTTTTTTTAACAAAAATTAGAAATGTTTCCCTGGCAACTAACTGAAAATAAGCTGAAGCTGAAGTTGTTACGACCGTCTAGGGCCAGCCATAACATAAATGAAACGTGCGCTCACTCTCAAGATAGTATCAAACAAAGAATAGATTTATTAACAAACTTATAATGAAAATGAGTAACAAAGGGGACAAGTTCAGGAGTGGACAAGACCAAAATAACAAACAAAAAAAGAACTCATTTTAGTATACCCTCTAAATTCTCTAAACAAAAGAAAACATAAAAGAAATACAACACAGCTTCCCTAACTCCCTTAACTCAAAACATAGAACAAACAGTATATATAGAAGAAATGGCGTCGCGCTCCCTACTTCCCTTAAACGAAATATTTACAAATAACAGAAATCAACTAGAACAAGAGCAAGTTTCTCAAAGCACACACGATCACAGAGGAACTCAAGACAGAGCAAAACCATAGACTGTATAAACACATGGACGTAGTGTCCGTGACGTCACCCGTAGTTTTCTGAAGAGGTTTTTGAAGCTCAAAGTAGGCGGAGCAGCGCGTCACCGCGCGTCACGCCCGATAAATCGAAAATGTGCAAAAGGGCTGGAGCTGGTTGCTGAAGCCACGCCCACCTAGCTCCACAGCAGTGTCAGCAGCGCAAATCCACCTGCCACTCAAGTGGCCACGCCCCCTTAATTATGCAGAACTTTAAGGCTTAATATAATTTAAACGGATGAGTTATAAAAACATTCACCCTCCTCACAGTTGTCATGAAGTGCAAAATTAGCTATATACACCAAAAGCACTTTTTGTACCAGGCTGTAAACATGTTTTTTTCTGCTGTAAAGTTGGGCATTTTAACATGGGGAGTCTATGGGACCGACTCCCTTTTGCAGCCCGCCTCTAGCGGCCAGTTGTTGAATTACAGTTTAAGTCACTTCCGTGTTGGCTTCACCAGAGAGAAAGCGAAACGCAGTGTTTGTATTTGCACGGCTTTGAGCACAACAAATGCAGCATTCGCCTCCTGGAGTGTTTGGGGGGAGGTCCTTTTCACTGGAACAAGGACGTGACCAATCAGGATCTCTGCTGGCTTGAGTGCACAGACACACTCAGAAATACATACACGTACTTCAACAGAGCTGAGATGTGACAAAGTACAAAAATTTGTAAAACTGCAATAAAAATAAAGCTGCATTAACGAAAAAATGAATTACAAAAATGCAAACAAATTATCATAATTTAAATAAAAATGGAAAATATAAAACTAAATGCAATTCAGTTCATAATAGTAATACTAGCAATTATATGTTTTTTTTATCCCTTTTATATATAGATTTCTTATGAATATTGATATAAATGTTTATTTTTTCGTCTCACATTTCTATTCTCACCTCAAAAAGATGGGAAAGACGTGAACTCTTGTTATTTTGTCATATGTGACGCTGGAGCACAAAAGCAGTGTTAAGTCGCTGGGGTATATTTGTAGCAATAGCTAACAATACATTGTATGGGTCAAAATTATCCATTTTTCTTTTATGCCAAAAATCATTAGGATATTAAGTAAAGATCATGTTCAGTGAAGATATTTTGTAAATTTCTTACCTACTAATTTTTTATTAGTAATATGCATTGCTAAGAACTTCATTTGGACAACTTTAAAAGTGATTTTCTCATTATTTAGATTATTTTTTGCACCCTCAGATTCCAGATTTTCATCTCGGCCAAATATTGTCATATCCTGACAAACCATACATCAATGGAAAGCTTATTTATTCAGCTTCCAGATGATGCATAAATCTCAATTTATAAAAATTTGTGGTCCATGGTCGTGTATACGGTGTGGAATGTGGCTGTATGTTGATCTGCAGGTGCTTACTGTAGGGGTGTGTTTGTGGTGCAGGTGGGTTTCGGGCTGGAGCACGTGTCCCGTGAGCAGATCCAGGAGGTGGAGGAGGATCTGGACGAGCTCTATGACAGTCTGGAGATGTACAACCCCAGCGACAGCGGGCCGGAGATGGAGGAGACCGACAGCATCCTCAGCACTCCCAAACCCAAGCTCAGGTCTCTGTCTGTCTGCGGCGCCCTCTGCTGCTCACCTCCACACTCTACCGCTGTTTACTGAGGCACTCGACAGATTCAGTGCTGCATTTCAGCCCGGGCCCCGACTTTTTTTACGCCCCTCAGGGTGGGCTTCGGGCCTGTTTTAGGCTTCTCCTAATTTTTATATTTTAGACATCCATCAATTAGTGATGGAAAAAAAATTGCCGCGCTGATAAAAACAACACGAGACCGTGCTACAGCGACTGTCAAGAGCGGCTCTGTTTAGTAGCTGTTTAGTATCAATAGGCTAAAGCTTGCCGCAAAGCACCGGCAAACGTAATTACCATGAATGCCAGGGGGAAATAGTAAGGAGATATTTGAATTATTTACTAATAAACTAGTGTTTTCTGAGTCGCCATCTCCTCATTAGACGCGCCTTTAGAGAGAAGTGCATCTTTACGGATTATGATCATAATGAAAGAGTTTTTTTTTTTATTTGTTTTATTTGTTAAAGATTATATTTAAAGGGGTCATATGATGCTGGTAAAAAGAACATTATTTGGTGTATTTGGTGTAATGAAATGTGTTTATGCGGTTTAAAGTTAAAAAAACATTTTTTTCCACATACTGTACATTATTTTTTCTCCTCTATGCCCCGCCTTTCTGTAACGTGTCGATTTTTACAAAGCTCATTTGTCTGAAAAGCGAGGTGTGCTGTGATTGTCCAGCTCTCCAGTGCCTTGTGATTGGCCGAATACCTCAAGCGTGTGACGGAAATGTTACGCCCCTCACCATACTGTGATGATGCCTTGTCCGGCCGGAGCGACGAGATAAAAACATTAAAACCCATTATAAACGAGGCATTTGTTGCATCCAGTGGGGACATAATTACTGATTATAATGACTTGTACTGTCTTTTTACACGTTGCATTGCATCTCGTTGCGTAAACATAAAACTCTGTCTGCATTTTGTGATCGGAGAAATGACAAACACAAGCGCTACTCTACACTGCTCAAAACTCACGTTTGAATCATAAGTGGCAACGAAAAACACAGCGGCCTAACGTGAGGGGAAGCCCCCTGCTTCAGCGTGCGCTGAGGCCGGATGATGCGCTGAGGCGGGCTGGACTCCGCTTTGTCCATGGTGAAAGTTGATTTATTTCCTCAGCGACCAGCACGGATCTCTAGGCATGACGAAGCGGTTATCGTCCTCTTGGAAGACCAAACAAAGTAGTTTCGTTTTCACAACGAATCACAGCACCTTCACGACATGGCGGCACAATACTACAGCGAGAATAAAAGTTACGCCTTCTTCTTTGCGTGAACATTTGGGGCGCGTTATGCAAATCTCCCACATCGTGACGTAGACATGTGGGTGTGTGTTAGAACGAGCCGTTTTAGGGGGGTTTGGCAGAGTCTTAACTTTGATAAAGTTGTTTTTTTGGTTTTGAGACTTTAGTCTTTGCAAACTTTACAGATCTTCTTTATGCACCACGAGCTCGTAACACACTCCAAAGAGAAAGGAAAAACTTGAAATCGCATCATATGACCCCTTTAAAGTTTTCTATAGATATTTACATTTAGTCATTTAGCAGATGTTTTATCCAAAGCGACTTACAAATGAGGACAATAAAAGCAGTCAAAATTAACAAAAGAGCAACAATATATATAATAAGTGCAAATGACAAGTCTCGGTTAGCCTAACGCAGTACAAAGTGTGTGTATACATATATATATCTCTACCCACACACATCTCCATTATACACACACAACCCAAAACACAACACCACACAAAACCCCCAACCCAAAAAAAACCGCACCCCCACACACACAAAAAACAATTAGATAGACAGAACAAATAGGAAGCATTTTTTTTTTTTGTTTGTTTGTTTTTTTAATAAAAAAAATAAGATAAATATAGTTAAAGTAGAATTAAAATAGAATAGAAGTGCTAGAGTTAGAGGGTCAAATAAAGGTGAACAGATGTGTTTTTTTAGTATATAGATAGTATTTAGTATAGTATCAGTCTTTGAGGCACGATTCTCTGAGTTCCGGTTCATTTTTTGTTGCGAAGCGCTCCTGTTTCAAGACCGAGACGGCAGAAAGCCACATCACTTTTTTTTTCCTTATTTTACAAGCACAATGTTTTGTGATATTGTGAGTGCCCACCAAATACAAGTAGACCCTTTACCGCTACGAATGAATGTATTCACGCTTACCTTTATGAGCACAATGAACGCGCAGGCATTTTAGTTTTCCCAAAAGAACTGAAAAATTAATGCAAGTGCGCGCTGACAGCCTCTGTGTCCTGCAAAGCCGCTTCCGGTTTCCAACTTTCCGCGCAACTTGGATATATGGGGCACATGTACAGTTAGTTCATAGTTAATAGTTAGTTAATAGTGAGAATTGGACCCTAATCTAACGTGTGACCAGAAGAATTTATTTAGTTATCTATTTACTTGCTAATCATGCGCAAACATGCTAGTCCCCCCACTGCTATCATGCTAGAAACATGCTAGTCACTTTGCTAATCATGCTAGAAACCGGCTAGTTATTTGTTAATCAATGTTAGCAACATGCAGTCACTTGTTAATGATGCTAGAACAGGCTAGTTTATTTTGTTAATCATGTTGTCAACATGCTAGTCACTTGTTATTATGCTTGGAACAGGCTAGTTTATTTGTTAATCATGCTTAGCAATATGCTAGTAACAGGCTAATCGTGCTAAAAACATGCTAGAAACATGTTAGTGACATGCTAGTATCTTGCTAATCATGTTAGCGACATGCTAGTCACTTGTTAATGATGCTAGCAACATGCTAGTAACTTGCTAATCATACTAACAACATGCTAGTTACTTGCTAATCGTGCTAGTAAAATGCTAATAATGCCAGCAAAATGCTAGTAACAGGCTAATCATGCTAAAACATGCTAGTCCCACTTGTTAATCATGCTAGCGACATGCTAGTAACATGATTATCATGCTAGCAACATGCTAGTCACTTGCTAATCATACTAACAACAAGCTAGTTACTTGCTAATCATACCAGCAATATGCTAATAACAGGCTAATCATGCTAAAACATGCTAGAAACATGTTAGTGACATGCTAGTATCTTGTTAATCATGCTAACAACATGCTAGTCACTTGTTAATGATGCTAGTAACATGCTAGTTATTTGTTAATCATGCAAGCAACATGCTAGTTACTTGTTAATCATGCTAACAACATGCTAGTCCTTGTTTACTGAATGCTAGCAACATGCACGTTATTTGCTACTCAATGCATGAAAAAACGGCCCTGCCAGCCAATATGCTAGTACAGCTAACTCGTGCTAAAAACATTCTAGAAACATGTTGGACAGGCTAGTATCTTGCTAATAGGTTATAAACATGCTAGTCCCTGTTACTGATGCTGTAGCAACAATGCTAGTTATTTGTTAATCATGGTACAACCATGCTAGGTCACTTGCTAATCATACTACACATACATATTCTGCTAATCGTGCCTGTTAACATGCTAAAGCATGCTAGCAAAATGCTAGCAACAGGCTAATCATGATAACGACATGCTAGTCACTTGTTAATGATGCTAGCAACATGCTAGTTATTTGTTAATCATGCTAGCAACATGCTAGTCACTTGCTAATCATGCTAACAACATGCTAGTTACTTGCTAATCGTGCTAGTAACATGCTAATCATGCCAGCAAAATGCTAGTAACAGGCCAATAACTAAATGCTAGTCACTTGTTAATGATGCTATCAACAGCTCTTTATTATTTGTTAATCATGCAGCACATGCTAGTTACTCTTTGCTATCATACCACAATATGCTAGGACCAGGCTAATCTGCTAAACTGCTAGAACCATGTTAATGACTTGCTAGTAACGTGTTAATCATGCTAGAAACATGCTAGTCACTAGCTAATCATGCAAGCAACATGCTAGTTACTTTTTTAATCATGCTAAGCACCTCTAGTCACGTTTGCTAATCATACTAACAAGATAGTTTTTTTTTTTTACTTGCTAATTGTGCTATTAACATGCCTAATCATGCCATCAATATGCCTGGAACAGCTAATTCGTCTAAAAACATCTATCAAACTTTATGAATTCTAGTATCTTGCTAATCCTGCTAGAAACATGCTAGTCACTGGAATGATGCTAGCACGGTATGATATTTATTTGTTGATCATGCTAGCAACTCTAGTCCCTTGCAAATTCACATGATAACAAATGCTAGTCACTACTTGCTAATCATACTAACAACATGCTAGTTACTTGCTAATCGTGCTAGTAAAATGCTAATAATGCCAGCAAAATGCTAGTAACAGGCCAATCATGTTAAAACATGCTAATCATGTTAATAGATGCTAGCAACATGATAGTTATTTGTTAATCATGTTAACAACATGCTAGTCACTTGCTAATCATGCTAGCAACATGCTAGTCACTTACTAATCATACTAACAACAAGCTAGTTACTTGCTAATCATACCAACAATATGCTAGTAACAGGCTAATCATGCTACAAAAACATGCTAGAAACATGTTAGTGACATGCTAGTATCTTGTTAATCATGCTAGAAACATGCTAGTCACTTGTTAATGATGCTAGTAACATGCTAGTTATTTGTTAATCATGTTAGCAACATGCTAATCATGCTAAAAACATGCTAATCATGCTAAAAACAAGCTAGTTACTTGCTAATTGTGCTAGTAACATGCTAATCATGCCAGCAAAATGCTAGTAACAGGCTAATCATGCTAAAAACATGCTAGAAACATGTTAGTGACATGCTAGTCACTTGCTAATCATGCTAACAAAATGCTAGTCACTTGCTAATCATACTAACAACATGCTAGTTACTTGCTAATCGTGCTAGTAACATGCTAATCATACCAGCAATATGCTAGTAACAGGCTAATCATGTTAGAAACATGCTAGTCACTTGTTAATGATGCTAGCAACATGCTAGTTATTTGTTAATCGTGCTAATAACATGCTTGTAACTTGCTAATCATGCTAGCAACATGCTAGTCACTTACTAATCATACTAACAACAAGCTAGTTACTTGCTAATCATACCAACAATATGCTAGTAACAGGCTAATCATGCAAAAACATGCTAGAAACATGTTAGTGACATGCTAGTATCTTGTTAATCATGCTAGAAACATGCTATTCACTTTTTAATTGATGCTAGTAACATGCTAGTTTTTGTTAATCTGTTATCACCATGCTATTCCCTTGCTAATCATACTAACCACAGCAGTTTACTTGCTAATTGTGCTTATTACATGCTAATCATGCCAGCAAAATGTAGGAACAGGCTATCATGCGATAAACCTGCTAGAACCTTTTAGTGGACATGCTAGTCAACTTGCTAATCAGGCTAACAAAATGCGAGTCACTTGCTAATCATACCACCAATCAGCTAGTTACTGCTAATCGTGCTAGTAAAAATGCTAATCAATAAACCCGCAATCTGCTATTACAGCGAATCATTTTTAGAAACATGCTATTCCCTTGTTAATGATGCTAGCAACATGATCGTTAATTTGTTAATCATGGTGTAAAACAGGCTAGTCACTTGCTAATCATATGCTATCACATGCTAGTCACTTCCTACTCATACTAACAACACTAGTTTACTTGCTAATCATCGAGCGCAACAATGGAGTGCTAGTAAAGGCAGGGGCTAATCAGCTAACACATGCTAGAAACATGTTATGAATGCTAGTAATATGTGAATCATGCTAGAAACATGCTAGTCCACTTGTCATGAGTCTAGTAACATGCTATTATTGTGAATCATTTAGCACATGCTAGTCCCTGCTAATCATACGAACAACAGCGAGTTACTCGCGATATGTGCTAGTAAACAGCTCAATCATGATCATCGCCCAGCAAAATGCTAGTACAGGCTCATCATGCTAACACATTCTGAAACTGTTAGTGACTGCTAGTATCTTGCATCATGCAGACACATGCTAGTAACTTGTTAATCGTGCTAATAACATGCTTGTAACTTGCTAATCATGCTAGCGAAATGCTAGTCACTTGCTAATCATACTAACAAGATAGTTACTTGCTAATTGTGCTAGTAACATGCTAATCATGCCAGAAAAATGCTAATAATGCTAACAACATGCTAATAACATGCTAATCATGCTAGAAAAAATTTAGTAACTTGCTAATCATGCTAGCAAACATGCTAGTCACATCAGTTTAATGGAGGAGCAGCACCATGCTAGTTTATTTGTTCTAATGATGTTAGCAACATGCTAGTCACTTGCTAATCATGCTAACAACATGCTAGTTACTTGCTAATTGTGCTAGTAACATGCTAATCATGCCAGCAATATGCTAGTAACATGCTAGTAACATGATAATCATGTTAGAAACATGTTAGTGACATGCTAGTATCTTGCTAATCATGCTAGAAACATGCTATTAACATGGTAATCATGCTAGCCCCCCCCCCCAACATGCTAGCTACTTGTTAATCATGCTAACAACAAATGCTAGTTACGTGCTAATCATGCTAACAACATGCTAGTTTACTTGCTAATTGGCGAGTAACAGCTAATCATGCCAGCAATATGCTAGTAACAGGCTAATCATGCTAAAAACATGCTAGAAACATGTTAATTGTGCTAGCAACATGCTAATCATGATAGCGTCATGCTAGTCACTTGTTAATGATGCTAGCAACATGGTGGTTATTTGTTAATCATGTTAGCAACATGCTAGTCACTTGCTAATCATTCTAGCAACATCTATTTACTTGCTAATCATGCCAGCAATATGCTAGTAACATGCTAATCATGCTAGAAACATGATTAGCAACATGCTAATTTTCTAATCTATCTAAATTTTCAAACTTCAAGCTTTTACAACTGCTTTAAACTTTCAGGCTAGGTTTTCTCAAGCCTTCTCTTTTTATCTAGTTGATCCGTGTTGTTTATTTTAACCAAAATTAAAACGGTTAAAAATAGATTTCATTAATTGTAATAACATATACAAATTGAAATGAATGAATGAAAAACATAAACTACATCAAATGAATGACAAATAACAAAATTTTGCCTTGGCAACTAACTGAATGTAAGTGGTCTATTTCAGGAAGTTTTATTTATTTTTTAATAATAATAAAAATAAAACTGAAATAAAAATTATAAATAAATAGTCTATAAAAAACCAGCAAAAATGCCAAGAGGACACACAAAGTTACTTAAATTAAATGTAAAATTCAGTTCATATATTAATACTACATTGTATTATTTATCCTTCTATGTATGATTGATTCAATACATTTCAACAATATCTAAAAATTTTTACTTGGAACACACTAGTTTAGCAATTGTTTGTGTATTAATTTGAAAGAATTTTCTAACTTTATAAATTAAACAAAATTATATAATAAAACAAACAAAATAATATTTTTGTGTTAACATGCAAAATGTTTAAACAAATGAGTGGCTATTAATGTTAATTAAGTTATAAATGAGTTACAATATGCTTTAGATGAAAACATGTATGTTATGAATTTTAAATATAAAACCTGTGGGCATAAATAAAATTTAAATATTAGATAAAGAACTTTAATGAAATTTAGAAATGTTGCCTTGTTTTATGCTGAAGTGCTAAACTGAAAAAAATATATATAAAAAAAGCTAAATGGATACATTTGGGAAAAAAAAGCTAATGCAAATCACAAAATTACTACAACTAAATATGCAGATTTTAAATGCATTTACATAGATGTAAGCTCCTCACCCTTTAGTGACAACTCACCTTTTTGAGATCTGCTTAGATCCGGTGAGAAAGTGTTTTTATGAGGGGGGTTCTTGTGATCTTACAAGGGTAAATAAAGAGCTGGTTGTTTCAATAAGTTTTGTATAGTATTCTATTTACTCTTTACTTCAAAAACTGTCTAAAAGGGGTAGTATTTTATGTATTTGAGGTTTGAGATGTGGGAACGGTGAAGAGAGAGAGGGCAAACATTTAGCATTTTAAGTCAGTGTTGCTGTCTAATCAGCCAGTATTGTCTTAAATAGTCAAGTCACCTTTATTTATATAGCGCTTTTAACAATACAGATTGTGTCAAAGCAACTGAACAGCATTAATTAGGAAAATAGTGTTTTGTGTCAATAATGCAAAATGACAATCGTAAACACTAATTTTTCAGTTAAATAGCCTGCATAGCACTTCATATTTTATAGCATGGGATTTTGAACAGATATATTCAATCTTGATTTTTGTAAAATGTTGCAGCAGTTTTTTCAAAAAAAAAAAAAAAAATAATAAACATTGGAAAAAAAAAAAAATTAGTTTTGGACATTACTTAATAAAAAATAAAAAACCTTAAAGTAACTACAAATGAGCATGTAAAGCAAATATCTTTAAAAGCATGCCCCCGATCCGCACGATGTTCTCACCTTTTTTCCTCCTTATTACCTGTTTGCGTCTCTGCGTTTATACGAGGCATCAATATGAACAAAAATCACCATGAAAGGAGACCATATGACGTGTGCTGTATTTCATGTTTTCTGAAGTTGTTTACCGTTTGGATGTTCTCTGCTGTCTGCTGAGTGAGTATTTAGCGTCTTTAATCTTTGTGCGTCCCAGACAGATGCTCTGAGTTTAGCAGTAAGTAATGACTGAGCGAGTTTGCCTTTATTCATGTTTTAACAGGTCCCTCTCTCTGTGTGTCTTTCGCAGGCCGTTCTTCGAGGGAATGTCCCAGTCGAGCTCTCAGACGGAGATCGGCAGCTTGAACAGTAAAGGCAGTCTGAGCAGAGAGCCCTTCAGTCCTGTGAGTACAGACACTACATACATCAGGCAGAGCTCCTCCACGCTCCTCAGCAGTTTTCTGAAAGCACCACATGCATGCGTGGAAAAAGAGTGCAAAGCATGACTCTGTGTATTAAAACGGATTCAGAAGGAAGTGTTTAAACATTAGAAATGTATAAGGTATAATGTATAACGTATCTTTTCAAGTCGTTTGAAGGCACTAAAGGACTTTTTGTCTCTCTTGGATTTTTATATCAGTTTGAATCAATCTGACAAATTTTCAGAATAAACAAAGAATCAGAACATTTAGAGTTTCTTTCAGTGATTAAAGGAACACTTAAACTATTATTTCAATTATTTGGAATATAAAAATGACACACAAACTATTATATTTTTAATATAGCATTTTAAGTATATTTGTATTTTTAGAATTTCATTTATGTTATTTATAGTTGAATAGATTATAATATTTTGTAGTTGATGTAGTTTGCTGATGGATGCTGGATTGTAACGGTTTCACTTTTTTGTTCTCTCGTCATTTCTGTTTTATGTGGTTTGTTTTTACTTTAGGAAATTTGTGTGTTTTTGTCATGGTTTTATTTATAAAAACATGTATTTGTTATATTGTTTTCATTACTTTTTTATTTATGTTTTAATTAGTTATGGTAAGTTATCTATTTTAGTAAAATGAGTTTAACTAAACAAGAGGAGTAATGGAATAAGTGTCGAATATTTTTACTTTGTATTTTATATTTGTGTACTATAAGTTTAACAAATTAATATTTTAATGAATATTTTATTTTATATTTAGTTGTACCACTAAAATTTTAGGAAAGGGTTCAAACTTTTTTTTGTTCTCTTTACAATTTCATGCTTATCTCTGTCTATATTTTATAATATTTGTGACCCTGGAGCACAAAAGCAGTGTTAAGTCGCTGGGGTATATTTGTAGCAATAGCAAAAAAAAAAACATTGTACGGGTCAAAATTATAGATTTTTCTTTTATGACAAAAATCATTAGGATATTAAGTTAAAATCATGTTCCATCATTGAATGAAGATATTTTGTAAATCTCCTACCGTAATATATCAAAACTTAATTTTTGATAATTAATATGCATTGCTAAGAACTTCATATGAACAACTTTAAAGATGATTTTCTCAATATTTAGATTTTTTTGCACCCTCAGATTCCAGATTTTCAAATTGTTGTATCTCTGCCAAATATTGTCCTATCCTAACAAACCATACATCAATAGAAAGTTTATTTATTCAGCTTTCAGATGATGTATAAATCTCAATTTCGTCCAGCTCTCATATCATTAAGCCCCAGACAGCTCAGACCTGTGTGTGACTGAGTGGGTGTGTGTGTGAGGGAGTGAGTGTGTGTGTGAGGGAGTGAGAGTGTGAGTGAGTGAGTGAGTGAGTGTGAGTTGAGTGAGTGACGTGAAGTGAGTGCGTGTGCTGTGTGCGTGTGCGTGTGTGTGTGTGGATGTGTGTGTGTTGGTGTCGTGTGGGTGGTGTGTCTGTGTATCTGTGTCTGTGAGTGTGTTGTTGTGGTGTTGGTGTGTGTGTGTGTGTGGGTGTGGTGTGGTGTGGTGGTGTCTGTGTCTCTGTGTGTGAGTGTGTCTGTGTGTGTGAGTGTGTGGGTGGTGTGGGTGTGTGTGTGGGGTTGTGGTGTGTGGTGTCTGAGGTCTATGTGTGTGAGGTGTCTGTGTGTGTGTGTGTGTGTGAGTGGTTGTGTGTGTGTGTGGTGTGGTGTGGTGGTGTCTGTGTCTCTGTGTGTGAGTGTGTCTGTTGGTGTGTGGTGTGGTGGTGTGGTGTGGTTGTGTGTCTGTGTGTGTGTTTGTTGTGATGTGGGTGAGTGTGAGTGTTGTGTGTGTGTGTGTGTTTTGTTGTTTGTGTGTGTGTGTGTGTGGTGTTTGTTTGTGTGTGTGTGTGAGTGTGTGCGTGGGTGTGTGAGTGTGTGTGTGTGTGTTTTGTGTGTGTGTGTTTGTGTGTGTGAGGGTGTGTGTGTGAGTGTGTGAGTGTGGTGTGTGTGTGTGTGCGTGTGTGTGGTGGTTGTCGTAGTGAGTGTGAGTGTGTGTTGTGTGTGTGTGGTGTGTGTGTCTGTGTTTGTGTGTCTCTGTGTTTGTGTGTGTGTGTCTCTGTGTGCGTGAGTGTGTGTGTGTGTGTGTGTGGTCTGTGAGTGTGTGTGTGTGGTGTGGTGTGGTGGTGTCTGTGTCTGTGTCTGTGTCTGGCTGAGTGTGAGTTGTGAGGGTGAGTGGAAGTGGGAGTCTGTGTATGGTCTGGTCTTTGTGCGTGTGAGTGTGAGAGTGTAGTGTGAGTGTGAGTCTGTGTCGGTGTCTGTCGGTTGTGCCTGTGTGTGTCGAGTGTGTGTGGTGTGAGTGAGTGAGCGTGAGTGTGTGTTATGATTGTAGTCCTGTGTGTGTCCAGCGGACAGCGGGAACGCAGCCGGCGTCTGATAAACTCAAACCCTCGCTCAGCCGCCACCTGGACGAGCCTCTGTGTGAGACAGACACGCAGGTGAGAATCACACTGAAGTCTACACAAACACACAGCGCCACACACCACATGCATCTGGACTCTGGAGTCACACACGTTATTTTAGCATCATTTCATATACTATTATTATTTTTTGTTAATATTATAATTCGATTTTATTGTTGTATTTTCTGTTTTTACTTTAATGTAGTGATTTGTGTTTTTGTCATTTTTTGTATTATTTTAATGTCTGTGGTCTTTTTATGAATTGATATCTATTAGTTTTGTTTTAATTTTATTTTCTTTTAATTTTATGTACTTAAGTTAAACTAAACGAAAATGAGGGAAAAATGTTTGCGAGCTAAATGAATACGTTTAATACGTTTTTTTAAATATGAAAATGTGTTTTTTGTAGTTTTAGTTAACTATAATAACCGGCTTACGAATTCTATATATATACATTTACAGACTTGTAAACAATAAAATGTTGAGAAAATGTAAAAAAAACATAAAAATAAGGCATTGAGCAGTAAGATGTTGAGTTCTTCGTCAACAATAGTATTCTAGTTCTTTCTCAGTAAAGATACTTGTTTAACACAATGTAAAGGCATTTGTTCGACAAATGATGATTTTGCTAAATAGAAAAATTCTTGTCTTAGCAAAAACGAAAAACAATTACTGGCGCGAGCCCGTGCCCCCCCCCCCCATGCCACTTTTTTCTGTTTCATGGAAGAGAAATAAAGAATGTATAAAAAAAGTCACCACATTACCAATTTTATGTTTGTTTACGAATGTGACAAACCTTAAAGGGGTCCATATGATGCGATTTCAAGTTTTCCTTTCTCTTTGGAGTGTTACAAGCTGATTGTGCATAGATAAGATCCCTGAAGTTGCAAAGACTAAAGTCTCAAAACCAAAGAGATCTTTTTATCAAAGTTAAGACTCTGCCACGCCCCCTAAAACGGCTCGTTCTAACACGCCACCACATACCTACATCAATATGTGGAAATATTAGCATAATACCGCCAAATGTGCACGCAAAGAAAGAAGGCGTGGTTTCAGTAACTGCAGTTAGTGTTGAAGCAGCATGTCAGGGAGACGCGGTGTGTTTCAGTGCAAAAGCAAAAAGCACTTTATTTGTCCTTCCGGAAGTAGATGCATTTAGGAATCTTTAAGATTACTTACAACAGAACAGCAATGCATTTTATGGACGACCGTTTCGTGTACCTAGGAGAGGAGGTAATTCTGACTTTGCTATGACAATCTGGCGCTTCTGAATCAGCTACTGTTTTTTATTAGTTTAAGTATTTGCTACTGACTGTTCAAGTGTGGGTGTGTGTGGTCTGTGTGTGTGGGTGCGATGGGAGAGAGACAGATCATAGTAGAGTCAGCTGTCTTAACCGCGGCTTGTGTACTGCATCATTACTGTGACTGTTCCCCTTTTGGGATTGAACTGATGGTAAAACTAATGACATCATTTACTGTCTTTACATTTATTTTGAAAGATGAAGCTCGCGATTATGGTAAGGGGTATTACATTTCCGACGAGTGCTTGCGGTGTTCGGCCAATCACAATGCACTGGATAGCAGGCCAATCAGAGCAGACTGGGTTGTAGGAAGAGGGACTTTGTAGAAAACGAAGCGTTTGTGAGAGGCGGGGCATAGAGGACTTACATTAATGTACAGTATTTGAAAAATAATTGTTTTTTTGAAAATTAAAGCATGTCAACATATTCTGTATACACCAAGACACAAAATAATGATCTTTAAAAAAGCATCATATGACCCCTTTAATGGATAACTTAGCCTTGTATGTAGACAATGCTGGCAATCAACAAATATTAAAAAGATGAGCACTTTACATCACGGTACAACAAATAACTAACAATAATGACAAAACAACAACAAAAACAGTTTAAATGAAGTCAGCAAACAGCAAAACAATAATCTTATAACAGTATCTGCATAATTTATTCATGCTGCAATGCATGCAGTGAGCTCACAAAGCCTTAACATTTCAACAATATAAAGCTAAACATTTGGCAAAAAGCTGTGGATTACACTGAAAACACCAGCTGGTGCAAAGAGACTGAGAAAGTCATGTTTACATGCAGTCCAAATACGTCTGGCCTCAGTGTATATTACATTCATTTCTCCTGACATTCTGCATGACTTGAATTCTTCGGGTTATTATGATATGTTTAATGCTCTTTTGTGTTGAATATGTGTATGTTTTGTAGGAACTGCATGATCAGGAGTTGTTCAGTGAAGTCGGACCCTCTATAACCGTGTCTGTGGCTGAAAAACCACGAACACCCCTAAAAACCAGCAAGAGCGAGCTTCAGTCCATGCCATCGACAAGGGAAAGAATAAATATAATATAATATAATATATAATAAAATGAAATTAATACTTATATTCAAAGCAAGAATCCATTTAAAGTGATCAAAAAGTGAAACTTATGGCATTATAATGTTAATAGGTTAGACGACGGTCAAATAATGCAGAGGGAAAACAAAGCAAAGTTTGATGGTGGTGTGTGTGTGTGTGTGTGTGTGTGTGTAGTTGTGTGTGTGTGTGTGTGTGTGTCTGTGTGTGTGTGGTGTCCGTTGTGTTGTTGTAGTGTTGTTATACTGTGTGTTGTGTGTGTGTTGGTTCTGTGGTTACCGCGTCTGTATGTATGTGTGTCTGTGTGTCTGGTGTGTGTTGTCTATGTGTGTGTGTGTGTCCCTCCTGTGTGTGTGTGTATGAGTGGGTGTGTGTGTGTGTGTGTGTGTTTTGTATGTATGTGTGGGTGGTGTTGTTGGGGTGTTGGGGGTCTAGTGTGTGTGTGTTTTTTGTGTGTGTGTTTGTGTGTGTGTTTGTCTGTGTCTGTGTCTGTGTGTGTTGTAGGTTGGATGGAGGACACACACCCCGTAAACGCAGCACTCCTGTGAAAGACCGACAGCTCTCCAAACCGCTGAGCGAACGAGGCAACAGCTCCGACAGCGAGCGATCGCCTGAACTCGGACACAGCACACAGGTACCAGGATTTAGACTCAGTTTACGTCTGTATTTAGCAAGCAATGGTTCAGCCAGAAACAAAACTTTACTCACACTCAGGCCGTGCAAGATGTAGATGAGTTTGTTTCTCATCAGAACAGATTTGGAGAAATGAAGCATTACATCACCTGCTCACCAATGGATCCTCTGCAGTGAATGGGTGCCGTCAGAATCAGAGTCCAAACAGCTGATAAAAACATCACAATAATCCACAAGTAATCCACACCACTCCAGTCCATCAGTTAAAGCCTTGTGAAGCGAAAAACTGCTTGTTTGTAAGAAACAAATCCATCATTAAGACATTTTAACTTCAAACCGTTGCTTCCGTTATAATCCATAATAATGCTTCCTCCAGTGAAAAAGTCATCTCGTTGGAATCATGCACAGAAATCTGCACAGATTCAAGACAATGGTTTACAAGCCAAAACAGTTCTAAACAAATATGTGTTAATGTGTGAGGACAACAGGAGACTTTTCACTGGAGGAAGTGTTATTATGGATAATGGACTCATATTTTAGCCAGAAGCAACAGTTAAAAGTTACAAACATCCTAATGATGGATTTGTGTCTTACAAACATCTTTACATCTCAAGACATTAACTGATGGACTGGAGTGGTGTGGATTATTGTTATGTTTTTATAAGCTGTTTGGACTATCATTCTGAGGCAACCATCACGACAGAGCATCGTGCTGAGCAAGTACTGTAATGCTACATTTATCCAAATCTGTTCTGAAGAAGAAACAAATTCATCTACATCTTGGATGGCATCAGGGTGAGGACATTTTCAGGAAATTCTCATTTTTGGGTGAGCTATTCCTGTAATGTATGGCTGTTTATGACGGGTGTAAACAGGGTTTCTCTCTTTCTCCAAACACAGTTCTCAAATTCTTTGCTCTCTTTGCTTTTTAAACAAGGAATGTTAATGCAGTGCTTCATCTTGTTCTGCAGAGTCACTGTGAATTATTCATGCTTGGGATCATCGTGTGGTGTGTGTGGTGGGTGTGTGTGGGTGTGTGTGTGTGTGTGTCTGTGTGTGTGTTTGCAGGTCCTCCGTGAAGGCCGTCGAGGATCAGTTGAATCAGATTTGTTATCGATTGCTGCTCTTCCTGAAAGGTCTCTCTGATCAATGGCACAGACTGGCTCAGGGACGGTATATGAGGGTGGTGTGTGTCTTGGTGTGGGTGTGTGTGTGTGTGTGGGTGTGTTTGTGTGTGTGTGTGTGTGTGTGTGTGTGTGTGTGTGTGTTTGTGTTTGTGTTTCTGTGTGTGTGTGTGTGTGGTGTGTTGTGGTGGTGTCTGTGTGAGTGGGAAGCAGACTGTCCTAAGCGCTCGTGTTTGTATTTGTACCAGGCCAAGGCTGTTCCTGTTCTTAGACAGTGTAATATGGGAATTTGACCGTAATGCACAACCTTTAATGGCTTATAACTCTTTAAAATACTAAGTGTAAAAGGCTGCATTTATTTGATGAAAAGATTGATAGTAAAAACGTACTAATATGAAAAATCTTATTAACAATTAAAAAAAAACTTTTTAAGGAAATTAATGCTTCACTATAATTTATTTCTATGATGCAAAGCTGTATTTTCAGCATCATTACTCCAGTCTTCAGTGTCACATGATCTTCAGAAATCATTCTAATATGCTGATCTGCTGCTCAAGAAACATTTCTGATTATTATCAATGCTGAAAACAATTGTGCTGCCCAATATTTTTGTGGAAACTGTGATGCATTATTTTCAGGATTATTTGATGAATAAAAAAAACAGCATTTATTTGAAACGAAATTATTTTATTATACAATTAAATGTGTTTCTTAAATCAACATACCACCCCTTGTTTTCTGTGGCTGTACTGCCGTGTGTTTGCAGTATGTTGCGGAGCAGCTTCAGGTTCAGAAGCATCCGGTGGTTTGCACGTGTTCTGGTGCAGAGATTCAGGCCGTTCTCTCGGCTCTGCTCACACGGATACAGAAATTGTAAGTTAACTGAGTTAAACAGGGCTTTTGTGAAGAAAGCACTGAGCTTGAAGCGTACAGTCCAGTGTAATCTGATCTCATCTGTCTGTGTGTGCAGCTGTAACTGTAACTCGTCGATGCCGCGGCCGGTGAAGGTGGCGGTGGTCGGCGGTCAGAGTTATCTAGGATCAGTGCTGCAGTTCTTCGTCACTCAGCTGGCCAACAAGACGTCTGATTGGCTCAATCCACCTCCGCTTCTGGTAGTGCTATGGGGAAGATGATCAGAAAGATAGATATGAGATAGATAGATAGATAGATAGAGATGATAGATAGATAGATGGAGATATATGATTTAGATGGATAGATAGATAGATATGAGAGCTAGATAGATAGATATGAGATGATAGATAGATAGATAGATAGATAGCAGATAGATAGAGGATATGAGATAGATAGATGATGGATAGATGATAGATAGATAGATAGATGAGATAGATAGATAGATAGATATGAGATAGATGAGATAGATAGATATGAGATAGATAGATAGATATGAGATAGATAGATAGATGAGATAGATAGATAGATAGATAGATATGAGAGAGATGGATAGATAGTTGGAGATATATGATTTAGATGAGAGATGGATAGATAGATATGAGAGATAGATAGATAGATATGAGATAGATAGATAGATATGAGATGATAGCTAGATAGATAGATATGTGTAGTTAGCTAGATAGATAGATGGATAGATATGATTTGGTTAGATAGATCCGACTATAAGATAGATAGATAGCTAGATATGAGATGATTGAAGATAGATAGATATGACATGATAGATAGATAGATATGCGATATATAGATAGATATGATTTAGTTAGATAGCTAGATAGATAGATAGATCTTGATCATATTCATCTTCAGAGCTTTCGCAGTGGCAGTATCGTAGACTATATGAATGTATCGAGGCGCGATATTGCTAATGAAATTTTACACAATACCCGGGGGTAGTTGTGGCCTAATGGTTAGAGAGTTGGACTCGTAACCCAAAGGTTGCGGGTTAGAGTCTCGTACCGGCAGGGATTGTAGGGGCGGGGAGTGAATGACCAGCGCTCTCTTCAACCCTCAATACCACAACTGATGTGCCCTTGAGCAAGGCACCAAACCCCAAACTGCTCCCCAGGCGCTGCAGCAAAAAAATGGCTGCCCACTGCTCTGGTGTGTGTTCACGGTGTGTGTGTGTTCACTGCTGTGTGTTGTGTGTGCACTTAGGATGGGATAAACGCAGAGCACTAATTCCTAGTATGGATCACCATACTTGGCAACATGTCACTTCACTTCACTTAGGTAGATAGATAGATAGGTAGGTAGATATGATTTATTTTTGTTTTTTGATGTGGATATTCTTGGATGTTAATTTCAGTGTTTCTGTTTGTATTCTTCTTTCTTTAAACTGGGTCAGGTTCTCATCCTGTTGCTAAGCACCTGGGTGCCCTTGACAACCGTTACAGCGCAGCCTTTCTAGACGGAGCCTGGAGAGACACATTCAACCGATCAGAGCCACCGCAGACGGGTACACAATACACACACACACAACCCAACACACACACACACACACACACATACACACACACACACACACAATACACACACATACTTATACAATGCAAACACACACACTAGAGCTGCACAATTAATTGTTAGAAGATTGCGATCTCGATTCAAACACCCACACAATCTGATTTCTCAATGACAACGATCCGCTGACACAGAGAGCAGACATTTACCATGTTATTATATCTGTCTTACAGTCATTCATATTATCACAGAAATACTGGGATGAAAGTTTATAATTCAGATATAAACACGGATGTCTATGGTAGCGATCAAAATAGAGCAAATACTCTTTGAAAGTAACTGGTGCTTCAAATAGCGTTGTTGATTACGTGGTTTCTCCACTAGATGGCAACAAGTGACTGTTAAAAAATGCATTTGTTATTGAATCATTCATTCAAAAGATTTGTTCAAAAACGCTGATTCATCCAGTACTGAAACAAGTGAAGTATTTAAGAGGAGTAATTTAATCATTCATTCAAACCACTTTTTCCTAATTTTAATAATAATAATTGGTTTATTAAATGTATTTTAAATATACATAGGCTTATAGTGTATATTAAAATGCCTAATAAGGCAAGTCAAAACTAAGAACACTTTTAAATGGACTGCAGCAATTCATATTTTGTCACATTATTTTGTTTAGTTCAGAATTGTGGGAGAAACGTGATCTCTATTTGAGACAGAAAAAAGTCTCGTGATTCTCAATTTATCATGCAGCTCTCACACACACACACACACACA
This sequence comes from Sinocyclocheilus anophthalmus, assembly GCA_018155175.1. Lineage (NCBI taxonomy): Eukaryota > Metazoa > Chordata > Actinopteri > Cypriniformes > Cyprinidae > Sinocyclocheilus > Sinocyclocheilus anophthalmus. The sequence goes on from JADLZN010006820.1 coordinate 206,694, forward strand.
CACACACACACACACACACCAAGAGCTAATCATGTTTTCGTGCATTTAATTTGAAAGTGAGGAATTACTAGTCTATGATTTTTGTCAAACTCAACAGACAAAAATATAAAGCATATTTTATTGGAATTTTCTGTTTTAAATTATATTATGCAATGGTTTTCTTCAGAAATGTAATGAACGGAATGGGAAAAAAAACTAATCCGAAAATGTTCGTTATTTGTTTTGTTTTTTTCAAAAAAATATTTAACTAATATATCTTTCATAATTGCTATATCTTTTTTTTTTAATAGTAAAATGATATAATTGTTGATGTCCAGATGTCAAGTCAAGTCAAGTCTCCTTTATTTATATAGTGCTTTTAACAGTACAGATTTTGTCAAAGCAGCTTTACAGTATCAAATAGGAAAATAGTGTGTCAGTAATGCAAAATGACAATAGTAAACACCAATTTTTCAGTTAAAGACAGTTCATCATTTAATTCAGTGATGTCATCATCCAGCTCAGTCCAGTTTAAAGAGTATCTTGTTGCAATAGATGTATGATTCGTTAAAAACACCGTTTAACATCGCGCGTATGTTTGTGTGTGTGTGTAAGTGTGTGTGTGGGTGTGTGTGTGTGTGTGTGTGTGTGTGTGTGTGTGTGTCTGTGGGTGTCTGTGTCTATGTCTGTGCGTGTCTGTCTGTGCGTGTGCGTGTCTGTCTGTGTGTCTGTGTCTGTGTGTGTGCGCGCGCGCAGTGTGTGTGTGTGTGTGTCTGTGTCTGTGTGTGTAGTGCGTGTGCGCGTCTGTGTCTGTGGGTGTGCGTGTCTGTGTCTGTGTGTGTCTGTGCGTGTGCGCGTCTGTGTCTGTGTCGGTGTGTGTCTGTATGTGTGTGTGTCCTGGGGGTCTGTCTGTGCTATGTCTGTGCGTTGTCTGTCTGTGCGTGGAGTGGCTGTGTCTGTGTGTGTCTGTTGCGTTGTGCGGTCTGTGTATGTGGTGTGTCTGGCGGGTGCACGTCTATGGTCTTGCGGTGCGTGTCTGTGTCTTGTGTGTGCTGTGCGTTATGTGCGCGTCGCGGTCTGTGTCTGTGTGATTCTGTCTGGGGGTGTGGCTGTGGTGTCTGTTGTATATGTCTGTGCGTGTCTGTCGGGGCTGTGTGACGTTGTCTGTGTCTGTGTGTTGGTCTTGCGTGTGCAGTGTCTGGTCTGTGGGTGTCGGGCGGTCTGTGTCGGTGTGTGTGAGTAATATGCGCGTCTGTGTCTGCTGGACTGTGTGTGTCTGTGTGTGTTTGTGTTTGTGTGTGTTGTGTGTGTGTTTGTGTGTGTGTGAGGCGGTGGAGAGTGGCGGTGCGTGGGGCTCAGTAAACGCGGAGCGGCTCTCACACACCAGTTGGCCCATCGATGAGGCCATGCTGACTGCAAACAAAGAAACGTACGGCTCTGTCATCCTCTTACAGCTGCACATCTTTCAATGACTATAATCACAACTCACTTATCACTCCTATTACAGGAGAGATGAAGATTCCTATAGAAATTCATTCCTTCATTGGGGTGAGTGGGAAGAGGAATCACTTGTTGGGGGTGGGATTGCACCCCATATGTATTTCCCTAGGATAATATTGATTTTGCATTCATATAAATCTATTAGACAATGGACATTTTGAGTTTTTTTTTTTTTTTGCAAACGCATGAAGGTCCCTCAAATATTTTATAGGTCTGTTTCACGTTTTATTTAAACTTTTTTAGAAAAGTACTTTTTTCTTGGGGGGGGGGGGGTTTGTTATATTGGCCGTAATTTACTTCATTTTTTACCTTTTCTTGTTATTTTGATAATCCTTTTTTCTATTTTATTTTTTATTGTAAATTTTATGTCGTTATGTTATATTTTATTTTATGCACCCATAAGTATTTCTTACTATCCATAATATTGCATTTTGCATTGTAAGTATTTAAATACATGTAGTTTTGTCCTATGAAATGATATTTATCAGTGTTTTGGGCTTAAATAAAAGTACTTTGTGAGATAATATTGCTTTCTGGTATTATTTCAACTTTTATCTTTTTGTTTTAGTAATCTTTTTTTATTCACCTATGAGTATTTCTACTAGCCATACACTAATATTGCATTTTGCGTCTGGATTAATTAAAATGCGTGTTAAGACCTATGACAAAGAAATTCAGAGTTGCTGCCTTATTTATTGATTGCTTTGTCACTGAAAGCATCATATACTGTTTTATAATATGTCATGGATTATAATAAAGTAAATTACTTTTTTGAGGGGTAATATGTGCCCCTAGAATTTATTTCAATTATTTTACCTTTTATATTTTTATTTTAGTAATCTTTTTTTATATTTTACTCTGTCCTTTTCTATGTCTGTCTGTCTATCTCATTTTTGCTTTATATATTTATTGCAAACAGCTCAAGTGTCACTTAAAAGCTCCATATGTTGTTTATCATGTATTATATCACTTTTTTGAGGGGTAATATTGTATTATATATTCTGTCTGTGTGTCTCTCTATTTATTTGTTATGATCGTCTCACAGGTGGTGAAAGTGGGTTTGATTGAGCCTGGCCAATCAGCAGCAGGTGTGTGTTTCCATAGCGACTGAAGTGCTGATTGCTTGTAATAGCTCTAAGTGTGACATCGGCGCAGACTCTCACCGTGTGTCTGTCTCTGTTTCCCAGGCGACTCTGAAGAGGGTGTGGCTGTGAGTTTAGCCATCCCCTCCACGTCTCCGCCCTCTCACGGCTCACCCGGCGGACTGAAGGAGACGGCCACGCCCCCCTCGTCTCCCTCCATGGGCGGCGGTTTGGCGGTGCAGGGGTGAGTGACTTCAGGATCGGCTCATTGTTGAGGGAATTTCTAGCATCACAAGGTTTCACAAATTACTTGCTAATCCTGCTGGAGCAAGCAGGTCGTGTGTAATAAAGCAGCTCGGGCTGGTTTTTGCTGATCCAAGGTGGTCTACATGCTCAGTACCCACCACCTGGAAGTCCAGCTGATCGACTGTTAAACCCAGTAGAAACCATGTGAAACCAGATTTGTCACCATTTAGCTGCAGTTTTTGGTGGTTCAACCTCTTAATATACAATTATATATAATATGTGACCCTGGACCACAAAACCAATCATAAGGGTCAATTTTTTTAAATTGAGATTTATACATCATCTGAAAGCTGAATAAATAAGCTTTGCATTGATGTATGGTTTGTTAGGATAGGACAATATTTGGTCGAGATACAACTATTTGAAAATCTGGAATCTGAGGGTGCAAAAAAAATTAAATATTGAGAAAATCATCTTTAAAGTTGTCCAGATGAAGTTCTTAGCAATGCATATTACTAATCAAAATTAAGTTCTGATATATTCACGGTAGGAAATTTACAAAATATCATCATGGAACATGATCTTTACTTAATATCCTAATGATTTTTGGCATAAAAGAAAAATCAATAATTTTGACCCATGCAATGTATTGTTGGCTATTGCTACAAATATACCTCAGCGACTTAACACTGCTTTTGTGCTGCAGGGTCAAATATCCAGTATCTCACAGAAGTGCGTACACCCCTCACATTTTTGTAAATATTTTATTATATATTTTTTCTTTTAGATCTTTTCATGTGACAGCACTGAAGAAATGTCACTTTGCTACAATGTAAATTAGTGAGTGTACATAACAGTGTAAATTTGCTGTCCCCTAAAAATAACTCAACACACAGCCATTAATGTCTAAACCGCTGGCCACAAAAGTTAGTACACCCCTAAGTGAAAATGTCCAAATTGGGCCCAATTAGCCATTTTCTGTTCCCGGTGTCATGTGACTCATTAGTGTTTCAAGGTCTCAGGTGTGAATGGGGAGCTGGTGTGTTAAATTTGGTGTTATCGCTATCACTCTCTCATACTGGTCACTGGAAGTTCAACATGGCACCTTATGGCAAAGAACTCTCTGAGGGTCTGAAAAAAATAATTGTTGCTCTACGTAAAGATGGCGTAGGCTATAAGAAGATTGCAAAGACCCTGAAACTGAGCTGCAGCACATTGGCCAAGACCATACAGCAGTTTAAAAAGACAGGTTCCACTCAGAACAGGCCTCAACATGGTCGACCAAAGAAGTTGAGTGCAAGTGCTCAGCGTCATGTCCAGAGGTTGTGTTTGGGAAATAGACGTATGTGTAACGGGGCTGAGGAGACGTGAGCCGTGTGGATCCATCTGCAAGCTTTTATTATAGAGACGTGGTAAACAGGCAGGGTCAAACACTAGCAAACAGGTATATGGCGGGCAAAAAAACACAAGAATAGTCCTAGGGCAAGCGTAGGTCACCGATCGGCAGACAGAATCAAAGGGGCGAGACGAGAGGGAAAAAACCAGGAAAACAGGCAAAGATCAGATACCGCAGAAACAGTCAAGGCAAAACAAGGAAAACACGGAGACTCGGAAAGGGGTACAGGCTAAACAATACTAAGCAGGAGAGAAAGGTGGTTAGAGTGGGTGTATATAGTGAGTGAGGTGATTAGAAAACAGCTGTGTGCAATGAGTGCAATCAGGGCAGTGTGCAAATTGTGCAAAGAATGATGGGAAATGTAGTCCGGGGTGCTATGCAACAGTTTGTGTAGTGCGAGAGTCAATGAAAATGGAAAGGGTGACCTCTGGTGGTGAATAAACAGAAATCCATGAAACGGAATGTGGACGTATGAGTGCTGCCAGCATTGCGGCAGAGGTTGAAGGGGTGGGGGGTCAACCTGTCAGTGCTCAGACCATACACCGCACACTGCGTCAAATTGGTCTGCATGGCTGTCGACCCAGTTCTGTGTTAAATGTTATGACCAAATACCATGAAGTTATGTATCCAGTGGAACGGGAGTTTTGTGTTATGCTGTGTGCTTTGCAGCGTTATTTTATTTGTATTTACTATCATATTATAACGTTATTTAGAATTAGCTTTTATATTTACTTTTAATTTTCGCTTAGAGTTTGTCATCATGCGTTATGTTTCATTTTTAAAATTATTTTTTATTATATTTCTATTTAGCTTTAGTTTAAATGTATTTCAGTTTTAAGTGTAGTAATGTTAGTACTTTTATTGGTGGTCCAACCTTTTAAGAAGAATTAAATGCTTTAAAAGTGCATATTCCTGCACTTTTAATGTAGAAATGTAACAATCAGAGAGAAATCTAGCAATGCAGAACACAACTGTGTAAGTGTCTGGCTGTGCTGCTGTGTTGTGATGTGATGTGTCTGTCTCAGGAGTCCCAGCTTGTCTCACGGCGGAGACGCCATCGGTCTGCAGGTGGATTACTGGCTGGCGTCTCTGGTGGAGAAGCGTCGCGAGGGCGAGAGGAGAGACACCGGCTGTAAGAACACTCTGAAGAGTGCCTTCTGGTCGCTGCAGGTCAGCCGTCTGCCAGGAGGAGGAACCAGTGAGCCGCAGGTGCCCGGCAACACTATGGCCATGACCGTGGTCACCAAAGAGAAGAACAAGAAAGGTGAGCGGACCGTCATGAAACATGCAAAATGATACGATGGACGTTCAAAGCATCCAGAATATCCATGTTGGCTTAGAAATAAATCTGTTTGACAAACTGTAATTTGATGTAGTAAAAGTTATATTTAATGTACAGGACAGTATTTTTTTATTTGTCATGATACACAAAAAATAGTAGATGGCAAAATAAGCGAGAAGAAAATTAATTACACCAATCCAACACTGAACATAAAAAATAAATCAAATAAAAGTAAAAAGAAAGTTATATATCAGGCATACTTAAGTCCAGAGTAGTAGTAGTAGAATAAAAATATTTAAACAACTAAATTACAAAAGGAAAATGGCAAACAGAAAATGAATGAATAAATAAAAAATAATCCAAAAATTAAACTGTAAACTATAAAAAAGAGTGCACATTATACAATTATATATTTAAAAATTATACACACTATATAAGTGTATAAACTATATATCATAATATATGTCCAAAAAAATAATAGAACTGACAGAAGTTTACAAATAAAAATAAAATGTACACAGGTATTTGAACACTACCATTCAAAAGTTCAATATTTTTGAAAATTCTCTTATGCTTACCATTTATTTGATCAAAAATACAGTAAAAATGCTAAAATTGTGAAATATTATTAGAATTTAAAATAGCTGTTTTCTATTTTAATATATTGTAAAATGTAATTTATTTCTGTGATCAAAGCTGAATGTCCAGCATCATTACTCCAGTCTTCAGTGTCACATGATCTTCAGAAATCATTCTAATATGCTGATTAAGAAACATTTCTGATTATTATCAATGTTGAAAACAGTTGTGCTGCTTCATATTATTGTGGAAACTGTGATACATTTTATTTTTCAGGACTCTTTGATGAATAAATGTAAAAAAAAAAACAGCATTTACCTGAAATAGAAATATTTTGTCAAATTGTAAATGTCTTTACTGTCACTTTCTATCATTTTAATGCATCCATACCATGCTCAATAAAAGTAGTAAAATCCTTCAAAAAAACGCACTGACCCCAAACTTTTGAACGGTAGTGTAAATTAAAGTAATATATGTGACCCTGGACCACAAAACCAGCCAATTTTTCTAAATTGTGATGTATGCATCATCTGAAATCTGAATAAATAGCTTTCCATTGATGTATGGTTTGTTAGGATCGGACAATATTTGGCCGAGATACAACTATTTGAAAATCTGGAAACTGAGGGTGCAAAAAAATCCAAATATTGAGAAAATCGCCTTTAAAGTTGTCCAAATGAAGTTCTTAGCAATGCATATTACTAATAAAAAATTAAGTGCTGATATATTTACAGTAGGAAATTTACAAAATATCTTTATGGAACATGATCTTTACTTAATATCCTAATGATTTTTGGCATAAAAGGAAAAAATTTATAATTTTGACCCATACAATGTGTTTTTTGCTATTGCTACAAATATACCCCAGCGACTTAACACTGCTTTTGTGCTCCAGGGTCACATATTAAACAAAGAACCAGTTCCACTTTATATACGAGTTTAATATTACAATATGAATAATGTCTCTCTCGCTTTTTTTGTGCAGTTCCCACTATTTTCCTGGGGAAGAAGCCTAAAGAGCGGGAGATGGACTCTAAGAGTCAGGTGATCGAGGGCATCAGCCGGCTCATCTGCTCCGCCAAACAGCAGCAGACCATCCTGAAAGGTACCAGACCTTCATCACAGACAGAAAACTGCTTTCTTGTCAGCTAAAGCAGAAAACAACATTTCTCTTCCTCCTTTCTCAGTCACCATCGACGGATGCGAGTGGAACGACGTGAAGTTCTTCCAGCTAGCCGCTCAGTGGCCGACTCACGTCAAGTATCTCCCGGTGGGATTGTTCGGCTACAGCAAACCGCCCTCCTAGGACGCCCCACTTTCTCAGCCCCGCCCCTTCAACCTGCAACCTACACCCCATTGCACACCACCGCCACCGCCACTTTCACAACGCTGGCCAATCACAGTTGAGACGGGACTCTCATGTGACCGTCTCTGGAGGGCGGGTAGGTGGAGTTGAAGACGGCTTCGATAGACTTTTATCAACGCTAGTCACTTTTATTTATCAAAGGTCCCAGAGCCACATATGGGGGCCAAGCACAAAATTTGGATACACCACCTGTCGAAGACTATTTAACAGCATGACGCCGCTTAAATCACTCTCAACAACCCTCAATAAGTCCCTTTGCGTAACTGATCTCTTCCATCATTGACCTCCATAACCAGTATAATTGAGAAATGCAGCTAAAATCTACCATGGTAACTGTATATGTTTGGAGATAAACTTGCAGTTATTGTCACTCAAGTAAAATCAGCTTTCGGAATCTTTCTGTTACTTAGCAACTAGGGAATTTTGGCAGAAACTATGGTTGCCATGGTAGTTTTTTGTGAACAGAGATTCAAACATGAAAAAAGCGCAAAAAAGTAGTTCGCATTGGTTAATCTCTGTTAACTAGAATAAACTATTTCAGTTTAGTTTTATATTAGTTTTTAAGCACGCTTTTATGAGTCAGTTATTGTTGACAATAAAAAAAGCGCCAATGAATATTCTGAAATTAGCTAATTTCTCGGCTGTAGTACGAAGGCGGAGTTAAACGCCAATTTGACATTGGAGGCGGGGCTACGAGGTGCCCATCGGCCAACTGAGGACTTTTTAGATTTCCTAAAAATCATTGTTTGTATAGTTTGTTTTATCCTTCCAGTCGGCGACATCTGGAAATGCGTTGTTGACCTCCAACTTGCATGTCTTAAACTACATCACCCATAATGCACTGGCAAAGTTAACATTTAATGTTAGTTCAGTAGTGCACTGTGTACTTGTGCACAAATCGCTTTGCCTGATGCAGCGGCGTCTCTGCGTTCCCCTTGACACACGGAAGGTTAGTAGTTTGCATTGGTTAATCTGTTAACTAGAATAAACTATTTCAGTTTAGTTTTGTATTCGTTTTTAAACACGGTTTTATGTGTCAGTTATTGTTTATTTTTAAAAGTGACCTTTTAGCTTAAATATGTAGCTCATCTACAGGTTTTATTTCATTTCATAAAACATCTCCAAAGATCTCTGGCCAATCAGAATGTAAACATTATGGCACAGAATAAGTCAGTCACCTTTATAATACGGGCAACGGCAAACGCGATTTATGAAAGAACTATGTCGTATCAGTCAGCACAAGGCCTAACGTAAAGGCTGCACGAGGTTGGAGGTGAAAATGTCAGCTTCTTGTTCGCATCTTTACAGCTGGAAACCGGTTTGGGGAGAACTACAAAGGTTTCATCTTCATCAGTTGTCAAATGCTATGCACTTAAACTCGCCTTCATTTCTTCATATCTTCGTCCAAAGCACAAGAAGCGATCAGCTCCTCATACAGAATGCCCAATTAAAACACAATTCACAAACACTAACTTTACACACTGCAAACACATGATTTTCTTATTTTATTCTTATTTAGTTTGTATCTTTTACAGTACAAATATCTAAACAATCTTAAATCAAGATACATTTACTTGAGAAGCAAAATTACTTAAGATGTACTTAATTTTGATCATTTCTCAAAAAACTATTAACTATTAATATCTTAAATCATTTGACTTTATCTTGATTTAAGAAGGTTTAGCTATTTGAAAACACTATAAAATACGAACTAGGACAAAATACTGCAAGAATCATTTTTTGCAGTACAGCTGTGAACAAAACGTCTGAACTGATCAGTAAATCTTGAGCTACAACATCCCTTTATTTTTTTAGCTGGAGCTTGTTACATTACTGCTAATGGCAGCTTTCACAGAAGTAGCGTGGTTTTATTTTGTCTAGAAATTTTGTGAGATATTCTTGTGAGTGGTAGGTAATGCAACTAGCAAAATGTCACTGAAATGTGGTTTTAAAATACTAACAAAACAAACAACAAAAAAAGCTATCTATGAAATGGTGTTGTGCCACAGTGAGAGTGAAGCCAGTGTGTAGTGCGTGTGTGTGTGTGTGTGTGTGCGTGTGTGTTGTGGACAGTAGTGCTCACTGGTTTAATTAATCTGTGGTGTTAACTGTATGTTCTTCACAGCACAAGATTCGGCGTCTTTCCACCCAGCCGACTTATATCCATTGCAGCTTGAAATGCTGATAAATTATTAATATACAATGATTGTTACATGATTAACCTGTTAATCTCTTAATATTATTTTTCAAACTGAAAGAGTGAATCTCACAAAAACCCATAAAGAAATGTCATATTTCACAACAAAATCAAAAGAAAGAAATAAGATTTGCTTAAACAAAATTCTGCCAAATTTAGGAACATTTAGGATTTTGCTTTGTGACATGATTGGTGTAATTTTATTACAGTAATGTGGCAAAAAAAAAAATGTTTTTATTGCATACGTCATTGTAGCATTTGTTGAAATTCTGTTCATTTAGGCTGATTTCTAATACAAACATTTGCATTACAATCATTTTAATATAATTATTTTTTCGTTTGTTGACCTAAATGTGAGATTCACCCTAAATCTTTCTAATCGGAGTCATGTTTTCTGGAATGAAGGTATCAGTTTTTCTGTGGTTAAAAGTATTAAGAACAACAAAGTATTAAAGTCACGATGGGTCAATTCGATTTTTATTTGTTCCTGCTTCTTACAGAGAATGTTTAGCAATAGTTTTGAAGTGTGAGTGTCTTTCTTTTGTGTATATCAAATGCATCTCGCCTTTTTTTGCCCGTATTCTTAGAAAAGAGTGAAAATATAATTTCTTTGAGTTAATGTTGGTTATCAGTACCGCACTATTAAACAAATATCCACACATTAATAATTTGTCTATAGCAGATAAGTTCTTAATATGTTTTTATATAGCTGTTGCATAAATTGCATTTTTTTATTTTATGAATATCTTTGTGATTTAAATCCTATAAGGCTCATAGAAAGATGCATACTGTGGCTGTCATGAGAGCTGCAAGTTATGTCAGAAAGGCTTTTAATATTTCAGTCAGCGATTGTGTCTAGAGGGTTTTGCACAGTCCTGTTAAGGCTTTGATCATTCCTCATTGGATCTGAAAATCATAAATGATTTAGAGGATCGGCATGTTCACCAAAGCTTAGAAACCTGCTAGAAAAGACCCCCTATAGATGTTGAGCATATAAAGAGAAAAACCCACGCTGAATATTAATTCAAACCAGTTCAAATGTCTGTACTGTTGTTACACTTGCGGTCCGTGTTTTAAGCTTGCATGATGAGCAAACCCGCAAAAACTTGCAGCAACTTTCACACACAAACACACACAATTAGTGGCAACTATTTCGGAGTCCAGGTTCAAATTTTATATGGATATGTAGAGAATGTAAAAAAGGAGGGGCAAAAAAAAAGTCACTGCCAAAGAGTGTCAATTGTTAATTTTTTTGTTTGTTTGTGTTTTTGTATGTATGGAAAATGATTTTCAGTATTTATGGAGCAGTCTGGAATGGGAATGGAAAGTACCGAATTTTGAAATCGATTAATTTCAATATGAAAAAAGTTTTCAACAACTACTAATTTCTGTTCCGTCACTCGAACATGGACTGTCTCTTTATGTGTGTGCCGTGTGGAGTCTGGTCTTTGCCTGTCCTCGTACCTCTGTATGTACTTGTGTTGATTTGTCATGTGAAACTTCGACAACATGAAGTGGATTTGAACATTCTGATTGGTCGACTAATTATCCCAACGACCAATCAGAATGGCGCTCATCCCCTTCAAATACTTTTTGTCAATGTAATCTGTCGGAGAGATAAAAGGCCTAAATTCCACAAGCTTCGGATTCAAACTGGCCAAATTTAGCCTGCTTTGTAAAGTAAATCATTGCGTAATATTTAGTCGTGGAAGATCAAGAACCGAGCTTGTGGATGAGAAGTATTTTTGCACATGCATTTGTTATCTTTTAGCAGTCTTCAGCTCTTTGCCTTTTTGCCTTTAGACAAAAACGCTTGTACATATCCAAAGTGCTTGTAATATGAACTCATGTTCCTTTATTGTGTGCTATTTTTGTTATTTGACATGTTTTTGTAGTACTGCTTTTTCATAATTGAGTTGTCAATCAATAGATGTGGTATGGACAGTGGAAGTGTTACTTGTATTCTTTTTTATTTAATAAACACCTGATTTGTAAATTCTCTTGTGTAGTTTGTGGATTTTTAGCACAACGAAATAAGTGTAACTGTTATTTGTGGAACTATTATTTGTCACTTGCATTGCTCTGCCATAGATATGTTAATATACAGATTAAATATTTTCTGACAGATTTAACACTCTACTTGTCCCATAATTATGTGAATCGAGTAAAAAGTTCAACTAATATATATTTCCATAATTACATGGTTGATTAATCACCATACATTAAAACTATTGTTTTGTATTACAAGTATTTTACGAGTTAAGGCATTTTCCAACGATAAATTCACACATTTGCATACTTTTTTTTCAGAATTGTTGCTTCATTTTAGAAAATGGCCAATTTTCTCCATATTTTAGGAATAAAACGTGAATGTTATAAAAACAAACCCCTTGGTAAAGTTTCAGAATATAGTTAGGAGTAAAACTGTAAAATTTGTTTAGATAGAAACTTATATTTACAAAGCAATATGTATTGTAATTGAAAGACTAGAAGGATGTGAATGGATAATATGAATAAAATCAAAGGCTAAACACTTAGAATGAGTATTTGGATGCTTTCTCTCCACTAGTATGAAAGAGAAATTATGGAACCAAATAGCCCAAAATATGCATATGTGCCTAATGAGGTAAGTATTGTCATCTTCCCCAGTTGATTAATCACCATAATAAAACAAATGGTTTGTATCACAACTATTTACAAGGTAATTGAAAGGCATTTTAATAAATGAAAAATGCCCGCATGGGATACGTCCCAAGAGAGGTGGAAAGGCTCAGCGTTGAAAAATATTGTTTTTTTTTTTTTTTGTTTGTTTATTTTTTTTTTTGTTTTTTTTTTGTTATTTTTTTTTTTTCTTTTTTTTTTTTTTTTTTTGTTTTTTTTTTTTTTCTTTTTCTTTTTTCCTTCATTTGTGAGGGTATTAGAGTTAAATGTTTTTACAGAAGTCTGTTTTTATCGTTCCATAATTTACAAAACAGTAAATTTTCACCATATTTTAGAAATACAATGTTATATACCAGATCGTGTGAACGTTATACAAACAAATCCCTCGGTAAAAAACTTTAGAATAAAATTACGTGTAAAACTGTAAAATTAGTTTAATGTAAGTTCTGCTGAAGTGGAGATAGAAGCTTGTTGTTACAAAGCAATATGTATTTGAAATCTACAGACACAAATGGATAAAGTGTCATAACACAAAACTTTTAAATGTATAATTTGGATGTTTGATCACCTTTCCACCTCCGTTCCACTAGTATGAAAGACAAATTATAGAACCAAATAGCCCAAAATATCTGTATATTCATCTTCCCCAGTTAATTAATCCCCAATAAAACAAATGTTCTATATTACAACTATTTTAGAAGTGAAGGCAATTTAAAATAAAAATGCACTTTGCATAAATTTCAAGATATTGGGAAAGGCCAGGTTGAAAATTATTGCTTCATTTTGTTGAGATATTAGATGTAAAGGTTTTTACAGAAGGGATTTTGGATATCTGTTTTTATCTTTCCATAATTCAGAAAACAGTACATTTTCACCCAATTGTAGAAATAAAAATGTAATATTCAAAAGTCGTGGCAAGTTATATGAACAAATCCCTCGGTAAAAACCTTCAGAATATAGCTAGGAGTAAAACTGTAAAACTTTTTGCATGTACGTTCTGCCAAAGTGGAGATAGATCTCATTTTGAAAAAGCAATATGTAATGTAAATGGAATCAACAGACGCAAATAGAAAGTGTCATAAAATAAAACACCTAAATGTGTATTTTCGATGTTCTCTTTCCACTAGTCTGAAAGAAGACATGTCATGAAAGCAAAAATAGCGTCCACAAGTCAGAAATAGCTCATATTGGTGTAGCCCAACAAACCCTTCGGCAGTAAACGCGGTCCAAGCCCACGGTTGGGGGGCGGAAGGGTGATGTCAGACGCGACGGACGAAGTGAGCAGTGGAATAGTATCCTGGAGCGGCCGCACAAAACAACACATACAGATCAGACATTCTTCGGTTGGCTACTGGTAAGTAGCGCATACAAAGAACACTCCAGCACAAAGTATCCGCCAGATATCCTATCCGCTGAAGGGCGAGAAGAGTAATGGACGAAGAGAAAGGGCGTGTCGGCCCGGCGTTGTTTTGTGAGCGCGTTCAAAGACAGAAAAGAAAGCGAAACCAACAGCAGACGTGGAGAAGCAGCCTTTTTCGAGCCGGAGGGATCATCTGATTCACGTCTGATTCGTTTCTATACTGTAGAAATCTGGACGCGTCTGAATCCATAACATCGCATTGTTTGCACGCTTGAGTTCAAGAGAAGCCCGATACAAGCGGATTATAAAGGTAATGTATTCTATGGCAACAGAACAATGCAAAAATGATCTGCGCTTTGGTTTTTCACATGCATTGATCAAATTTACAATAGGCATAGAAATTACTGCGACTGGACGTTTTGAGAATGGCAACAAAGTGAGCGACTGATCATGCTAAAAAAAACAGAGCTCCCTAAATTTTTACTATCCGAAAGATAGCGCAGAAGACTGTGATTTAGTGACGGTGTAGTGTTAAATAGAATGAAAAACCCGATGTATGGAAAGTAGTGGAGTGAAAAGAGTATAGGGGTTCGTACGACTGGACAAGAAGAAATAGCGCAGCCCAAACCAGATGAGTAATGCAGAAAGCGGCTGACAGAAAAAGGATGGAAAGACTGACCACAAGCATCTGGTGATTTTTGTCTTCTTCATCCAGTCAGTGATGGTGCACTGAATATATCTCGGGTTATGAATCAAATATGCATGATTCATTCTCAAATATGATTTTATGAGAACACAGAATGAAGCGTGAGAGGAGTTTGCGTGATGGAAATAAGTGTTTGCTGATGTTTTGAGTCGGTTTGCAGAAGCTTTAGGGGGGTGTTTGTTTCACATTGAGGACCGGGCCTGTTTTTCGCTCAGACGTGAGGATGATGTTGTGATCGTCTGGAGGAGTTCACGCATGTTGCGTTGTCCTGTGGGTCACCTTGATGGGTTTTTCCAGGTTTCGCCTGATTATTCCAGGCAGCTGTCAGTCATTGTGAAATGTGCACTAAGCATATGAAGGGTTATGAGCACCAGAAGGCGGTTTGTGGTCTGATCTGGTGTGTTTATGAGCTGCACATCTCGTGGTTTGATGCGGGACTCTCGCTCTTTCTCTCCGCTGTTGCTGCATTGCAGTCAGTAGGCGTGATGAGTGAGGAATGGCGCCTCTGCTGGACGCAGGTGGAAATGCAGGTGAAATCGGCCCAGTGATGGAGGTCATGTCTGAGATGTCATCATAATATCATATTAAGTACTGCAGTAGGCGAACTCTACACATGGAGCAGTTAATCAGGTGCTTGTGTAACTGTTGATTATTTGCTGCATTAGTAAACTCTGCTGTGCTCGGGTTCTCACGGGTGGAGTGGATGGGGTATCACCTGGCAGGAATGTATCAGTGGAGAGAAAGGGGAAGGGAGGGATAAGCAGGAGTTAGAGCAGGGACTCTGCAGCAGTCAGTCTGGAGTAAGTAGCAATGTGTATGCAAGCTTGGAACGGTTGTGGGTGAGAGGTGCATTAATGGATCATGGTGGACGGCAGGGTCTAATGGAGTCATTAGGACTAAACCGTTATTTTAGTATCATTGACATGCTATAGTTATTTAATTTTTTTACATTTTCATTTACTTTTTGTTTTTGTCGATTTTATGTTCTTTTTCAAATAGGCTATGACTTTAGTTTTTGTCGATTTTTATTATTTATTTTTTTCAGTTTTAGTCGTTGTGTTTTTGTTATTTGTATTAATTATTATTATTTTAAAATGTATAGTTTTATACATTTTTATTTTGTTTATTATTTGTGTGTGTGTGTTTGGCATTTTTGCGAGCTGTTTTTATTTCGTTTTATTTCAGCTCCAGTTATTTTTGTTCTTTTTTTGTTTAAAATATTTCTATAGTTTTTATTTTAAAAAAAAATTCAGTTTTAGTTATTTTGACATCAGTTTAAAATAAAGAAATGAGAAGTACTGATTTGGCAAAAAACTAAGCCAAAATAAATTAAGTCTGAACGGATTTACTTGCAAGTTTTTAATTTTATAATGTTTCAGCTTATAGTTTATTTTATTTTGAGCGGTAACATGTTTGATGGATTTAGTTGTTCGATTTAGTTGAGGTTACTAATTTGTTATTGTTTTTGTTTGTTCTTGTTCTTTTTAAAGTGTGATCTATATAGTTTTATTTCTGTTGTAGTTGTTGTGTCTTTTTTTTTTTTTTTTTTTTTAATATGTCTATATAGTTTTTATGTGTCTATTTCAGTTTTAGTTATTTTAATACATAAAGTTAAACTAAATGAAAATAAGAAACATTGCCTTGGCAACTAGCCAAAAACAAGAAACCTGATCAGATTTTTGTATAATGTTTAGCCTATTTTAATTTAGGTAATACAGTTTTATCATTTTAGTTTTAATAGTTTAGTTTTTTTTAATTGACATTTTGGTAAAATTGCTTTTTGTTTTTATCATTTTTATTAGTTATTGATTTTTTATTAATTTATTGTTTCAGTATTAGTTAATGTATGTACAGGTTAATACTATAAGAATGGGAAATGAGAAAAAGACAATATCGCGTTAAGGAGGCGCAAATAAGACAGAAAGTAAAATATTTTTTTGTTTGTTTTAAGTAGTTTATTCTGTTTCAATGAATGTTTAGCTATTTTATTGTAGGTAAAGACACATGTTTTGATAAGTTAGGTTTAATAGGTTGTTAGTTTTGTTTAGTGACATTTGGTAAAATTCTGTTGTTTGTAAGAAAGGTTATTTAGTTTTGTTCTGTTTAATTGATTTTTTAAGTTTCAGTTGTTGTTAGTTAGTCATAAGATTACACTGTAGAAATTGAAATGTTGCATTGACTTGACTTGTTGCATTGAGTTGCCACTTTTATTGTATTTTATGTTTTACCTAAGCCATGTAAGATGAGAATTTGTGACGCATCAGTTTGTAATGGTGCCCTTCGGTGCATTCACAGCGAGCGGTTCGTCCCGTGGGTGATGTCCACCATGGTGTACCCACGAGAAGAGGCGCTGGAGCGTCTGACGCAGGACGAGATTGTGCTGAACACCAAAGCGGTGATGCAGGGTTTGGAGGCACTGCGAGGGGAACATGCTCAGCTCCTCAACTCTGTCCTGGACTGCGCTCAGCCGCCCGTCGCGCAGGAGAAGTCCAGCCTGCTCCGCAAGAGCCTGGAGGACATCGAGCTGGGGCTGGGAGAGGCGCAGGTATCTCAATCACTCAGAAAGACTGACTCAGTCACTCAGTCACTCAGTCACTCACTCACTCACTCAGTCAGTCAGTCAGTCAGTCACTCAGTCAGTCACTCAGTCAGTCACTCAGTCAGTCACTCAGTCAGTCACTCAGTCAGTCAGTCAGTCAGTCAGTCAGTCAGTCAGTCAGTCAGTCAGTCAGTCCGTCAGTTAGTCAGTCCGTCAGTCAGTCAGTCAGTCAGTCCCTCTTCAGCAGGCACTATATCAGTCAGTCACTCCTCTCAGTCAGGCATCACTCACTTTTCAGTCACTCACTCACTCAGTCAGTCACTCAAGTCAGTCACTCAAGTCAGTCACTCAAGTCAGTCACTCAAGTCAGTCACTCAAGTCAGTCAGTCAGTCACTCAGTCAGTCAGTCAGTCAGTCAGTCACTCTCTCAGTCAGTCACTCTCTCAGTCAGTCACTCACTCACTCACTCACTCAGTCACTCACTCAGTCACTCACTCAGTCACTCACTCAGTCACTCACTCCTAAGTCACTGCATCAGTCACTCATCAGTCACTCACTCGTCCTCACTCGTCACTCAGTCACTCACTCATTCACTCATCAGTCAGTCACCACTCACTCACTCAGTCACTCACTCAATCAGTCACTCACTCACTCAATCACTCCACGCAATAACTCACTCACTCACTCACTCAGTCAATAACTCAGTCGCTCACTCACTCCACTCACCCTCAGCAGTAAGTCAGTCACTAAATAACTCATCACTCACTCATCACTCAGCAGTCACTCACTCACTCACTTCATCATCAGTCAGTCATCACTCACTCTACTCTCAGTAAGTCAGTAAGTCACTCACTCAGCAGTCAGTCAGTTCACTCACTCTACAGTCAGTCAGTCAGTCAGTCACTCACTCAGTCACTCACTCAGTCAGTCACTCACTCACTCACTCAGTCACTCACTCACTCAGTCAGTCAGTCACTCACTCACTCACTCAGTCAGTCAAGTCACTCAATCACTCACTCAGTCAGTCATTCACACACTCATCAATCAATCACTCAGTCAGTCAGTCAGTCAGCGGTCACTCAGTCCAGTAGTGACGTCAGTGAGCTCGAGTCCGTCAGTCAGTGACTAAGCCGATAGTCAAAGGGGGTGGGGGGGGGAACTCGAGCCCAGCAGTCAAAGTCAGTCAGTCAGTCAGTCAGTCAGTCGGTCACTCAGTCAGTGACTCAGTGACTCAGTCAGTCAGTCAGTGACTCAGCCAGTCAGTCAGTGACTCAGCCAGTCAGTCAGTGACTCAGCCAGTCAGTCAGTGACTCAGCCAGTCAGTCAGTGACTCAGCCAGCCAGTCAGTGACTCAGCCAGCCAGTCAGTGACTCGCACAGTCACTCGCACAGTCACTCGCACGCACACACACACACACACAAACACACACCACACAGATCACACGTCACTAAAACAGTCAGTCACTCATTAAATTCACTTCAGAAATGTGCGCTTGGGATTAGATGCATCATTGAAGCGGGTAGGATGAGCTATTACTTTATAAGCCATCAGACTTGATTTAGCATTTTTGTGTAAAAACTCTACACACCTTAGTAGAGCTTTTACTGCAGAAAATGCAGTTTGTGAATTGGAAACTTCTAGAAAGAAATGGAAGAGCTCAAGAAAAAGGCCCTGGAAATTAATTACAGAAATCACATTTAAGTCTTTTTTTTTATGCCTGCCTAGTTGGGCCAGTAGATTTTCTGCTTGTGCTGCCGACATTCTGGCCTGCCAAAAAAAAAAAAATAAATAGATCATGTGTGTGTATCTATGCCTATATATATATATACTGTATATACAGATGCATCTCAATAAATTAGATGTTGTGGAAAAGTTCATTTATTCAGTAATTCAACTCAACGTTGTGAAACTCGTGTATTACATAAATTCAATGCACACAGACTGAAGTAGTTAAGTCTTCTTTTAATTGGGATGATTTTGGCTAACATTTAACAAAAAACCACCAATTCACAAGCTCAACAAATTAGAATACTTCAAAAGACCAATAAAAAATTTTTTTTAGTGAATTGTTGGCCTTCTGGAAAGTATGTTCATTTACTGTACATGTACTTGGTACTTGTAGGGGCTCCTTTTGCTTTATTACTGCCTCAATTTGGTGTGGCATGGAGTTGATCAGTTTGTGGTACCGCTGAGGTGGTATGGAAGCCCAGGTTTCTTTGACAGTGTCCTTCAGCTCACCTGCATTTTTTTGGTCTCTTGTTTCTAATTTTCCTCCTGACAATACCCCATAGATTCTCTATGAAGTTCAGGTCTGGTGAGTTTGCTGGCCAGTCAAGCACACCAACACAACTTCATTTAACCAACTTTTGGTGCTTTTGGGAGTGTGGGCAGGTTGCCAAATCCTGCTGGAAAATGAAATCGCATCTTCAAAAAGCTGGCAGCAGAAGGAAGCATGAAGTGCTCCAAAAATTTCTTGGTAAACGGGTGCAGTGATGTTGGTTTTCAAAAAAACACAATGGACCAACACCAGAAGATGACATTGCACCCCAAATCATCACAGACTGTGGAAACTAACACTGGACTTCAAGCAACTGGGCTATGAGCTTCTCCACCCTTCCACCAGACTCTAGGACCTTGGTTTCCAAAATAAATACAAAACTTGCTCTCATCTGAAAAGACGACGTTGGACCACTGGGCAACAGTCCAGTTCTTCTTCCGTACTAGCCCAGGTAAGACGCCTCTGACGGGTCTGTGGTTCGAGTGGCTACAAGAGGAAATACGACAAAAAAAAAAAAAAAAAATCGGTAGCCCAATTCTGACACATCTGGTGTGTGGTGGCTCTTGATGATCTGGACCACCAGAATCAGTCCAGTCATTGTGAAAGTTCACGCAAATCTTGAATCGATTTGCTTGGACACCTCATAGCTGCGGTTCTCCGGTTGGGTGTGCATCTTTTTATTCCACACTTTTCCTTCCACTAAACTTATCTGGTAACATGCTGGATAGCAGACTCTGGAACAGCAGCTTCGGTTGGCAATGAATGTTTGTGCTCGTCACTTGTGAAGGGTCTGTCAATGATTGTCTTCTGGACTACTTTCAGATCAGCAGTCTTCCCCATGATTTGTGTAGCCTAGTGAACCAAACTGAGAGACCATTTTGAATGCTCAGGAAACCTTTGCAAGTGTTTTGAATTGATTAGCTGATTGGAATGTCACCATATTCTAAATTGTTGAGATAGTAAATTGGTGGGGTTTTGTTAAATGTGAACCAAAATCATCACAATTAAAAAAAACAAATACTTAAACTACTTCAGTCTGTGCATTGAATGTATTTAATACACGAATTTCACAATTTCAATTGAATTACTGAAATAAATGAACTTTACCACAACATGCGAACTTATTGAGGATCCACCTGTTAGTATGTAGGTATGTATGTGTAGTATCAGATGTGTGTGTATTTTGTATATATATATATATATGTATGTAATTAGAATATTAAATGTATAATGAAATTTTTTTTTATAACGGTGATTTGATTTACATTTTAAAATGGTATTTAAGTATATTTTTATATACATTTTATAGCTATTTTAAAAAATATTTATTATACATTTTCCAAACATAATAATGCAACTTACATTAAATGTTTTTTTATTTTTAAGAAAGTAAATTACCAGTAAGTTATTTGCAACTAATAAGATCAATTTACAATAATAATGAGTTATACAGTTACTTAAAAGGAGGGATGCACCGATACTGGTATCGGTATAATGCTCGATACTGAGCTCCTGTACTCGTACTAGTTAAAATGCCCCGATACCAAACGCCGATACACACAGCATGTGATAAGCGCCATATATAAAAACAAAGAAACATCACGGCCCAACCGAACAACAGACAGCAGAAGTGAGTTTAGGGGTGTTACTACGAAGTAGAGTATGCCAAATGAAGAAGAACTAAACATTCACTATTAACGCCTGAATAGTGATGTGCGCGAGCTGATAAACAAAAGCACGCGAGGGGATTTAGAGCGCGGCAGGACAGATCACGCGAGGTGCGAATATGTTGTAGGTGAAATATATATCTTTCTACAGACTCACTGGAAAGTGGGTAGTTCGGGCGGATATGTCAAAAAACAAGCAGAGAAAACAAGTGCACAAGTTCTTAACGGTGGGAGAGACGAGAGAGGAGGAGAGAGAGGAGAGGTGTGTGATCTTTGATGTTCTCTCACTTAGCACACGCATCATTTGGAGTAAAACTAAAATCGTAAAAATAAGACCATTTATAAGGGCATTCACTATAAACATAATTTATTTTCAACCTTACACGACTTTCTGGCGAAAGTGAATCTAGCAGGCTGTGTGAAATGCGCTAGCTTGTACTATTCTGCATCAGTACAAATACTTGCACGCGTTGCGCGTTTTGCTTGCTTGATTGTTTTTGCATTATATGAGTGGCTTTGGAATATGAATCGCTGCATGTTTCAGATGAAAAAAACGCAACTTCTATTTATGAAAATATCACAATTAGGATATTTATAACTAGTGGTTCCCTGCATTATTACAGCAAAACGCTCTTCTACCGTCGATTTACATGTACTACCAGCCACGCCGACGTCTTCCGATTGTTCATATGGATGTACCACACAAAGTCACGGACATTAAGGCGTACAACAGAGCAAAACAACAGAATGGCACGTGAGGAACGTAACCCAGAAATCTTGTTAAACTACAATTTCTCACTGATGGGCATATAAGAGTGGACAATACCGAAGGATACAACATAAACAGTCAACCAAAAATTGATGCAGAGGACCAGATATTAATTTTTGATATTCTTTAAGGGTGGGTGCAGCAGACCACTATGAGTAATAGTATGTAAGTGAGGATAGCAAAATAACGTAAACTGTGACAAATAATACCCAAAATTTCTTCATACAGTAAAATTGATATAAATTTGGGTCCAAAAATTATTCAGACCGGGTCTGCAAAAAAAACTGAAGTTGAGGTTTGCATGAAGCTAGATGACAGCATGCCCAGGAGACTACACGCTGTCATTAAGGCTAAGGGTTACCCGACTAACGCAGCACATGTATAGTGGTTAATACTGTCATACTAAAGCTGTCGATTTTGGTGAATGTAATCCAGTAACAGACCTTTCTATCAAAGTTATCTGACATTATCAAGATGATTTTGTTCTGACACAGTTTAACTCTTGAGTTATTGTTATATTTTATTACCATGTTCTAAACTGTAGCGAATAAACTGTGATAATGTGAGAGATGTTGTAGGTGTCTGAATAAATTTTGGTTTGATTGTATATATTTGATAAATAAAGTTAAACAACTAACAATATACATACTTTTTTGGTTTCTGTACCCAATATTAAAAAAAAAATACAAATGCAATAAAAATATTGGTATAGTTACTCTGTATCGGTAAGTACCAAAAATAAAAGTATCGGTATCGGGCTATTTAGATCTCGGAAAATCTTTTTATTGGTATCGGTGCATCCCTACTTAAAACAATAACATCCATGCAATTTTCAGTCCATTCTTACGGACTCAAATCAGTTGCGTATGTCATGTTAAGAAAATGTAACTTTTACGTTTTTTAAACAAAGAAAATGTGCAATAATATCTAGAAATTATACCGTTATAATATTTTATATATTAGCATACACTAGTGTTCAAAAGTTCAGGGTCAGTAAGATTTTTTAAATGTTTTTGAAAAAAGTATCCTTATGTTCACCAGGCTGCAACTATTGATCTAAAATACAGTAAAAACAGTAATTTTGTGTAATATTATTACAATTTAAAAATACGTTTTCTATGTGAATTGTTAAAATGTAATTTGTTTCTATGATGCAAAGCTGTATTTTCAGCATCAACATTACTCCAGTCTCAGTGTCACATGATCTTCAGAAATCATTCTAAGATCTCTGATTTGCTGCTCAAGAAACATTTCTGATTAATATCCATGCTGACAAAACGTTGTGCTCTTCATATTTTGTGGAACATGTTATTCTTTAATGAAATAGAAAGTCATAAAGAACAGCATTGAGAAATAGGACATTTCTGTAACATTTACATGTAGTAATTTAGCAGACGCTTTTATCCAAGCGACTTACTTACAACAAGGAAGCATCAAAATCAATCAAAAGAGGCCACATACCACGATAAAAATTCGCAGATAGCATAATGCACGTAACACGTAGCAAGGGTTTTTGAATTATGTAATAAATAAAAAGAAAACCGATAGAAGGCAAAAAAGATTCGAAAACGCATAAGTGTTAGGTTAAAGAAATACGCCATTTGTAAATGAATAGAGTAAATGAATTCTATTTTTTAAAGAATAGAATTAGAATAGAGATGCTAGAGGGTAGGGGTCAAGTGCCACAATTATAAATGTCGTTTACTGTCGCTCTTTGATCAGTTTAATGCGTCATTGCTTGAATAAAAGCATTCATTTCCTACAAGCCCTCAGTCAGCTGTGTAAGTTCTGAGCTGTCTCCGCACTAAAGCCGAGTGAGGACTGATGTGGCGTCTGCTCTCAGGTGATCGTCGCTCGTAGGGTCAACCTGAACGCGGTGGAGTCGGAGAAGCAGAAGCTGCGCGCTCAGGTGAGGCGTCTCTGTCAGGAGAACCAGTGGCTGCGGGACGAGCTGGCTAGCACTCAACACAAGCTGCAGAAGAGCGAGCAGAGCGTGGCCCAGCTGGAGGAGGAGAAGAAACACCTGGAGTTCATGAACCAGATCCGGAAGCTGGACGAGGACGCCTCGCCCTCCGAGGAGAAGGCTGGAGAGAAGGAGAAGGACAATCTGGACGATCTGTTTCCAAACGACGACGAGCAGGGACCAGGTGAGAGACAAGCATGCTCTTTTCTAGATGAACTCAAACCTGACATGATATGAAGTATCACGCTTTTTAAAATGGAACAGTTTATTGAAACTTTAGACAAATTTTTTTTTTTTTTATTGAGTGTTATATGTGACCCTGGAGCACAAAATCAGTCATAAGAGTCAATTTTTTTGACATTGAGATTTATGCATCATCTGAAATAAATAAGCTTTCCATTGATGTATAGTTTGTTTGGATAGGACAAATCATTTGGCGAGGATAGGACAATATTTGAACTCTGGAATCTGAGGGTGCAAAAAAAAATCAAATAAATGTGAGAAAATTGCCTTTAAAGTTGTCCAAATGAAGTTCTTAGCAATGCATATTACAATCAAAAATTAAGTTTTGATATATTACGGTAGGAAATTTACTAAATATCATCATGGAACATGATCTTTAATTAATATACTAATGATTTTTTGGCATTAAAAAAAAATCAATAATTGTGACCCATACAATGTATTGTTAGCTATTGCTACAAATATACCCCAGCGATCACTTAAACACTGCTTTGTCTGCAGGTCAAATATGATACATCAGGCTTTTATGGCTCATATAGTCTGATATAGATAAATGAGAATACTCAGGAAACAAAGTAACTTAGTTTTATCCAGAGGCTCAAACTGTGCAAAAAATATGCAGTTTGTTGCAGATGCTATTTATATGGACAAAAAAGTAAGAATTCAGATGCTTGTAATGTAAATCAGGGAGGTCTTTATAACAGTATAGTATATATAATATCACCAATAATATATAATATCACTCTTTTTCTCCCAATCATGTTTTATTAAGATGATATTTAAATGCTTAGTTTTATGATCAATGCTCTGTATAGTTTTGAAACATCTTAAGCAATGACGATTGAGAAAGGAACAAATAAAACATTTTTAAACGCTGACTGATCATATCTTGATATTTTGATTTGGCATATAATTTTAAACAATTTTGAATAGCGTTGTGTGTGGGTGTAGCCTTTGTGTGTGTGGTGTGTGTATTGTGTGTGTCTGTATGGGTATGTGTGTGTGTGTGTGTGTGTATATGTAGGTATGAGTGTCGTGTGTGTGTGTGTGGTAAGTGGTGTGTGTGTGTGTATGTGTGTGTGTGTGTATATGTAGTGTATGTATTGTGTGTGTGTGTGTGTGTGTGTGTGTATTAGTTATGATCTTGTGGTGTGTGTGTGTATATCGTCGGGTATGTATTGTGTGTGATGTGGTGTATATGTAGGTAGTATTGTGTGTATGTGTGGTGTATATGTAGTGTTGTGTTGTATATGTAGTGGTGTGTCCTGTATATGTAGTGTGTGTTGTGTGTGTGTGATGTATATGTAGTGAGTAGTGTGTGTGTGTGTATATGTAGTGTATGTATTGTGTGTGTGTGTATATATGTAGTGTATGTATTGTGTGTGTGTGTGGTGTGTATGTGTAGTGTATGTATGGGTTGTGTGTGTATAGTAGTGTATTAGGTGTGTATGTCAGTGTATGAATGGTGGATATGTAGTGGGTGTGTGTAGGTAGTGTATATTGTTGTATATGTAGTGTGTGTGGTATGTAGTGTATTTGTATGTTTGTGTGTGTGTGTGGGTGTGTATGTAGTGTATGTATGTGTGTGTGGGGTGGGTATATGTAGTGTATGTATTGTGGTGTGTGTGTGTGTATGTAGGGTAGTATGTGGTGGTGTTGTGTGTATATGTAGTAGTGGTGTGTATATGTGTGTGTGTGTGTATATGTTGTGTATGTATTGTGTGTGTGTGTGTATGTAGTGTATGTATTGTGTGTATATGTAGTGTGTGTGTGTATATGTAGTGGGTGTGTCGTGTGATTGTAGTGTGTGTGTTGTGTGTATATTGGAGTGTGTGTGGGTGTATATGTAGTGTAGTTGGTGTGTGTGGTATAAGTGTGTCTGTATTGTGTGTGTGTGTGGAGTAGTGTGAATGTATTGGGTGGTGGGGAGTGTCTGTATTGTGGTGTGATATGAAGTGTATGTAGTGTGTGTGTTGTGTATTGTAGTGTATGTAGGGTGTGTGTGTAGTGTATGTATGTGTGTGTGTATTATTGAGTGTATGTATGTGTGTGTGTGTGGTGTGTGTGTGTATGTAGTGTATGTATTGTGTGTGGTGTGTGTGTGTGTGTTTATGGTAGTGATATTATTGTGTGTGGTTTTGTGTGTGTGTGTTATTGTAGTGTATATTGTGTGTGTGTGTATGTTTATATGTAGTGTATGGATGTGTGTGTGGTGATTATGTATATATGTAGGGGATGTATTGTGTGGTTGGGTGTATAAAAATGTATGTATGTATTTGTGTGTGGTGTGTGTGTGTTGGGTCGTATGTGTGTGGTATATGTAGTGTATGTATTGGGGTGTGTGTGTATTGTGTGTATTGTGTGTGTGAGTATTGTGTGTATTGTGTGTGTGAGTATTGTGTGTATTGTGTGTGTATTGTGTGTGTGTGTGTATGTATTGTGTGTGTGTGTGTGTATATGTAGTGTATGTATTTGTGTGTGTATATGTAGTGTATGTACTTGTGTGTGTGGGTGGGATAGGTCGTGTATGTATTGGTGTGTGTGGTATATGTGTGCTATGTATTGTTGTGGTGTGTGTATCTTGTGTATTTGTATTGTGTGTGTGTGTGTATATGTAGGGATGTATGTGTGTGTGTGTATATGTAGTGTATGTATTTGTGTGTGTGTGTATGGAGTATTTGGGTGGTGTGTGTATTATGTAGTTGTATGTATTGTGTGTGTGTGTGTGTGTGTGTGTATGTATGTGTGTGTGTATATGGGTGTATGTAAATGTGTGTGTATGTGGTGTATGTATTGTGTGTGTATATATATGTAGTGTATGTATTGTGTGTGTGTATATGTAGTGTATTTGAAACATTAAAAAAAATCGGTTTAGTAACTTTAAAACATGAACGATTTATAACAAAAGCAAAAAATATTTATAAAATGTTTTAATGTTTTTAATGTTACACACGCATTGTTTTTTGCTATGAATAAATATTTTAATAAATTCAAAATCTTTATTTATTACAAAAACAACTCTGATTTTAAATGTCTATGCAAATCTTGTTACTGTGTGTAATAACTAAAAACTAAGTCTAGATAATCAGGTAAAAGTTGCTTCAGTCCAGAAAGTGCTCATCTTGAAATATTACTAGCAATATAGTTATCTTTGCTATTACTTTATTAAAAATCAGTAAAGATTTGACAGCAAAAAGACGAGCTGAAGATGAACATCTGTACAAGTATACTAAAAGGCCTTTTACTTGTTGTGTGCAACAGGTTTTTAGTGAAGGTTTGCTAATGTTGATCATTTAGAGGCTTTAGAAAGTCATGTATCAGATATGATGCAGCAGGTTTTCTAAGGTTAAGCTCCTTTATTTGTGACGTGTGTCTCCAGCTCAGCCCAGCGGTGAAGCGGCGGCGCAGCAGGGGGGCTACGAGATCCCGGCCCGTCTGCGAACGCTTCATAACCTGGTGATCCAGTACGCATCTCAGGGCCGCTACGAGGTGGCCGTGCCGCTCTGCAAACAGGCTCTGGAGGACCTGGAGAAAACCTCCGGACACGACCACCCAGACGTGGCCACCATGCTCAACATCCTCGCCCTGGTCTACAGGTCAGCCTGCTTTTGAAGATATTAGCAATGCACTGAAATAACTAACTTTCTAACGAAATTTAAATTTAATTTAGCCAAAAACCAAACATGAAGTTTATGTAATAATGAATTACGTAATCAAATTTATTTGACTTTGTTTAATATGTGACACTGGAGCACAAAAGCAGTCATAAGTCGCTGGGGTATATTTGTAGCAATAGCCAAAAATACATTGTATGGGTCAATTATCGATTTTTCTTTTATGCCAAAAATCATTAGGATATTAAGTAAAGATCATGTTCCATGAAGATATTTTGTAAATCTCCTACCGTAAATATATCAAAACTTAATTTTTGATTAGTAATATGCATTGCTAAGAACTTCATTTGGACAACTTTAAAGATGATTTTCTCAATATTTTAGTTTTTTGCACCCTCAGATTCCAGATTTTCAAATAGTTGTATCTCAGCCAAATATTGTTCTATCCTAACAAAAAACATAAATAAGGAAAGAGATTATTTAATCAGCTTTCAGATGTGATTCTAAATCATATTTCAGACAAATGACACTTAAGACTGGTTTGTGGACACGGGTCACATATAAGAATTATTTAAAACGTGATTAAATGTCATTAAAAAGCTGATATATTTACATTTAAATAAATACGAAAGATAAATCTAACCTGGTAGGAAGAAAAATGGCCTTTTATTCGAAATTATGGACGTTTTGATTGTAAAAAACCTAATAACATAAGTTCAGCTCAAGAAAATATATTTTCTTTTGAAATAGAATATATATGTATTTTGTTGTATAATTTAAATAAACCCGTTTGAAATGCATTTTCTATAAACCTTGATATATTAAAGTAATAAATGATAAATCTTCACTTAAAAACGTAGAATATATGAAGATTAGGGTGTCAGGCGATTACATTTTTTTCATGTAATTAATACATGAGTGTGTCGATTGATTAATACAAATTAATCGCAAAAATACATTTGACGGAAAATACCACAAAAGAGTATTTAAGCTCTTTTGAGTTAAATGAGAAAGTTCAAGTAGACATACAAATAGTATCTTTAGAAAGAAATTATGTTATTTGATTCAACAAAACCCCGCCTATTAGCATAAACGTTCCTCAGACTACACTGGCCTAACATAAAACTAAGGGAAACCTAAGAGATTGGAGAACATTCCGTATTGTTTTGTTCATGCAATGAAATAGGCAAGGTAACCAAAACCGCTTTGGTTTGGTTATTTTATGTTCCACAAATAACGGTTTGAAACCAAATAAGGTTTTGAATAAATGATGACAGAAATTTTGGCGTGACTGTATCCCTTTAATGTTATAATTATTATTATTATTATTATTATTATGTCGAATTATTTTCTAATATAAGAAACTTAATTACCAGCAGGCGGCACGGTTAAATGGTCTTAATGGATTAGTTCAACGGGCTTGAGTTCATCAGGAATAAGTAAATGGATCACTTATGCAGGGGCTTTAATCATTGATTACACGATTCGTTAAAACGCAGAGATTCATTCAGAAACAAACACCGCTGTGTGCTGGAGGACGAACAGGTTCTCGGCTGTGGCGCTAAAGGTAGTATGTTCTCGGTAAATTGTGCAAAAACAATTGTGTTTTTAAAATCTATAACATATCAACTTCTTATACTGAATGTTGTTAGAAAATCACATTTAAACTGTGAACATTCGGAACAAAATCAGCACTCAGGTACTACATTGCTCTCCTTGCTTGTGCTAGTGATATAGTATGATCTAAAGATGAAAAACTCATTTTTTGCACCCCACATCTTGAATTTAGGGCAGAGTGAACTTATGGACATCATATTTGTTCAACAGTCAACGCATGAAATGTAACGGGGAGTGCATAACTGCGTTAAAATATTGTAATCGCCGTTATTGTGTTCATAATAATTAATTAAGTGAAGTGTTAAAAAATTGACAAGCCCTAATTAAGATACTCGAATAATGGCAGGAATAAATCTAAAATAATGGTGTAGAAAAAATAGCCTTTTATTTCGAAATGATGACAAGATTTGATTGAAAAAAAAAAAAAAAAATCAGGACGTGCAAAGGAATTCGCGGATATCGCATCCAAAAATAAAGGTTTTTGTTAATATCTATTGATAGTGTCCTGTGTATATGTCTTAGGTATTATATAAATACCAACACATGCATGTTATATATTTAAGAAAAATTTCTATGTTTATTATTATATTTAAAATATGTATATAAAATATAATGATATATATAAATGTATTACATGAAATATTTTCAAAAATCTAATGGTATGTGTGTATTTTATAATTTATGTAAACAAAACTTTATTTTGATGGCGATTAATCGTTTGACAGCAACTAATTTACATATATAAAGAATACAGACAAAGTCTAAAATCGTAGTTGAAAATTAACTTTTATTTCTAAATTATATAATTTAATTAAATACTTCACATAATTTGAAAGATATGACTTTGTTTCATATCAAAAGTATCAAAGCACAAAGCTTATTGCAATTTTTTGGATGGCAGACGAGCTACAAATACAAATTCATAGAATGAAAGATCTCAGTTCATCAAAATGAAAACCAAGTAAAAACAGCAAATCGATCCTAGCTTAGCGTCCTGATAGATTGCTGAAGTTGTGGTGCATCACTAGAAAATATGTGTGTTGTTCCAGGGATCAGAATAAGTATAAAGAGGCGGCTCACCTGCTGAACGACGCTCTGGCCATCAGAGAGAAGACTCTGGGGAAAGATCACCCCGCCGTGGCCGCGACCCTCAACAACCTGGCCGTGCTGTACGGCAAGCGCGGGAAACACAAGGAGGCCGAGCCGCTCTGCAAGAGAGCGCTGGAGATCCGCGAGAAGGTGGAGAACAGATGATTTGCATTGAACTACTGTTGCTCTAGTGTAGCCGGTGCTGTTATATGATTATATATGTGACCCTGGAGCACAAAAGCAGTCATAAGTAGCACAGGTATATTTGTAGCAATAAGCCAAACAAATACATTGTAGGACAAAATTATCGATTAGTGCTTTCACCCCCCCCCTGCCAAAAATCATTAGGATATTAGTAAAGATCATGTTCCATAAAGATATTTTTAAATTTCCTACTGTAAATATATCAAAACTTGATTTTTGATTCGTAATATGTGACCCTGGACCACAAAACCAGTCATAAGGGTCAATTTTTTTAAAATTGATATGTATACATCATCTGAAAGCTGAATAAATAAGCTTTCCATTGATGTATGGTTTGTTAGGATAGGACAATATTTGACCGAGCTACAACTGTTTTAAAATCTGGAATCTGAGGGTGAAAACATTTTTTAAATATTGAGAAAATCATCTTTAAAGGTGTTCAAATGAAGTTCTTAGCAATGCATATTACTAATCAAAAATTAAGTTTTAATATATTTACAGTAGGAAATTTACAAAATATCTTCATGGAACATGATCTTAATATCCTAATGATTTTTGGCATGAAAAGAAAAATCTATAATTTTGACCCATACAATGTTTTTTTGGCTATTGCTACAAATATACCCCAGCGACTTAACACTGCTTTTGTGATGCAGTCACATATGCATCACTAAGAACTTCATTTGAACAACTTTAAAGGCGATTTTCTCAATATTTAGATTTTTTTGCACCCTCAGATTCCAGATTTTCAAATAGTTGTATCTCAAAATATTGTCCTATCCTAACAAACCAAACATAAATGGAAAGCTTATTTATTCAGCTTCCAGGTTATATATAAATCTCAATTTCAAAAAAATGGACCCTTATGACTGGTTTTGAGGACACATATGTGTGTTTGCAGGTTCTGGGTAAATTCCACCCTGACGTGGCGAAGCAGCTCAATAATCTGGCCCTGTTGTGTCAGAATCAGGGCAAATATGAGGAAGTGGAGTATTATTACCGCAGGGCGCTCGAGATCTACGAGAACAAACTGGGCTCCGACGACCCCAATGTGGCCAAGACCAAAAACAACCTGGTGAGGCCAGACCCACTCAACTACAACTCATACAGCTGTGTTTTTAAACTCTTTTTCTGTGCTGAAATCTTTACCTAATTTGCTGTTTCTGGTCGAAAATGACCAGCCTTTTCAAAATTGCTTGTAAATCTGTTTTTAAGCTATAGTATCACCAAATCTTGGATTCAGTCTAGTTTTCTAGATGGCTCACACACCTCAGTTTATGAGTGAAAAAAAAACATTATTTGTGAATAATTTTGGCAGTATTCACTCAAAAACTAAGGTCAGTCAGTACAAAAAGAAATACGAAACCTGTGCTAACTGAATCCAGTATTTGAACCCAATATGCAAGCAATTTTTTGTAGGCCAGTCATTTTTGACCAGGAACACCACAAGTGTTACGAAGTGTGGACTAAAAAGTACATAAAAAGTACATTTTGGGTGGTGGTTATACCCTGTGTGAGCGAAGTCAGCAGGTTATACTCCAGAGACATAACAGTAACATTAACAAAAAAAATCCTCTCAACATGAGGGTTAAAGGGGTGATGAATTACATGTATTATTTTATAATGTTTCCTGAGGTGCACCTATAATGCTAGTAGGATTTTTTTATAATTTAGAAATGACAAATGACAGAAAAATGACATTTGTTCTACCTGATTTAGACTTTATTATAGGTTTTTGTTATATTTAATGTAAATACATTTGTGTGTGTGTGTATGTATAGGGTTGTGGGTATATACATATACAGTGGGTACAGAAAGTATCAGACCCCCTTAAATTTTTCACTCTTGTTATATTGCAGCCATTTGCTAAATCATTTAAGTTAATTTTTTTTCCGCATTAATGTACACACAGCACCCCATATTGCCAGAAAAACACAGAATTGTTGACATTTTTGCAGATTATTAAAAAAGAAAAACTGAAATATACATGGTCCTAAGTATTCAAACCCTTTGCTCAGTATATAGTAGAAGCAACCTTTTGATCTAATACAGCCATGAGTCTTTTGGGAAAGATGCAACAAGTTTTTCACACCTGGATTTGGGGATCCTCTGCCATTCCTCCTTGCAGATCCTCTTCAGTTCTGTCAGGTTGGATGGTAAACGTTGGTGGACAGCCATTTTTAGGTCTCTCAGAGATGCTCAATTGGGTTTAAGTCAGGGCTCGGCTGGGCCATTCAAGAACAGTCACAGAGTTGTTGTGAAGCACTCCTTCGTTATTTTAGCTGTGTGCTTAGGGGTCATTGTCTTGTTGGAAGGTAAAAATTCGGCCCAGTCTGAGGTCCTGAGCAACTTGGAGAAGGG
Organism: Sinocyclocheilus anophthalmus; assembly: GCA_018155175.1. Lineage (NCBI taxonomy): Eukaryota > Metazoa > Chordata > Actinopteri > Cypriniformes > Cyprinidae > Sinocyclocheilus > Sinocyclocheilus anophthalmus. The sequence continues at coordinate 239,392 of JADLZN010006820.1, forward strand.
GTTCGTACCGCTCCTGTGCTTGGCCGCATCAGCTTTCCCTCTGATATGCAACAGTCGTCCTGTCCCTGCAGCGAAAAAACACCCCACTAGCATGAGTGCTCCACCACCATGGACTCATGATTGTGGGACTGTATTTGACAGGGCAGAGCAGTGCTGGTTTCTCCACAACGACCGCTTAGAATTAAGGCAAAAAGTTTTATAGTCTTTGGCCTCATCCGACCAGAGAAATCTATTTTCACCATCTTAGTCCTTCAGGGTTTTTCATGGGTCTTGCACTAAGGAGAGGCTTCCGTCGGGCCACTCTGCAATAAAGCCCCGACTGGTGGAGGGCTGCAGTGATGATTGACTTTCCTACAACTGTTTCCCATCTCCCGACTGCATCTCTGGAGTTCAGCCACAGGGATCTTTGGGTTCTTCTTTACCTCTCTGACCAAGGCTCTTCTCCCCCGATAGCTAAATTTGGCCGGAACGGCCAGCTCTAGGAAGGGTTCTGGAAGTCCCAAACGTCTTCCATTTAAGGATAATGGAGGCCACTGTGCTCTTGGGAACCTGAAGTGCAGCAGAAATTTTTTTTGTAACCTTGGCTAGATCTGTGCCTTGTCACAATTCTGTCTCTGAGGTCTTCAGGCATTTCCTTTGACCTCATGATTCTCATTTTCTCTGATATGCACTGTGAGCTGTAAGGTCTTATTATAGACAGGTGTGTGGCTTTCCTAATCAAGTCCAATCAGTATAATAAAACACAGCTGGACTCAAATTAAGGTATAGAACCATCTCAAGGATGATCAGAAAAAAATGGACAGCACCCGAGTTAAATATACGAGTGTCACAGCAAAAGGTCTGAATACTTAAGACCATGTGATATTTAAGTTTTTCTTTATTAATAAATCTGCAAAAATGTAAACAAATCTGTGTTTTTCTGTCAATATGGGGTAAAAAAAAAAAAAAATTAACTTAAATGATTTCAGAAAATGGCTGCAATATAACAAAGAGTGAAAAATTAAAGGGGGTCTGAATACTTTCCTTACCCACTGTGTATATATATAATATATAGCTATATATATAATTGAGTAAGTATGATTTATTGTCTATATGGTCGATACTGTATTAATAATTAGCGTATGGCACAACAGTTCAATAAACAAGCAATAAATATATCTTATTTTGAAAATGTAAAATATATCTTGTTAATCTTGATCTCTTTTCTTACCTGTATATTTTTATAGTTTAATTTTTTTATTTAATCTGAATATGGTCATATTTTTACCATTGTTTTTTAAAAATATTTATTTTGTTATAATTCACGAATAATATTCGTGGCAGTTTTCCGCCCTTATTTTAGCCCAACTGCTTAAAGGGGCGTGTCTCTCTGAAGATATAATGTGAACACCCACTGCTGTGATTGGCTAACATCTTCGCATATGAAATAAGTATTACATGTGGACCTGGCATGATTAGCTAATCATGAAATGTGCCGATTCATTGTTTTTAGATCTAATCGCATTGCACCAAAGGTTGCAGCGCTGAGTATTGTATCACAGTCATGTCTTTTGAGCACACGAATACAATTATCCTGCCATTACAACGTGATTTTGTATTCTCACAAACGCTTCAATCCAAACGAACACAGTGCAAACAGCATGCAAAGAAGAGAATCACTGAGCTTTTTGAGAGCAAATAAACAGAATTAAACTTTCTGAATCAAATTTGCTTCTAATATATCACGTCCTGAATGTCTCCTGCTCTCGTGTTTATCTGCGAAAGTAAATACTGAAGGTCAGTAAAGGTCAAGATCTGGAGAAAGTGCGGACGCAGTGAACAAGAACAAGCCCTCTGGCTTTGGATCGGAAAAGTCGAGAGCATTGTTCTGTCTGAAGCTCGTTGATCGTGATTGTGTTTCCTCCACAGGCCACGTGTTACCTGAAACAGGGCAAGTTCAAAGACGCAGAGATGCTTTACAAGGAGATCCTGACCCGCGCGCATGAGAAAGAGTTCGGATCTGTCAACAGTATGTATTTAGCATCACACAAACCATATATTCATATATGCATCTTCATTTTATGTGACTTGCATGAACTTTTTTTTAAATGTAAATCATGTGTTTTTCTAAGAATGGACTCATTTTTAATTGTAATTCATGATCGGTTTTTGTCAGGACGACATGGTGAGATGTTTGATATTTCAGAGGTTTTGTCTCTAATCCGTCTATTGTGACATCACAGCCTTTTAAGCCAATCAGACGCTTACAGGATTACGCTCAAACATCCGCCTGCTCTTCCTGAAAGCTTCAACAAGCTAGTTATGGTTAAAAGAAGACTAGCCACTAGTCTGCTATCTGATGCCATGCAGGGAAAGTTGTTAGAACAAAATAACAATATTGAATTAATCACAACAAAATGCCTTTTTTAAAACAAAAAAAATAAAATAATTTTTATACTCCTCAGATGATAACAAACCAATCTGGATGCATGCAGAGGAAAGAGAAGAAAGCAAGGTATTATAGGCTTTAAATTATATATTTACGTGAATTTATTTAAATGTAAATATTTGTATGAATGCATTTAAATGTAAAAACGTGTGTGTGTGTGTGGTGTGTGTGGTGTGTGTGTTTGTGTGTGTGTATGTAAGTGTGTGGTATATACAGTATATATATATAGATAATATAAAAAATTTAATTTCAGAAAGTTGTACTTTTAGCACGGATGCATTAAATTGATCTTTGCTTTGATAACAGGAATAAATTACATTTTACAACATATTCAAATAGAAAACAGTTATTTTAAATTTAGTTTTTACTGTATTTTTAAGCAAATAAATGCAGCCTTAGTGAGCAAAAGAGACTATTTTCACGCACATAAAAAAATCATGGATTAACTTATTATGTATTATTACTAAATCTATATTGATTATATTTAAGCTATATGATATTTCTGGTTTACAACAACAAACAAGTACTAAACAGAAATATATATTAAATTGTATTCTTCAATGCAACAATTCAGCCTGATTCTCTTTTATTATTATTATCATTTTTAATGCTCTCATTTCATTAAATTTGAATCTGTGTGTTCAGTATGAAATGATTTGAGTTTGTCTGATGCTTATTTCCAGGGTAAGAGGAAGGACTCGGGTCCGTACGGTGAATACGGCAGCTGGTACAAAGCCTGCAAAGTGGACAGGTGAGTCCCTCAGAGGATTATGGGTATCAGAGTGTGGAGGACTCAGTGTTTTGGAGTGATTTTCTGGACGTTTCTCTCGAGCAGCCCCACTGTTAACACCACGCTGAAGAGTCTGGGCGCGCTGTACCGCCGGCAGGGCAAACTGGAGGCTGCCGAGACGTTGGAGGAGTGTACGACGAAAACCCGTAAACAGGTACGGATTTCCCACCTGATGCTCGACCTACAAAACCTGAGTTTGACTTCCTGTGCAGATGACTCGTACAGGAAGAGAACGCTATTAAGAAAACCTCACTGACTTCTCTACTCTACTTGTTGTACCTTTCATTCATTATTTGGATTGACTGGCAACTCTAGAAAATAACATCGTGACGTGAAAGCTCTTTGTGTCTGTCAGGGCATCGATGCCATTAATCAGAGTAAGGTGGTGGAGCTGCTGAAGGACGGAGGTTGTGCTGGAGGAGACAGACGTCAGAGTCGGGACGGAGTAAACGGCCCCGGAGGCCCCCGAGGAGACTGTGATGGAGACGAAGCCGAGTGGAACGGGGTCAGTGCAGCCCGCGGAGCCATTGTTTTTTGTTCCAATCTTTTATGCAAATAGTGTGTAATGTTTTTGAAAAATAAGTCTATCAATCTCACAAGCGACATTTATTTAATTAAAAATACAGAAAAATTGTGAAATATTATTACAATTCAAAAGAGCCGTTTTCTATGTGAATATATTTTAGAATGTAATTTATTTCTGTGATGCTGCGCTGAATTTCCAGCATCATTACTCCAGTCTTCAGTGTCACATGATCTTCAGAAATCATTCTAATATGCTGATTTGCTGCTCGAGACACATTTCTGATTATCATCAATGTTGAAAAGCTGTGATACTCTACCGTTCCAGAAGAGACTTCAAAGACATCTATAAAAAAAATAATAATTATTCATAATTTTTGACTGTTTTGGGCGTTTAAATAGACATCCTTGAAGTGATCATAAGTGGGCGCAGGATGTTAACGGCGGCCTGCGCAGTAGCGGCTCGTTCCCGGGAAATTCTTGAACCTGCGGCGCGCAGTGAGATGCTGGTGAAGAATCTGCGGGCACGGCCTCATTATCCACTCACCCACGGGTGAGACTCTATCTCTTCTCCAAAGAACAATCCAGCATTATACATGATCTCTAACTGCTGATGTTGTTTGGTTCAAAAGGATGACGAGGGCGACGCCTTAATTTCTCAACAAGAGCGCAGAAGAAAACCTACAGGTGTATAATAAATGTGCCCCTGGACCACCAAAACCAGTCATAAGGTCCATTTTGGAATCTGAGGTGCAAAATCTAAATACTGAGAAAATCACCTTTAAATTTGTCCAAATGAAGTTCTTAGCAATGCATATTGCTAATCAAAATTAAGTTTTGATATATTTACAGTAGGAAATGTACTAAATATCTTCATGGAACATGATCTTTATTTAATATCCTAATGATTTTTTGGCATAAATGAAAAATCGATAATTTTGACCCATACAAAATATTTTTGGCTATTGCTACAAATATACCCCAGCGACTTAAGACTGCTTTTGTGCTCCAGGGTCACACGTACTGTTTCTTGAGCAGCCAATCAGCATATTAGAATGATTTCTGAAGGATCATGTGACACTGAAGACTGGAGTAATGATGCTGAAAATCCAGCTTTGATCACAGAAATAAATTATATTTTTATAATATATTCACATAGAAAACAGCTATTTTGAATTGTAATAATATTTCACAATTTTACTGTATTTTTGATCAAATTAATTTACTTTAAAACATTGAGATTTAGAATGACATGCACAAATGAATTTTTCCCAGTAAGATTAAGAACATTAAGCATTAAGATGCTTTTAAATCTTGTTTGCAGTAAACTTTCATGCGGTGTTTAAAATTGTGTATTTCCACAGTATTGCTATATGATCAAACTTTTGTGTGTTTGTGTGTCTTCAGGAGTCTAACAGCGGTCTGTCAGAATCCAGAGGACTGAGCGCTAGTAATGTGGACCTGACCAGACGCAGCTCTCTGATCAGTTAGAAACGACGTCTGGACGTGGAAAAGGAACCAAACGGAGAGGATGTTTGCTACCTACTTGAATCGAAAATATCATCAAATGATCCTCATTCCAAACGTTTCCCTAAGAAAAAATCTTAAAAGCAAAAACATGTCTTTTAGTTTCACATCGCTTGCAAAATCTGGCCTTCGTCTCTCTACTTTGCCATTAGCGAGATCAAACGCAATGTAGCACGCTATCACCTACTAGACCACAGACATCCAGTGGTGAAACGGCATTATCGCATGGCGTCAAAACCGCGTAGTTTAGCATACAACGATCAAGTCATCAAAGCAGACATTTGCCATTTAGAAAACATAAAGTTCATATATAGTAGATGCTAACAACTTCCACAAAACGACCTCGCTAAGTTGAAACGGTGCGAAAAACTCCTGCGAATGCACTTACGAAAAATTTGAGCGTTAGAGGAGGAGTTGAAATTCGAGAGCACTGACTGGTACGACCTCACGTTTGCCGTCTGAGTTTGATGTGTATATAATGATTTAAATTATTTAAGGTCTTTTCGTTTCGCAAAATTAGCGCACAAGTATTTCGTTTACACTGTAGCTGGATGTCTGTCCTGGAGCGACTGGAAATCGCGTTGAATGCTGCAATGAAGGATTTCTCCTTTACGATTTAAAGCTGATATGAAGCTCTTATTTATTAGCCAATCTAGATTCAGAATTCAAACGCTCAGTCATTTTATCTGATTGCAAGTCAAACTCCGAAAAAAAATCGGATGAGTCGGTGGAAAACGCCAAACCTTTTATAACTGGAATTTTCCATCAGTTTAAAATGTGACGTGTTTTTCATTTTATATGATTTTCCAGCCACTAGAGTATAAGGATGTGGCTAAAACGGACAAATCCTCTCGTTTTTGTTTTATCTTTTCATGTTAATAAATTGCGAATCCTAACAGGAACAATAAATGTCTTGGTGTACTTGTATGTAAACGTTTGCACCTTCATGTGATTTTTTTTTGCATTGATTAAGGATGTGTGTGTTTGATTTTTGGTTTATTTGAATGATTTTTCTTGTGTTCATCGGAGGCGAGTGATCTCTGTATGTGCAGACGACACTAGCTTTGGGAACCAGCCATACAAATGGGCGAATCTCATAAATAAATGCGTCATATTTCACCTCAAATCATATGCAATCACATTTTCCATAAAGACATTTTTTGTTGTTGTTGTTCTTTGCATTGTAACATTTACTTTTCATTAGCTAAGCACATTTTCCCTCCAATTTCTAATTACAAAAACAAAAAATATTTACAGTGTATATGTATGTGTACATATATGCCCCTCTCTATAGCTATACATTAAAAACCCCAAAATAAGGAATGCAACAAATTCTATTACAATTAATAATTCATCATTGAAATGTAATTTATTTGACATTGTGCAGTAATTTTGTAAGTTACAGTATTACATTATTGAGAATTTAGGGGATTAAATGTGCTTAGTTGTAATTAATGTCACAATGCTAAACGTCTTGTTGGTCTTATGCTCAATTTTCCTTAAAATATTCTTAAATCTATATATTTCTCCAATTTTGTAATTGTTTACTTTGCGGTGAAATATGACAATTGACATGGTTTGTGAGATTTTCTCAAACAGAATGTATTGCAAAAAGTTACATGCTAATGATTACGTTTCGATGAGCTGAACAAAAATAAGGGTTCTAGAAAGTGCTCGAGTGATGAGAGAAGAAAAATCCAGAATCGGAGCGATAGATACGAGTGATTGTAAAATACTGAATTTTTGACTCACTCACGACCACAAACACACACACACTTGTGTATCCTCCTCATGCTAGCACAGACATGTGTGTAGTTTGTAATAATGCCATGTTTACATCACTTACGAATGTGACCCTGTGGCTGTCTTGTTTGTCATGTTTTCTGATGCCTTCCTCTCGCCACGTGACCATTATTAACGTGCGTCTCTCAGCGGTTAGATTGTGCTGCCCTTCTGCACTGATCTCAGAACAGCACCCCCTGTCCCGCTCAGAAAGCGTAGCGTTGTTAGAAGCAGCCCGTCGTCCGCAGATCAGCTGTGAGGGAACACGTCTAGCAGCAGCTCTGCAGAATGTAGTCCTTCCTCAGAGATGCATTTCACTTGTGAACGGGGCCAACCTCCTGTATGTTTTAATAAAAGGTTCGAAATAAACTCTGCTTTTCAAACCAAATTAATGTTTGTTTGTGTCATTATTATAAGGGCTTGATAACCATACAACATCTATCTACACCGAACAAAAGTTTGCCCCCAATTTTCATGAGCTGAACTCAAAGATCTAAGACTTTATCTATGTACACAAAAGGCCTATTTCTCTCAAATATTGTTCACAAATCTGTCTAAATCTGTGTTAGTGAGCACTTACACAGTGCCGAGATAATCCATCCACCTCACAAGTGTGGCATATCAAGATGCTGATTAGACAGCATGATTATTGCACAGGTGTGCCTTAGGCTGGCCACAATAAAAGGCCACTCTAAAATGTGCAGTTTTACTGTATTGGGGGGTCCAGGGGGGGGTCCGAAAACCAGTCAGTATCTGGTGTGACCACCATTTGCCTCACGCAGTGCAACACATCTCCTTCGCATAGAGTTGATCAGGTTGTTGATTGTGGCCTGTGGAATGTTGGTCCACTCCTCTTCAATGGCTGTGCGAAGTTGCTGGATATTGGCAGGAACTGGAACACGCTGTCGTATACGCCGATCCAGAGCATCCCAAACATGCTCAATGGGTGACATGTCCGGTGAGTATGCTGGCCATGCAAGAACTGGGATGTTTTCAGCTTCCAGGAATTGTGTACAGATCCTTGCAACATGGGGCCGTGCATTATCATGCTGCAACATGAGGTGATGGTCGTGGATGAATGGCACAACAATGGGCCTCAGGATCTCGTCACGGTATCTCTGTGCATTCAAAATGCCATCAATAAAATGCACCTGTGTTCGTTGTCCATAACATACGCCTGCCCATACCATAACCCCACCGCCACCATGGGCCACTCGATCCACAACGTTGACATCAGCAAACAGCTCACCCACACGACGCCATACATGCCGTCTGCCATCTGCCCTGTACAGTGAAAACCAGGATTCATCCGTGAAGAGAGCACCTCTCCAAAGTTCCAGACGCCATCGAATGTGAGCATTTGCCCACTCAAGTCGGTTACGATGACGAACTGCAGTCAGGTCGAGACCCCGATGAGGACAACGAGCATGCAGATGAGCTTCCCTGAGACGGTTTCTGACAGTTTGTGCAGAAATTATTTGGTTATGCAGCAGCTGTCCGGGTGGCTGGTCTCTGACGATCTTGGAGGTGAAGATGCTGGTTGTGGAGGTCCTGGGCTGGTGTGGTTACCCGTGGTCTGCGGTTGTGAGGCCGGTTAGATGTACTGCCAAATTATCTGAAACGCCTTTAGAGACGGCTTATGGTAGAGAAATTAACATTCAATTCACGGGCAACAGCTCTGGTGGACATTCCTGCAGTCAGCATGCCAATTGCACGCTCCCTCAAAACTTGCGACATCTGTGGCATTGTTCTGTGTGATAAAACTGCACATTTAGAGTGGTCTTTTATTGTGGCCAGTCTAAGGCACACCTGCGCAATAATCATGCTGTCTAATCAGCATCTTGATTTGCCACACCTGTGAGGTGGATGGATTAACTCGGCAAATGAGAAGTGCTCACTAAAACAGATTTAGACAGATTTGTGAACAAAATTTGAGAGAAATAGGCCTTTTGTGTACATAATAGAAAAAGTCTTAGATCTTTGAGTACAGCTCATGAAAAATGGGTTGGCAAAAAAAACAAAAGGTCTCGTTTATAATGTTGTTTCTATTATCTATCTATCTATCTATTATCTATATATCTATCTATCTATCTATCGATCTATCTATCTATCTATCTTTCTATCTATTATCTATCTATCTATCTATCATCTATCTATCTATCTATCTATCTATCTGTCATTCTGCCTTCTATCTATCTATCATCTATCTATCTATTTTAATTTTTTTCTATCTATCTATCTATCTATCTATCTACTAATATGTCATTCTGCCCGATTATATATCTAATCGATATATCTATCTACTCTATCTATCTATCGATATATCTGTCAATTCTGAACTATTACTGATATCTATCTATCTATCTATCTATCTATCTATCATATTTCTATCTATCTATCTATCTATCTATCTTTCTATCTATCTATCTATCTATCTATCAATCTATCTATCTATCTATCTATCATTCTGTCTGTCTGTCTGTTTGTCTGTCTGTCCGTGTCATCTGTCTATCTATCTATCTATCGTTTTGCCTTATTATCATTCTATTCTATCTATGTTACTGTATATATAATCGATCTATCTTATATCTATCTGTTGTCTCGGTCCTTCGATCTATATATCATCTATCATTCTATCTATAATATATGTGTTTGCCATCTATCGTTCTATCTCTATCTATCGTTCTGTCTATCTATCTAGCTATCTATCTATTGTTCTATCTATCTGTTGTTCGGCCTATCGATCTATCTATCTATCTATCTATCTATCTATCTATCTATCTATCTATCTATCTATCTATCGTTCTCTGTCAATCTTTCTGTCTGTCTATATCTGTCTGTTTGTCTGTCTATATCTATCTGTCTGTCTGTCTATTTGTTATCCATCCATCTGTCTATCATTCCGTCTATCTGTCCATCCAGAAAAGAAAACTCCCTAATTGTTAAAAAGTTATTAGTTCTTTAGTTGTTTTGTTTAGTTTTTTTTAAATATCAGAGTGTAGGGTTGCATCTCTGTAGCACGTTTATGTTAATGTTATGTTTATGCCCAACATAAAATGATAGTGATATTGACCCCAGTGCTGCCACATTTGCCTTGAGTTTCCTACAGTTTTAAAGTTCATCAGATAACGTCTGCGTTTGGTGGGCAGCTCGTCAGACCCACTCATGTCACACACAGAAACACTGAAGTTTGAGTGTTAACTTCCTGTCTCAGCTGCCTGCCGTTCGTCTGCTGAAGCTCTCGCACAAGGAAACCAGAGCAGTGGCAGAAGTGTCTGAAACGGGGCTGCGAAATGTGCTAGTTCCAACTCACCAAAGTGATGAAAATGGCAGCCAACTCAAACCACCGCCCAAAAAGCGTTGACTTCAGCAGTCATGTCTCTGGTAAGTTCCTCTTTCAGAGCTTGACTATATTAAGCTTTAATCTTAATGTTAATCTTAGGCAGGTTAATGCTAGTTTCAGTTGTTGCCTTGCACTTGAAGGACCCTTTGGGGGCCTTTCCTTCAAACACCAAAAGCTTTTAAAGACTTTCTGATGATGATATGTACATAACAATAAACAATTAGTGGAAAAATGATTGCAGTATCGCTATAAAACGCTTCAAGGAACACCGAGACAGGTGCAGGTAAGCTGTGGTGAACCTGTAAACGTCTAAAGGAGCGCCGTTTGATCTGAGTTAACTCTTCTCTCTCTCTCAGGCGCTTTCTCTCTGCTGTCCATAGGGCCCAAGTCCTCCACACAGGGGCCCATACGTGTCCACTTTCAGATCGGGCTCCTCAAAGAGGAAGTACAGATCCCTGAGAGACACCTCAGCTTCCAAGAGGCGAAGCATCTCGCAGCCGAAATCATTGAGAGAAAGGTACTGCATAACTTCAACAAACTTGTCACTTTCTGAGGCTTAGTTCTTATTGGGAATGTGATGTCGAAACATTAAAGAAATGGTTTACAATAAATCTTCCCTGCTATATTTGAGTGAATGGGGCAGTCAAGCTCAAAAAGCATTATGAAAGGAGTTTATGCTTTAGATTACTTGCAAATGTAATCCAATACTGATTACAGATTACATGATGAAAATTGTAGTTAGTATCGAAATCTAGGTTAGGCTACTCATGTTTCGGTAACTTTTTCTAGAATTTGGGTGTGGGTTTGTGAGTAATAATAATCATTTTAAAAGGGAAAATAAAATAATTAAAAAATGTGAACATTTATTTTATTTGTGTACCTGCATGTCAATGTGACTATTGAACAGCATCAGAGAACTGTCAACACGCAAATGTGTTGTTGTGTCAGAGAGTTTCATTTTATAACAAAGGGGTTTAGCTGGCAAAAACGTTTGGGAGTCCCTGCGTTACCTGAACAACAATAAAACGGCAATGACATTACAGTATGTAATCATGTAATCTATGAAAAAGTAACTGTAAACCGATTATGAGAATTTTAAAATGTAATAGTCTCTAATTACAAATACTAAATTTCTGGAATCTGATTACGTAATCCAGATTACACCTAGACACTGATTATAACACAAGACAATACGATACAATAGCATTGAATGTTGAAAATAACAACCATCAAGTTTCTACTTTCTGGTTCACCAAACATCTGTGCACATCGTTCTTTTTGTGCATTTATTGCCTTGCTTTTCTTTTTTTGATGAATGTGTATTTTTGCTGTTAGATTTAAGAGCTACGTTTTATATCATTTTCCATTTCAATTTAGTTAGTTTGGATAAATGATGACATGATTTCCATATTTGGTAAACTATTCCTGTACGTGTTCATGCGTTCATGCAGTGTCAGTCAAACACCCACTCTAATAACCACATTACTGACAATGACTTCAGTGAAGGCTGCTTTCCACAGCCAAAAGGTCGAGCGCGCAAAGACGATCCATACAAACCTCTGCGACGCACAGCCGACTGGACTATTGTCTCTCTCTCTCTCCAACAACAACAAAAGCACCTTTTCATTGCCTTCAGCCTTTCAGTTTTAAAGAGGAACGTTAGCAGGACCCACAGATTCATCAAACGTACTGCATCTTTTGCCTTATAGTGCGTAAAAAAAACATTGTTCATTTCTTCGTTAGCGGTTTGAACAATGATTGGTTCACAACAGGTGCCTAAAAATGAAAATGCAGTCTGAGTTTACCTTTCAACAGATTGTGAAGTCCATGAATATGGACTGTTATATGTTACGTGTTATCAGGGTTTTTAGGTGGTTGCTAGGCTGTTGCTGTGCACAACAGTATGATCAACAGTAATGCTTATCTTAGGGTTTTGTCCTTTGTGAGTAGTTTTTTCTAAATCTTTTAAAAAAATAATTTGAAGAATTCTCACCTCTGTGTTTGTGAAATCAGGGGAAGTTAAAGAGTGTGTGTGTGTGTGTGAAGATGCTACTGAATTAGGTGCTACTCACATTCTCTCTCACACACACACACACCTCTCTGTTTGTCCGCTGTGGTTCACAGCATGTGCATGTAACTTTCCAACCACAGACTCTTCCCCTAACACACACACACACACCTATTTCTCTGCTTGACCTTCTTATGGTGCCATTTCCACTGCAGTGGGACAGGATCATCTCACACAAACACACACACACTGACCTTCATTGAACCATGTGCACACACATGAATGCTCACCGATCTCACCTTACGTCATTCATATACATTAGAGACATGCACGTATACGCACATATGCTTACTGCATACGTTACAGTTCCAGCTATTTTCTATAAGTCGTATGCAATGATAAATGTTACTAGTACAAGACATATTTTACATGACCTCATTACATTGCATGTCTTATTTCATTTATCTCAGAAATGCGGTTATATGAAAATGGTTATTTGAAATATGTTTTAAACATTTTGCGTTTCCTTCTATTTTTGTTTTTATAAAAGCATCTTAGATCCGATCACATAATCAAGGGGAAATAAATAAAGCGTGGTTTATTTATCGCTAGCGGTTCATTGCAAATGTAAGGTCAAGGCAAGTGGCATTGCATTGCGGGATGCAGTTGTGTGGGGTGTGCTCTGGTTGTAAAATTGCACATTTTGGCAAATGATGTTTAGGGGACTGATGGTACTGCAGTTGGTCCCCAATTATTTTTTGGTTTCATGCTAATTTTTGTGAGGAAAATAAAAAGGTTCATCATATCTATTTTTATAAAAGGTTTTGGCCTGAAAATAGGATGTAGTTGCTAACTGTGAACCAGGGTTTCGTTACACCCTTTTTTTTCTAGGGCATGAGCTTCAGTAAAATACTGCTGTGCTTCAGCATCCACCTAATTTTTAATGTAAGTACACACAGCCATTAACTTGAATGTGTGCGACTGTCGGTGTCATTCGCTTCCAGTTAATATACAAAAACAGTCCGTTATGCTGCTTGATATTGCAGACTTGTATTTGTTATCATGTTATTTTAAAGGGGTCATATGACATTGCTAAAAAGAACAGTATTTTGTGTATTTGGTGTAATGAAATGTGTTTATGTGGTTTAGGGTTAAAAAAAACATTATTTTCTACATACTGTATATTATTGTTTCTCCTCTATGCCCCGCCTTTTTGAAACACGTCAATTTTTACAAAAGTAAAGTAATTACTGTGATTTGTGAAATGGCGTGGTATTTAAAGTATGTCTTAAGTAGATGTTAAAACTAAAAACAGGGTTGTTATTATTGTATAATACCCCTCCCCCCTTCCAAAAAAATACTGTAATCCCACATCGTGCAGTTTTAGTGCTATCTTTAAACATTGCCCCCTAGCGCTGCAATTCACTTCAGTCAATCATCAATCAATCATTATTACACGGCTCTGAGGAATACTTGATTCTGATTGGTCAATCGCGCCATCCAGCGGTATGTTATTCCCAGATAACAACCGCCAAATTGAATAACACACCGTTCATCCGGGTACTACGAGTTATCTTGACCGATACTACTTATACGCTTAACGAGTCACTCCGCTATCTGGCGTCATCTTGTGACTGAAAACACTTACCACCCACCGCGCGTGTTTACATGAAGACTTCAGCATTAATTTCAACATATATGGAAAAAACAATCTTTTTAGCTGGGGTGAGTAGAGATAAGCTGATAATGTAATGCCAGCCGTGTGTGTTTTATCCAGCTAAAACCCCGGACTCTCCTGAGCACCACCGCCGGGGTTTATTCTGAGATGAGACAACTGGCTGGATGTACATTATCCCTTACATCATAAATAATGCAAATGACAAATTAATTCATTTAAGCAAAAACAATTCCGTTGCGTTTTTGAAAGGTTTTGCATAAAGACGAGAACATTGTCAAAACGATCCCCGTTTGCACGTTTAACCCCATTTTCGTTTATTTAGATATGCCTATGTCAGCAATTTTCCGGCCCAATGATTTCCGCGATGTGGAAAACGCCGACGGAATCGCGGAATCTAGTCGGAATTTACTGTATAAAGCGGAATATCGCAGCATTTGCCAAATTTTGGATGGATCAAAAAAAGTATGTCAGTAAACTTAAATCAAAACACGATATAGACTAGTGTCTGTGAATATCAAACTGCAAAAATACAGTTTAAATATGAATCCTGCATGTTCTGCGTGTCTCTTTGTGAATGAATGGCACAGACGCACAGTTTCGTTTACTGAATAACTATTTACCAGAAAACCTATTTACCAGAAAACCTATTTACCAGAAATGTATTTAGCAGAAAAATTTAAATACACACAGTATTTCTGGAAAGCAGAAATAAGAAACAAAATAATAATAAATTAGGCCTAGTTTTTTCTAAAATCAGTTAATTAGGAGATGCGTTTGATTTATGATGTAAAAACCAACTAAAGATGGAACCAGGAAAATTACTGTAAAACAGAATTTGGTAATAATAACACTGAATTTGTGGGTGGGGGGGACATATTTCAGGGCCTTAGAAATTTTCGTTTAGAATTAACTTTGCATAAATTAGTCTGTTTATATTGTAGATTTTTATTTTTTAATTAATTAGGTCGATTGATGATACATTTAATTTAAACCATTTCAAATAGAGTCTAGAAAATTAAAACACACCACAACAAAACCCCATATTTCCATAAGGGCCCTACATTTTATATCGCCACTATTTAAGCTTGGGTCTGTGATTTGCTGGTCCAATTAGTACGTTCAATTCACGGTTGTCTTTCAGAGTTAAGAGACCTTGCGTATCAGGGTGTGAGATATTGATGCGAGTCTCAGTTTGACCCGGTCCGTTGGATTTAGAAGCAGAAGTTGAAAATTGCCGATTAGAGCCATCAGTTACGACAGTGGTTCATGGGGGGCGCGCTGTGGCAGGGCCATCAGTCGCATCTTCACCGGCCAATTTCAGAATCAGCCTCATCTTACTATGCTCATCCAATGATTAGCGACTGCGGTGGGTTTCTCCATCGCTACTGGGAACTTGCCATGCTTCTTAAAGTATGGTTCATGGCCCACATGGTGTCTGTGTGATTGTGCGTTGTGATTTATTAATGTGCATTAAGAAAATGGGGGCACGGTAGAAGAAAACAGACTGATGAAGGTTTCGGTATCATGTTCTCACCTAGTGTGTGTTTGAGAAGCTTTGTCTCAAGTCCCATTGAGAATGGTCAGGAGGTGTCGCTATGGGGGGGGGTTCGTAAGGGGCCAAATAATTTTCAGTTTTATTTTGTTACAATTAGTACTAAAAAACCCAACTTGATTTAAGGTCATAATGCATTAAAAATGTTTTAATTTCTATTTAAAATAAAATAAGTTGCAGGAAGTTCCGTCTGTTATTGCCCGACTAGAAGTCTAAGTGGTAGTGGTAATTTACTAGGAATATGGGGGTATATTGTTTCATTGGCCTATTTCTATGACTTATGTTTGGCAATTACTTTTGTTGATTTTAACACAGTATTTTATATGTCTATTTATTTAATTTAGTGCTGTATTTTTCCGTGACGCTGATGTTTGGTATTAATTAGTATGCATTATGATGCTTCGTCAGCGGGGTATTTATTGGTGTATGGTTATTAATTTAGGGGTAAGTTTTTTTTGGGGGTTGTTTGTATTTGTGGGTTTTTTTTTTATTTTTTTATTGTCAGAAGATTGAATATTACTTTGTTGTACATTGAACAGTTATTTATTGGGTTTCATGATATGTATTCATCTATTTACTATATTTAAATATTTATTATTCAGGATATGAGTTTTATTATTTTTAAATATTATTTGTTATTTC
Organism: Sinocyclocheilus anophthalmus; assembly: GCA_018155175.1. NCBI lineage: Eukaryota > Metazoa > Chordata > Actinopteri > Cypriniformes > Cyprinidae > Sinocyclocheilus > Sinocyclocheilus anophthalmus. Next base: position 255,664 of record JADLZN010006820.1, read on the forward strand.
ATTGGGCTGTATTTTTAACTATGTTTTTGTTGGGTATTTTTTTGTTGCGTTATTATGTTAAACGAGTATTTTGTTGGGTAAAAAAGGTGTGTTATTTTCATTGTTATTTATTTTGTTTATTTAAATTATATTGTTTATAAATATATTACAATAATTATGATTATTATTTAATGTGTGTAATTATATTTTTTGCTTACTTTCTATGATAACGTTTGGTAGTTACTTTTCCTTGCTTATGATATTTAATAAGTGTTTACATTGTTTGTGGGGTAGATTTTTCTACTAATTTTTAAATCAGTACTCTGTGAGTATGTGTGTTTGCGTGTGGTGTGTGTTCTTTTGTGTTAGTGTGCTGTGTGGTTTTAAGCGCCGGAGATGCAGGGTGGTGTCGTGGTCTCCGGCGGAAAAGGCTGCTGTTATTCGACATGTAGCAACAGCAGAGCGACTTGACTGATCCTCCCTGAAAACAAGGACATACTCAACGGAGATCTGCTGGAGGTGGTGCTCGCTGGTCAGTCAACACACACACACACTCACACACACAAAAAAACACACACACAAAAACACACACACACACACACGCAAAAACACACACACACACACACACAAAAAGAGGGGGGGGCACACGATGCACACAACCCACACACACCCATGACGGCAACCAACCCACACCACACACACACACACACACACAGAGACACACAACCCCACTCACACACACACACACCACACACCAGATACACACAAACCACCACTACACACACACACACACACACAGAGACCACAAACACACACACACACACACCACACACACCACACACACAGGTTGTTTTTGTGAAAAGTGGGGACTCTCCATAGGTGTAATAGTTTTATACTGTACAAACTGTATTTTATATCCCCTAGCCCTAGCCCTAAACCCCTAAACATACCCCTTACAGGAAACTTTGTGCTATTTCATATTTTCTATACACTCCATTCTGTGTGATTTATAGCGTTTTGAAAAGTGGGGACATGGGTAATGTCCTGAAAAGTCACCTTCTCCTTTTAATACCTAGGTCGTCCTTTGTCATTATACAATTATGTCCTAAAAAAAAAAAAAAAAAAAATGATTGTCACAAAAAACGCACATAACACAGAACACCACAAACATACCCCACACACAGAGACACAAAACATACACACCCACACCCACACACCCCCCCACACACACACACAAACACAAACAACACACACACACACAAACACACAAACACACACCGAGACACACAAATCATCCACCACACACCACACACACCCCGCAACACAACAACCACACATACCCACACCCACACACACAGACCACATACAGAACACAAGCCACACACCACACACACACACACACAGACACACACACACACACACACACACAGAACACACAACTACAACCGACCACACACCCACCACGACACAACACACGTAGACAACACAAACCACCCAGAGACACACCACATCCACACACACACAACGCAGAGACACACAAACACACGCAGAGACACACAAACATGCACACACACACACACACACACAGACACACACACACACACACCACACACACACACACACACACACACACACAGAGCGACAGAGAGAGACACACACACACACACAAACACACAAAAACACACACACACACAAAACACACACACACACATACACACACACACACCCCCAACACACACACACACACCAAAAAAACACACACAGACAGACACAAACATACTACCCCATACAACACTCTCACACACACCACCACGCAGCCATCATACTATCACAGCAGGTGATGTGACAGCTGTCAATCACATTGATCACTCCAGGAACGGCTTCAGTGACTGAGACGAAGTACCGCCCACATTCTCTGGTCGTCCATTCGTATCGCACACCTACGTTTTGTCACTACTGCAGTGAGATGTTATGGGGACTCATCCGACAGGGTCTAAAATGTGAAGGTACGACTGCGCAAAATACTTAAGTCTCATACAAATATTCATATTTTGTTGTTGGTAAATTGCCTTTATTTGTTTAGCACTTGTTATTAGTATTTATAAATTCATGTTTTTCATTCATAATATAAATTATATTTTTTATAAAAGTATTAGGCCTATTTATTTACAGTGGGTACGGAAAGTATTCATACCCCCTTAAATTTTTCACTCTTGTTAAGTTGCAAAGAAAACATTTCTAATTTTCATTTAAGTTTTTTTTTTTTTTTTCCTCATTAATGTACACACAGCACCCATATTGACAGAAAAACACAGATAATTGTTGACATTTATGCAGATTTATTAAAAAAGAAAAACTGGAATATCACATGGTCCTAAGTATTTAGACCCTTTGCTGTGACACTCATATTTTTAATTCAGGTGCTGTCCATTTCTTCTGATCAGCCTTGAGATGGTTCTACACCTTCATTTTGAGTCCAGCTGTGTTTGATTATACTGATTTTTTTTTATTAGGAAAGCCACACACCTGTCTATGTTAGACCTTACAGCTCACAGTGCATGTCCGAGCAAATGAGAATCATGAGGTCAAAGGAACTGCCTGAGAGCTCAGAGACAGAATTGTGGCAAGGCACAGTTCTGGCCAAGGTTACAAAAAAAATTTGGCTGCACTTAAGGTTCCTAAGAGCACAGTGCCTCCATAATCCTGTAAATGGAAGACGTTTGGGACGACCATAACCCTTCCTAGAGCTGGCCGTCCAGCCAAACTGAGCTATTGGGGGAGAAGAGACTTGGTGAGAGAGGTAAAGAAGAACCAAAAGATCACTGTGGCTGAGCTCCAGAAATGCAGTCGGGAGATGAGAGAAAGTTGTAGAAACTCAACCATCACTGCAGCCCTCCACCAGTCGGGTCTTTATGGCAGAGTGGCCCGACGGAAAACTCTCCTCAGTGCAAGACACATGAAAGCCCCACATGGATTTTTGCTAAAACACCCGAGGACCGCCAAGAATTGGTGAGAACTAAGATGTCCTCTGGTCTGATGAGACCAAGATAGAACTTTTTGGCCTTAATTTTAAGCGGTATGTGTGGAGAAAACCAGGCACTGCTCATTACCTGCACAATACCATTCCAACAGTGAAGCATTGTGGTGGCAGCATCATGCTGTGGGGGTGTTTTTCAGGTGCAGGGACAGGACGATTGGTTGCAATTGAGGGAAAGATGAATGCGTCCAAGTACAGGGATATCCTGGACGAAAACCTTCTCCCGAGTGCTCAGGACCTCAGACTGGGCCAAAGGTTTACCTTCCAACATGACAATGACCCTAAGCACACAGCTAAAATATGAAGGAGTGGCTTCACAACAACTCTGTGACTTGAATGGCCCAGCCAGAGCCCTGAAATTAAACCCAATTGAGCATCTCTGGAGAAACCTAAAAATGGCTGTCCACCAACGTTTACCATCCAACCTGACAGAACTGGAGGATCTGCAAGAAGGAATGGCAGAGGATGCTCAAATCCAGGTGTGAAAAATTTGTTGCATCTTTCCCAAAAGACTCATGGCTGTATTAGATCAAAAGGGTGCTTCTACTATATACTGAGCAAAGGGTCTGAATATTTAGGACCATGTGATATTTCAGTTTTTTCTTTTTTAATAAATCTGCAAAAATGTAAACAATTCTGTGTTTGTCTGTCAATATGGGGTGCTGTGTGTACTTTGAGAAAAAAAATTCTTAAATGATTTTAGCAAATGGCTGCAATCTAACAAAGAGTGAAAAATTTAAGGGGGTCTGAATACTTTCTGTACCCACTGTATGTTGCTTAGTTTCTATGACATGATGCTTGATTTAACTTTTGTTACATTATGTTGTTTAGTACATTATATTTATTGTTGGTTATGAAGATTTTATCTATTTGTTTATTATATAGTATTCTCTTTATATTTTGTATTTATGTCTATTTAATTAGAAAGTAATTATTAGACTATTTATCAAATGTTCTTTTACATTTTTTGCTTAGTTTGTCACAGTGTATTTATAATTAAATATGTGTGTATAAATATGTAAAGTTCCTTTGATTTTTTGCTTATTTCTATGACATTAGTTTCTGCAATATGTTGTTAATGTTCAGTTTTATTTATTGCTTAATTGCTTATTTGTTTATTACATAACATCAAGTCTTATACTGAATATTTGCATTTTATTTTATTGCCTAATTGCTTATTTGTATTGTTTTTATTTAATATTGATATTTATTATGTTTTATATTATTTATAATTATCTTATTTATAAATATTTAAAAACTTATTTTATTATTGCTAAGTTTCTGTGACATGTTGTTTGTGTTTCATTATGTTGATATCTTAAAAGTTTTATCAAATCTGCAAAGTGAAGTGTTTGAGGGTTTTTCTTTGTCTTTCTGTCTGCAGGCTGCGGTCTGGATTTCCACAAGCGCTGTGTGTTTAAGTTGACCAGCAACTGCTCTTGCGTGTATCGCCGCTGTGGCCTGAGTCTGTCGCTGTTTCCTCCCGGTCGGCCCCGGACCCCGAAGCTCTCCAGTCACACCGGCGGGAGTCTGGAGGAGGTGACCATCCTAACCACGTGTCGCTCGTATAGGTCTGAATGGGGAAAAAATGCAACACTCAATATGGCCGCTCTATCGAACGAGGCCCCGCCTTCTGAGCATAAAGAGCCAATCCCTAATCGGTAAAATCAGCGCGTCACTGCAGCTGCCTGTTGCTATAGAAACAGTCATGCTGCATCCCAATTCCCTACTCATACTATGCCCTAAAAGTATGTACTCTTTTTGTGAAGAAAAAGTACGTACTTTTGAGTATGTAGCAGAATACCAGGCAAGCTTTGGGACATACTACTTCGTCATAACTGCGTCTTTAACGGATGCTATGTTGCTTAGCTACGTGCATTCTGTCACTGTTTAAACTGCCTGGTCAATCATCTTGTCACAGTTAACAAAAATCCACATTTCCTTTAATTTGATTTCCTACCGTATTGGAGAGAAATAAAGAGGCACGTTGCCAGTCTATCATGCCGAGAACTCTATTCATATGTTTGCATAATGATGCATTTAAAAGTTAATGACTGAACGTATCATTATAAGAGTTCACAATGTTGCTGCAGATGAAATATAACACTGATAACATTACATAAATATTTTTAATCAGGTTAGACATTGATTATTTATCACTCAATACTCACTTTTGTTTTTTTTCCGCTGTCTTCCCTCGTCCTCGCATATCCGCCATGTTTGTAGTTAAAAAAAAACAGTTTTTTAATGGCATGTTTTGTAGTCTAACTCCTCATCTAATTCGAATCCTCGTCCCTGCCACAATGGTTGAGGGCAATATTAGCCGTTTAGAGTGCGAATCGATCTGGACTTCGAATTTTAATCTCAAGTAGTAGACCATCTGGGAATCTTTGGCATACTCTTTTCAACATACTATGATTTGGGACATACTAAATACTAGTATGCGAATTGGGACGCAGCATCAGTGTTCTGAGACATGCTGCGCTCAGACTTAGTTGTTCACGAGAGGCTGGCTGGTCTAGCCTGAGAAATAAGCTTTTTAGAACGCTATTTGAGCAAAATGGACGACATTTATGACACAGTTGTTGTCAGATTTCATTGGTGATTTCATACATGAAATTTAATCGTAAGCTTAGTGAACAGTTTTGGAGAATTTGATGTTTCCCCATTCAAAGAGATAGGAGCTGCACTTGCATGCCCGAGAGGCGTTTCACAGATGGCTGCCGAGTGACATGAATTGCCTTAAAGGGACTTTGTCGGTTTGTTTTCTCCCTCAGATCAGCATGTCGAAGCTGTCGCGCTCGCGCACACCGCCCTGGGCCGACGTGCCGGTGTCTTTGGGGCTGTTGGAGGGGAAGGAGGCCCGACCGCGAGTCCCTCACACCTTCCACATTCACACTTACACCAAACCCACCGTCTGCATGCACTGCTTCCGGTTGCTCAAGGGCCTCTTCAGACAGGGCATGCAGTGCTCCGGTGAGAGAGCAGCGTGTAAACAACAGTCACAAACTATATCTCTTTCAAAACATTTTCAGTGTCCAAGTTGATACTGAGAACTTTATTAAAGATTGTTCACCCAAAAAATGAAAATTCTGTCATTAATTACTCACCCCCATGTTGTTCCAAACCTTCGTTTATCTTCGGAACACAAATTAAGATACTTTTGATGAAATCCGAGAGCTCTCTGACCCTCCCATAGACAGAAACACACTGGGTTGTATTCCAGAAAGCAAGGTTAACTTACCATCTGCTAAATCCTGAACTCTCGGTTGATTAACCCAACCCTTGCTAACTCGAGGTATGCATGTTTCCTCAATCATCCCAGAGTAGATTCATTAAATTCAGAGTAATTTCCTGGTTAACCTAAGGCTGTCAAAATGGCTGAAAAACTAAATTCATATTTTTTACTTAAATATCAAAATTCGAATTATATTTGTATTTAAAATGCATACTTTCAGTTAGGGGGAAGAAAAGCTTTTGGCTTCTCTCCTGAGGCACAAGAGGGCGCATCGAGCAAAATATTACTAATGCACGTTTTTTCAAAGCAATAAAATAACACGACTACCTTTGAAAAAAGTGCATAATATTTAAAATAATGGTTATAAACCAAATACAATTAATTAAGTTGCTTAAACAACTATAACAAAACAGGCATCATGTTATGTATGCCTTGCCGATTTGTATATTTTTATTCCTTATTTTCTTGTTCTATTTTTTTTTATTTTATTTTTTATTATCTGTGTTTTTTGTTCTGTCACTGTCATTTTGTTACACTGTGGAAGCTTCTGTCACGAAAAACAAATTCCTCGTATGTGTAAACAAACATACCTGGCAATAAAGCTCATTCTCATTTTTTAATACAAAGGACCGAAATCACACAGAGTACATTTTTCATTTTAAAAACACGAGTTGCAGTGGGATGAGAAAAAACCCGCCAAAGTCTCGATATATGTTTTTTTCAAAGTTGAACTTGCATTAATTTTACATGGCTTTCTAAACATGCGGCTCTTTTGTGCGAGACGGGAGTGCAACGGTGATAGATGTCCCTCAAATGCGTGAAATATGTGTTCTGTGTGAACGGCTTGTTTTCAGTTTTGACGTAAACAAGATCTTTGTAATTAACAACGCAGCAGCGCCGCATCTAGTGACTTCAACTGGATAGACTAACAAAAACATTAAAATGCAACAACACTTACATCATCATCGCATCGCATCTGTGCAGCGCTGCTTAAGGCCTGGCTCTCCTAATAGCACACACCTAAATTCGAATGCAACATTTTTGCATTCGAATGTGGATTTTTATTTTAAATTCAGCGAATATGCGAAATTCAAATTTTTTTTGACAGCCCTAGTTAACACACAAGACATTCTCAACAGAGCGACGAATCAACGAGTCACCGTGGAAACAGACGCTAAGAAAATGCACGCCATATTGCTTCTTTTGTTCAATGTCCATTTGCATACTTAGTGCATATCACCACCTAATTGATGGTTGTGCAATAATTTGTCGTATTTTTTTTCGTTTATTTTTTAATTCACTGAGCAAAGCAACTATATTAATTTGGTTTGATGCTAATTATATAATAGAAATCACATCTGCATTTTATTATAGAAGCATAGTTATCGACAATGCAGATCCCTGACAATAAATATAATAAGTTATATAGAATAATAAAATTCCCTTGTTATAATAAGTTTTATAATTAATACAATTGTAACTATATTATAACATAGAATAAAAATAACAGATTATATCTATAAGTTTATAGTACATATAATCGCTTATTAACACATCCTCACTTCTATATATATATAGATAGTGTAGTATAGGAAGTAACAAAGGTCTTGCACACTGATTTCGAAATTCTCTTCCGAAATTTTTTGGCACATTAAAAAATAAATACGCAACCGCACATTTTGTCAATCACGTTACACACTGCCTCCAAAACTTTCTCTTCCCTCAACAAACAATTCCAGCCAGTTCGATTTTTCTGCGTTTTCGCACTTAGGCACATTTTGATTGGAAAGGATGACATATACCAAAAAACGCATACGAAAATTTCGGACTCAGTGTGCAAAGACCTTAACCCTGAAACATAACCACTCTACTTCCGAGCAGTTGTGTTCGATAATAATTGCTATGTCTGCCTTACAGACACTGAACGTTTACCGCAACCGTTTTTTGGAACCGAAAGCTGAGTTTATCCGCTTACTTACCCTTAAACAAACCCGGTTATGTCACATAACCTGCTTTCTGGAATACCCCCCTGACATGTTCCCAGGTCCAGAAACGTAGCAAGGAAGTCATTATTTTTGTTTTCTTTGCGCACAAAAGGTATTCTCATAGCTTCGTAAAATTACAGTTGAACCACTGATGTCACATGGACTGTTTTACAGATGTCCTTGCTACGTTTCTGGGCCTGGGAACATTTCAGTTGTGTTGCTGTCTATGGGAGGGTCAGAGAGCTCTCAGATTCCATCAAACGTATCTTAATTTGTGTTCCGAAGATGAATGAAGGTCTTATGGGTTTGGAACGACACGAGGATGAGAAATTAATGACAGAATTTTCTTTTTTGGGTGAACTATTCCTTTAAAGGTGCAGTACGCGACTTCTGAGAAACTGTTGATTTTTTAAATTACCAAAACAAACACGCCCCTATCTTGAGAGCTCCGCCCCCAAACTAATGAACATGCTATGCAACAGGCCCCTCCCCCATCATGAGTGGACACGCCCCTTACTGGTGATTGGCTGGAACTGTGTCTTGGTGCACTTTCAACAGTGTTTCTCAGAAACCGCTTACTTCTCCTTTAAGTCTTCTGAGCTGTGAAAGAGCAATAACTTCTTGCTTTCTCTGTGTTTCTCTTCAGACTGTAAGTACAATTGTCATCGCAGGTGTATGACTCTTGTTCCTCCTGAGTGTAATGGTGAGAAAGCAAACGGAGAAGGTCAGTTTGATTATGTATGCATGGGATAAAAATGTTTCTAGTTCACATTTCACCCCAAATCAAAAGAGGAAAATCAAAATTTCCATAAAGATATTTCAGCCTACATTTAAGACTTTTTGCATTGTGATAATATTATTTGACATTTAAATAAAATGTTTTTGTTTTAGTTTATGTCCACCACTATAGAGACATATTTTAATGTAAATCAGCATAAATTAAAGGCAGTTAAACATGTTTTTTTTGCTTAATTGCTTATTTATTTCTTTGTTTATTATGTCATATTTATATTTATTATATTCATATTTAAATATTTTATTTCTTTACAATTTTATTTCATTACTATTTGTAATATACAAAGAATATTTACATTTATTTTTTTTTGTTTTTATTTGTTTGTTTATCATTTATGGTTTAGATTATCAAATTACATTATTTTTTATTATATATACAACATATTTTTCACCATACTGATAAAATACTGGAAATCAGTATTGACGTAAATTTTGCGTAAATTATAGCAGTCTGGCAAATTAAGCTTACTTCCACAATGATTCAAAAGATAATGTATTAAAGATAATTTTAAATGTAATAATTTTATTCATCAAGGATGGATTAAATTGATCAAAAGTGATAGTAAAACATTGGGAATGTTTTATTTATCAAGATACATGAAATTTACTTGTATCAGTTTTTGTCACAAATAATGAGCAGCACAACTGTTTTCAACATTGGCAATAATAAAAACGAAATGGCTTTTCTTGGAGCAGCAATCGCATTTAGAATGATTTCCTGAAGATCAGGTGACATGAAGACTGAGCATATGCAGAAAATTCAGCTTTGATCACAGGAATAAATTAATTTCAATCTTCAATAGAAAACAGCTCTTTTAAACTATAATGACATTTCACAATTAATCACAATTCTGATCAAATAAATCCAGCCTTGGTGAGCAGAATATAGACGTTCAGAATAGTTTGAAATGCATAAATATATATTAAAAATGTAAATATATTTAAAAAGAGGTAAAAGGTTTTAAATATTTTTAGTATGTTAAATGTCCAGAGTCATGTTGTGTACTTCTACATGATACTTACTGTAAACTTGAACATTTACATTTAGTTATTTAGCAGACGCTTTTATCCAAAGTGACTGACAAATGAGGACAAGGGAATCAATCAAAATCAACAAAAGAGCAATGAAATGCAAGTGCTATATATAAAACATTGTATGATATGATTTTGCATTGTATAATGTTACTATATTAAAGACACAGTTGTGTGTTGTCATAAAGTGAGTGTACTGTATTTTCAGAGCCTGATGAGAACATGAAAGTGGTCACATTAAATTATCTTTATGAAGAGCTGCGATATAAAGACCCGCCGGCCATAGATATAACGCCGCTGCAGCCGTCTGTCACGTAAGCATCCACATCACACCTGATCCTGATCAATGCAGCGCTGCAGACTGAGCTGAGTCTGTGTGTGTGTGTCCCCTGCCTGTCGTGTGTGTGTTGTGTCTGTCTGTGTCGTGTCTGTCTGTGTTTTTGTCCTCTGTGGATTCTGGTCTCGTGTGTGTGTGTGTGTGTGTGTGTGGTGTCTGTCTGTGTCTGTGTCTCTGTGTATGTCTTGTCTCTGTGTGTAATGTGTGTGTGTGTGTGTGTGTGTGTGTCTGTGTCTGTGTGTGTGTGTGTGTGTGTGTGTGTGTCTGTGTCTGTGTGTGTGTCTCTGTGTGTGTGTGTGTGTGTGTCTGTGTGTGTGTCCTCTGTGTGTAGTGTTTGTGTGGTGTGGTTGTCTTTGTGTGTGGTTGGTCTGTGTGTGTGTTCTGTGTGTGTGTGTGTCTGTGGTGTGTGTGTGTGTCTGTGGTCTGTGTCTGTGGTTTGTGTGTGTGTCTGTGGTCTGTGTCTGTGTGTGTGTCTGTGTCTGTGTCTCTCTGTTGTGTGGTTGTGTGTGGGTGTGTTGTGTGTGTCCTCTGTGTGTGTTTTCTGTCCCTGTGTCTGTGTGTGTCTGTGTCTGTGTGTCTGTGTCTGTGTGTGTGTGTGTGTGTGTGTGTGTGTGTGTGTGTGTGTGTGTGTGTCTGTGTCTGTGTCTGTGTCTGTTTCCTGGTGTGTGTTGTGTGTTTGTGTGTGTGCAGGCCGTATTCAGCAGAATATTCCTCTGATGGAGTGGGCAATCATCAAACACAACAAGAGAAGAAACAGTGGAGTGCTGAAGAAAGGCTGGTTAATCCATCATACCAACACTGACATGCTGGTGAGACACTCTTATTCATATGTAGAAGTATTATTGTGTATTTTTATTTACATATTATATATATTTTGTCATTTTTATTTATATAGACTACAGGTAAAATGTTTGGGGGTTGGTAAAAAATGTTTTGTAATTTTTTATTGTCCAAGATCCTATTGTAGTTTTTATTATAGTTTTGGCTTTGTTGATTTGTTGTTATTTTTGGTTTACGTTTTTTGTCAACCTTGTCATCATTTTTATTTATTCTTTTTTTGAATATGTCTATATATGTTTTAGTACAATTTAGTTTTTTGTTCCCGTTAACTCTAATAACCCTACTCACAGAGGCTTTATTAATTTGGTCAAAAGTACAGTAAAATATTCTGATATATTATTATAATTTAAATGAACTGTTTACTGTTTGAATGTAAAATGTAATTTATTCCTGTGATCAAAGCTGAATTTTCAGCATCATTACTAAAGTAAATTATCTGTTTGAATTAGAAACATTTTGTAACATTAAAATAAACAATAAAAAAAAATGTATATTATGTTTTTTTTCTTTCTTTGCAGAGAAAACGTCACTACTGGGTATTAAATGGGAAAAGTATCACCCTGTATCCGAATGAAATCAGCATTAAGTACTACAAGGTTTGCAAGTCTTTAGAATGCATTGTGTCACCTTTACCACTTCATAATGCAAAATACAGCAATGCTTGACACATGGTTCATCTTCGGGCTTTCATGAAGTTATTAATATAGTTGCATGTGCTTCATTTCAGGAGATTTCTCTCTCAGAGGTGCTGCAGATTCGAGGTCCGGCTCGGCTCACTATTCCAGTGTTGCCAGGCAACTGCGCACACTCGTTCGAGCTGGTGACGGGATCTCTGGTGTACTGTGTGTTTGCGGATCAGGACGGCCCGTCATGGGAGTCGGCTCTCGATCAGGCCCTCAGACCGGTGCAGGGCACTGTATGCCACACGACAAACAACACCGGTTAGAGCAACAAGACGTGAACTATTCATGAGCCTCTGATTCCACACAATATAAATATACTCTGTTCAACCAAAAATTAAAATGTACTCACACTCAGGCCGTCCAAGTTGTAGATGAGTTTGTTTCTTCATCAGATTTGGAGAAATGTAGCATTGCATCACTGTCTCAGCAACGGATGCTCTGCAGTGAATGGGTGCCGTCAGAATGAGAGTCCAAACAGCTGATTAAAACATCACAATAACCCTCAAGTAACCCACACGACTCCAGTCCATCAGTTAATGCCTTGTGAAGTGAAAAGCTGCATGTTTGTAAGAAACAAATCCATCATTAAGATGTTTTTAATTTGAATTTTTGCTAAAATATGAGTCCATAATCCATAATATTGCTTCCTCCAGTGAAAAACTCGTCTTGTCTGAATCAGGAGAGAAATCTGCACGGATCGAACACCGTTTACAAGCCAAACAATCAACAACAGAAGATGGACTTTCTCACTGGACGAAGCGTTGTTATGGCTTATGGACTCATATTTTGAACAGAAGCGACTGTCCAAAGTTAAAACATTGTAATGATTGATTTGTTTCTTACACAAACACAGCTTTTCACTTCACAAAACACTGATTGATGGACCGGAGTCTTGTGGATTATTGTAATGTTTTTATCAACTGTTTGAACTCTAATTCTGACGGCACCCATTCACTGCAGAGCAAGTGACGTAATGCTACATTTCTCCAAAAGAAACAAACTTCCACATCTTCTATGATCCTCATGTTGTCTATAATGTCAAATAAAATGACACCTCCTCTCTTGCCAGGTGATGGAAAGAACAGTGATGAGACCCAGGTGAGACTCAGTTTTTGATCATAAAAATATTTCCAAAATAACCACCACTGTGTTTCAAAGAGGGAACGAAGCATCTGATTTTGTCTGTGTGTTCATGTGTGTGTCGCAGGACATCAGTGAGCTCTATCAGATCTTCTCTGATGAGGTTTTGGGTTCGGGTCAGTTCGGGGTGGTTTACGGAGGCACTCACAGACACACGGGCCGTCCGGTCGCGGTTAAAGTCATCGATAAAACAAGATTTCCCACTAAACACGAGGAACAGACCAGAAATGAGGTCTCGATATTGCAGGTGTGTGTTCGAGAAGCCATTTTTCCCACAATTCGAACAATTGTGTTGTTGTTTTTGTTGTCGTTTTATCGTCCTTATGTGTGTGTGCGTTTTCAGAGACTGTCTTCATTCCGATCATTCATTTAGAAGGGATGTTTAAGACAATGGAGTATACTTTCGTTGTGATGGAGAAGCTCCACAGCGACATGCTAGAGATGATTTTATCTCACGAGAACGGACGGCTGACTGAACGCACCACTCGCTTTCTAGTCACTCAGGTAAAGGAGCTGGTTTGCTCTTAAAACACAGAATGTTCCTCTAATGTTAGTGCCATTTTTGGGAGGAACCTACTCGTAAAGCTCTCCAAGCTATCTTTTAGGTTGTACATTTTTAATAATCATAGCTAATGTTCCAAGAAGGCTGCCATACGGCTTTTTTTCAGACCATCTTAAACAGAACATTATGTTGTGGTTGTTTTACATTTTATTTTTTATAAAATTGCAAGTCTGTTATGCTGTTCTACTGTAAAAATACAGTAAAAACTGTGAAATAATATTACAGTTTAAAACAGCTGTTTCTAAGTGAATATGTGTTAAACTGTAATATATTCCTGTGATCAAAGCTGAATTTCCAGCATCGTTACTCTCCAGTCCCCTTCAGCGTCACATGATCTTCCGCATCATCTAATTTCTGATTTGCTGCTCGATAACATGGTTCTGATTATTATCAATGTTGAAAACGTTGTGCATGGGGAAAATTTGGCCCCCACGGGGGGGGGGGTTTTTTTAAAATCTATTTCGCATAGGTCTTCTTCAAACGCTCTTAAAAATAAAGCAATCTATGGTTCCATGAAGAACTCTTAAAAATAAAGCTTTCAAAGGGGGTTTTGTAGCAGTGCCATTGAAGAACCATGTTTGGTTCCTCAAAGAATCCTTCAGTGACCTGTTCTTAAACGAGCCATTGTTTTTTTTTCCCCCGATCATCTAAGATCTTTTTTTCCATATAAAGAACCTTTTGTGGAATGAAAGGGTTCCATGATTTAAAAAAAAATTTTCAAGTGTGAACTTCCCCTTTTAACAAAAGGTTCTTTATGGGTGACAAAGGTGCTTTAGATATCAATGTTCTTCACACTAAGAACTGTTCTTCAGTTCTAGGAACTGTTCACTGTAATATTCTTTGGGGAACCAAAAACAGTTTTTTGGAATCTGTATTTTTAAGAGTGTAAACCAGTGGAGACTAAAGAAGTTTCAGTCTTGCTGATCTGTGCTTGGTGTTGAAGGTTTTGGAGGCTCTGCGGTACCTGCACATGAGTGACGTTGCACACTGTGACCTGAAACCAGAAAATGTGCTGCTGGCTTCACCTGAACCCTTTCCTCAGGTCTGACACTCTCATATGTGGCTCTTTACTCAAGATTTTCAATATTTTCGACACTTAAAGAGTTAGTTCATGTCACCCTCATGTCGTTCAAAACGCAGTAAGACCTTCGTTCATCGTTCAGAACACAAATTAATATTTTTGATGAATCCGAAGCTCTCTGACGCCTGCCTGCAGAAAGACACAACTGTAATGTTCCCGGACCATCGATAAACTTGCTATGTGTCAGGACGTTGGGGGGGAAAACATTTCAGAATCCGAATCAGAAGTCAGAAAGAGCTTTATTGCCAAGTGTTTACACACACAAGGAATTTTACTTGACGACAGGAGTTTCCAGTGTAGAAGAAAGTACAAACATAGTGCAGACATAAATGATAGTGCAGACATACATAGGAATAACAAAGTAGGGATGTAATATAAAACTAATATAATAAAAAATTAAAAATTGAATAATTTACTATATACAGAAATAGAAGTATAGGAAAAAATTTAATTGTTTAGATAAATGTACAGATATGTTTATTAGTGTGCAGATATGTTATTTACAAAGTGTGCAGTTTATTATAAATATACTATGTTAGTTGTGATGGACGATGTATAATTATGAAAGCTTAATTGTTAAGACCGAGTATAGCCTGTGGGAAAAAACTGTACTTGTGCCTGGCTGTTCTGCTGGTCAGTGCTCTGTAGCGCCGACCAGAAAGCAACAGTTCGAAGAGAGAGTGGGCTGGGTGTGAGGGGTCCAAGGTGATTTTTTTAGCTCTTTTCTTCACTCTGGAGATGTAAAGATCTTTGAGGCTGGGCAGAGGGGCACCAATAATAATCCTCTCAGCAGTCCTGACTCTCCATTGTAGTCTCTTGATGTCTGATTTTGTAGCTGAACCAAACAAGACAGTTATTGAAGTGCACAGAACAGACTCAATGATAGCAGAGTAGAACTGTTTAAGCAGCTCCTTGGCAGGTTGAATTTCCTTAGTTGGCGAAGGAAGTACAACCTCTGCTGAGCCTTTTTCCTGATGGAGTCAATGTGAGTGTACCACTTCAGGTCCTGTAAGATGGTGGTTTCCAGGAATCTGAATGACTCCACTGCCGTCACAGTGCTGTCCATGATGGTGAGTGGGGGGAGTGCAGGGGGTTTTCTCCTGAAGTCCACGATCATCTCCACAGTTTTGAGCGTGTTAAGCTCCAGGTTGTTAAGACTGCAACAGACAACCAGCTACTCAACCTCTTGTCTGTAAGCAGACTCATCACCATCCTTAATGAGGCCGATGAGTGTGGTGTCGTCTGCAAACTTCAGGAGCTTGACAAAGGGGTCTTTAGAGGTGCAGTCATTCGTGTAGAGAGAGAAGAGCTGTGGGGAGAGAACACAGCCCTGAGGACCTCCAGGTGCTTATGGTGCGGGTGTTGGATGTGAGTTTTACCAGCCTCACTAGCTGTTGCCTGTCTGTCAAGAAGCTGGTGATCCACTGACAGATGGAGGTGGGCACGGAGAGCTGGGTGAGTTTGTCTGAGAGAAGGTCAGGCATGATGGTATTGAAGGCCGAACTGAAGTCCACAAATAGGATCCTTGCGTAATTCCCAGGTTTGTCGAGGTGTTGCAGGATGTAATGCAGTCCCATGTTGACTGTGTCATCCACAGACCTGTTTGCTCTGTAGGCCAACTGAAGAGGATCCAGCAAGGGTCTAGTGATGTCCTTCATGTAGGCCAGGACCAGTCTCTCAAGTGAATTCATGACCACAGATGTGAGAGCGACAGGTCTGTAGTCATTAAGTCCTGTGATTTTGGGTTTCTTTGGGATGATGGTGGAGCGTTTGAAGCACGAGGGGACTTCGCACAGCTCCAGTGTTCTGTTGAAGATCTGTGTGAAGATGGGGGCCAGTTGGTCAGCGCAGACTTTTAAACAGGCAGGTGAAACACCATCTGGGCCAGAAGCTTTTCTAGATTTCTGCTTCCTGAAGACTCGGTTCACGTCCTCTACACAGACCTTAAGGTTGAATGGTGGGGGAGGGAGGGAAGGGGTTTGCAGGGGTGGTAGGTGAAGGTGTGAAGTGCAGATCAGAGCGGATGGGGGTGGTAGACGATCCTTTTCAAATCTGCTGTAAAACACATTCAGATCGTCAGCCAGTTGTTGATTCTCTGCAAGCTGTGGGGGTGTTGTCTTGTACATGGTGATGTTCCTCAGACCAGTCCATACTGATGCTGGATCGTTTGCTGAAAGCTCTTTTCTGAGCTTTTCTGAGTAGTTTTTTTAGCCACTCTTATCTCCTTTGTTAGTCTGTTCCTGGCCTGGTTATACAAGATTTTAGCCCCAGTTGGTTGTTCAGTTGGTTGCTGTCTATGCAGGGTCAGAGAGCTCTCTCGGATTTCATCAAAATATCTTAATTTGTTTTCTGAAGATGAACGAAGGTCTTACTGGTTTGGAACAACGTGAGGGTGAGTAATTCATGACAGAATTTTTGGGTGAAACTAACCCTTTAAAGTCAAGTCTAGAATTGCATGTGTCCAATGGAGATAATTAAACTGTTGAGCACGATACTAGAATCATGTTTTGATTTCCAGGGAATGCAAAAACTGAATGCATTGAATGCAATGTCTCTGTTTCAGGTCAAACTGTGTGACTTTGGGTTCGCTCGTATCATCGGACAGAAGTCGTTCCGGCACACTGTCGTCGGGACGCCTGCCTATCTGGCACCGGAGATCATTTGTAGTAAGGGTTACAATCGCTCTCTGGACGTGTGGGCCGTGGGTGTGATATTATATGTCAGTCTGAGTGGAACGTTCCCTTTCAACGAGGACGAGGACATTAATCAGCAGATCACCAACGCTTCGTTCATGTATCCACGCCAGCCGTGGTCCCTCATCTCACTGGAGGGTAAGAGACCATGTATCTGTGTGTGTGTGTGTGTGTGTGCGTAAGTACTGTAATTATTCTGCTAAATGACTAAACTTCTATATTTACATTTAGTCATTTAGCTGAAGCTTTTATCAAAAGCGACTTACAGATGAGGACAATGGAAGCAAACAAAGCAACAAAAGAGCAACGTGCACAAGTTCTTAACAAAGTCCAGTTAGCTTACTCAGTACACGTAGCAAGGGTTTTTTAATTATATAATGAATTAAAAGAAAACAAACAGATAGAGTACAAAAAGATTAGAGAAGCTAGTGTTAGTTGTTTTTTTAATAAAACAAGCAGTTAGTAAATGAATAGAGTGCAAGTCTAAAAGGGACAAGTTTTTTTTTTTTTAAGAATTAGAATAGTTAGAAGCCCATTTCTGCCACTGATAAAAACAATGGAAAAAAAGGTTATGCTACCTTTTTTTCACAGAATTTGCGTTGTTTGTAAACTCACAATTCTGAGATAACAACTTGCAATTATGACTTTTTAACTCGCAATTGCAAGTTTGTATCACGCAATTCTGAGAAAAAAATTCAGAATTGCGAGATAAAAAGTCGCACTTACCTTTTTTATTTTTTATTCAGTGGCGGAAACGGGCTTCCATAGAATAGAGAGTGCTAGAGTTAGAGGGTCAAATAAAGGTGGAACAGATGTGTTTTTAGTCGTTTCTTGAAGATGGCTGGGACTGAGTTGGGCAGGTCATTCCACCAGGAGGGAGCAGTTAATGTAAAGGTCTGTGAAAGTGGTTTTGTGCTTCTTTGAGATGAACAATAAAGCGATGTTCACTTGCAGAACACAAGCTTCTAAAGGGCACATAACTCTGAAGTAATGAACTAAGGTAAAGGGGTGCAGAGCCAGTGATTGTACCCGTAAGCACAAAACCAGTCTTAAGGGTCATTTTTTTTAAATTGAGATTCATACATCACCTGAAAGTGTGAATAAATGAGCTTTCCATTGATTTGTGGTTTGTTAGGATAGGACAATATTGGCCGAGATACAACTATTTGAAAATCTGGCCCTTACAATTATTGACTGTATATTGCGACAATATATACCCAGCGCTTAAAACTGCTTTTTGCTCCAGGTCACATATATACACCTATATTTATATATAATATATATACCATCTGATTACATGTAATATGGATACGTATTCGAAATTCACAAAATTCATGTATTGTAATTTCGATTAATTACATTTTAAAAGTCTGATCAACTACAGTTCATTTTTTTGTTGATTCCATGTTACAGTTATTCACACAATAGCAATGATAAGTAAAACATTTACTGATTCTCCCGACTTCTTCTTTTTCATATTTTTAAAATGTTCGTTCACACAAACACCAAGTCACTGTCGGGTGGCTATATACACATAATTTGAGAGCCACACAGCTGACCACTGATTTACAAAAATCATTTCAAATTTAAGAAGTTGTTTCCCAACATTTCACACTGCATCAAACTACTTACTGATGAACTCATTGTAATTTATTTACCCCTGCATTTAAATATGCACTTCACGTTTGTTACACAATGATGAGATATTTTCTCTTTGTATTATATATATATATATATATATATATATATATTATATGTTTATATCAATCTTGTACAAGGTTTATCTTGCTTGCCAAGCAGGAAAACGAGTTAGGTCAAAAGGAATCTAAAAGTAGTCTGATTATATGACCTAAAATGTGGGTGATACTTTGTGGTGTGTGTGTGTGTGTGTGTGGGTGTGAGAGAGAGATGTGTGTGGGTGTGTGTGTGTTGTGTGTGGGGTGTGTGTGTGTGTGTGTGGTGAGAGAGAAGAGTGTGTGTGTACGTTGTGTGTGTGTGGTATATAAACATAACACAATACATAAATGCATATTACAGAGTGTCTTTGTAATTTTTAGACCACGGTCATTTAGAATTTTTCATGTTTTTTACTTGTACGTATTTTTTACTGAGCATGATTAGAAAAGGCTAAATGGTTTTAAGCAAAAAAAAAGAAATACAATTCTATAAATCAGCCACAATGAAGTATCTTCAATGATGTCTAATGCAAAACTTAATCCTTGGTATTCATTCAAAATGAAATAATTGTTTCTAATATTTCTGTTTTTAGATGGTGCAGAATTTAGAGGTGAATACTGTATATTACCATAAAATCCCCTCAAAATATGAATTATTAAAGGGTAAATATTATTGAAATAAAAATATATTATATAATTAAAGTTAATATATATATTACTTACCTTTTATAAAAGTAAATGCGACAATCTCAGATTTTCCTTTCTGAATTGCCGATGCAGAGAGAGTTTGAGAAGTATTAGAGAGAACTTAGTATTATGACAAGTGTGGAAAAAAGTGTGAGACTAAAAGCTGCAATTGTTTTTTTGTTCATGCCAGAAATGGGCAAAGCTTCAATAGTTTTGTACCCTAAGTGAGGAATAAAAGATGGTTACCTAACTTTCTTTCTGTTAAAGGGGTCATATGATGCTAAAAAAACATTATTTTGTGTATATGGTGTAATAAAATGTGTTTATGCGGCTTAAGGTTAAAAAAAACACATAATTTTCCACATACTGTACATTATTTTTTCTCCTCTATGCCCCGTCTTTCTGAAATGCATCGATTTTTACAAAGCTCATCGATGTGAAAAGCGAGATGTGCTCTGATTGGAGCTGTCTAGTGTGTTGTGATTGGCCGAATTTCTCAAGCGTGTGACGGGAATGTTACGCCCCTCACCATACTGTGATGCCCTGTCCGGCCTGAGCGACGAGACAAAAACATTAAAATCCATTTTAAACGAGGCATTTGTTGCATCCAGGTGGGGACGTTATTATGGATTATAATGACTTATACTGTCTTTTTACGCGTTGCGTTGCATCACGCCGCATTAACATAAAACCATGTCTGCATTTGTGATCGGAGAAATGACAAACAAGCGCTACTTTACACTGCTCAAAACTCACGTTTTAATCTTCAGTGGCAAATTCTTTAAATGAAAAACGTACTTACGTGAGTCAGAACAGCCAGCATCTGGCCTTGGTCTACCTCCCCCGGATCGACACATTTCCTCCATACAATGTGCGCCCCAACAATCTGGATATTGGTTGAACTGTTCTGAACAGTGTTTGTAAATACACTTAACCATTTTTGGGTGGGGGCAAAATTTTTTTTCTAGTTGCGTCCTCTTTTGGAAGACCAAACAAGTAGTTTCGCTTTCACAACGAAGCACACAGCGTCTTCACGACATGGTGGCGGCGGCAACAATACTACAGCGTGAATAAAAGTTATGCCTTCTTTCTTTTGCGTGAACATTTGGGCGGCGTTATGCTAATATTTCCACATAGTGAGGTAGACATGTGGGGTGTGTTAGAACGAGGTGTTTTAGGTAGGCATGGCTGACTCTTTTTATAAAGAATATCTGTTTGGATTTGAGAATTTAGTCTTTGCAAATTTACAGATATTTTTTATGCACCAAGATCTTGTAACACTCCAAAGAGAAAGGAACAATTAAAATCACATCATATGACCCCTTTAACTACTTTCTCTCCGTCTCTCAGCGGTGAATCTGATCAATAACCTGCTGCAGGTGGTGGTGAGACGCAGGTTCAGTGTTGGCAAAGCGATGGGTCATCCTTGGTTTCAGGTCTGTTGACTTACTCCAAAAATCAACCCAACCCAAAACATATTGTACTGGCATGCAAATGCAGATTTGAGTGTGATTTATGCATACCTCGTCTGTTTCTCCCGCTGCAGAACTTCCAGATGTGGTGTGACCTGCGTGAGTTTGAGCAGCGGATGGGATATCGCTATCTCACGCATGAGGCGGATGACGAGCGCTGGAGATCCCACGCTCTGGAGAAAGGCCTCAGTTTCCCACAACATTTAAAATGAAGCCAGCAGCCACTTAGATTTTACACAAATATAACTGTGAATATTGTATTATATCAGCAACTTTGTGAATCTGCTGTGATGTAAATATAATTATTTTGGTGTGCTTTTAATATTTGACATATTTTTCAATAAAATAAGCAAATGGCTAATCTTGAGTTTGTTTTTCTCAGAAACTGTAAGTAACGTCAAATTAATATAATACATGAATTGAATATAACTTTTTGTATTATATTATATTATATATTATATTATAGTGGCTGTTCCAACGTGAATCACGATTATCACATCAAAATAAAACGTTTTTTTTACAAATATATTGTGTGTACTGTGTATACTTTTTATGTTAATAAAAGCACACACATACAGCATATATTTTGAAAATATTTACATTTATATTAATGTAATTTATATTATATATAAATATTTTATATATAAATCTAACATATTTTTCCTTAATATATACATGCATGTGTGTGTGTGTACGTATATACATACAATAAATATACACACATATTATTTAAACAAAAACTTTTATTTTGAATACGATTAATCGCGATTAATCATTTGACAGCACTAATTATATTATATTACATTTACTGGCTAACCCTTTTAACTACAAGACAGTTTTTTTTCAGCTGAAGTTGTCCGTTCTAGATTATATATTTGTTGATATTATATTTTATTATCTTTAATTTTAAATCGAACTATCCAGTAGTTAAATTAACCAATTTTCAAGGGACTTTTATTTTACTATGCATTTTCAGGACTTTTAATTTTATAAACATTTTCTGAGCACCGAACTTCCGCTTGCGTAAGTATCAGCGTGCCATCCAGAGATGGACACGAACAGAACAGCATGAATATGACTTTATAATGATTATTTTAAAAGTACTGCAATGAACACTAAATAACAGTTTAAATAATGAGCTTTAATTACGTTTTTTTTATATGAGTGTTAAAATTATTTAAGAAAGATATCAGTAGGTTAACTTGTAATAACTTCACAAGTCATATTTAATTAAGCTCGTATTATTGATCTCATCATAATGACCAGCATCATTTCCATAACGTGTAATCATTTCTCACCTTGCACATTATTAACCTCTCTTTTTACACATGCTGTTTTAGTCTTGCAGCTTGCCAAAAAATAATTATATATGTATTTATTTATTTATTTATTTCAACTTATGGAAACTGTCAAGCAGATTCAGGAATATTGCTGGACATCATTATAGTTTTTAATGTCTGCATTTAGGAAGCTGGCATGAAATGATTATTATGCATGCAGCTTAGTATGAGCTCATTAATACATATATACCTAATTAGAGAAACACAAATATATGTGTGTGTGGTATTTTCTGTGTTATTATATATTGTTATTATGTAGTGTATTATAACATATACAATATATTCAATTATTAGAGAGACTACATTCAATATTAGCAAAAAGGCATTTTTCACACTGCAGATTTAATTGAACTGCAAAAGGATGATCTAATAAATATTTAAATATGCTTTCATGCATTAATATGCATTCAGCTTTTAAAGCTGTCCATGTTTCTGGTGTGTTTGCGGTGCAGATGTCATGTGGCCGCTGTGTTAAAGGCACAATATGTAATTTTCGCTGCTAGAGGGCGCGTATTCAAAAGAAACAAAGTCGTAGTTTGATGACGCCGTGACTGAGTGTGGAATCATGGGAGTTGTGGTCTTCATCCGCACAGCCGATGCAATCCGACTGGACTCATGTCAGAAATCATGTTCATGGATGAGCTATTGATTTATTAACGTAGTAGAATGAAGTAGGGTGATGCTGAAAGCCGTCGAAGCGAAACGAGACCGCTGAACGAGCGCGACACACGGCTCGAAAGCAGCGGAGCTTTTATTATGCCACAGTCGACCGCTTCCGCTGCTTCCGGTCGTGCGCATGTGGGGTAAAGCAGCGCTGTTTAATCATACTAGACACATTTGAACGTTCTGTTATAATGCTACTCTGTGCGGTCGTCACCGGTCTAATTAAATATTAAAGCGTCTTTGGTGTTTCCATGGGGTGCGTCTCAATCAGCTCCCTTGTTCAGTAGTCAGGGCACTGATCAGGGAGTCGGCCATTTTAAGGGCTGTCTCAATCGCGAAATCCTTCCAGTGCACTGGAACGTTCGCTCCCTGAAAAATCCCACAATGCCCTGCAAACACCAGGGAGCATCGGCGCTCACTATGCTCCCTTACCGGAAATAACGTCACATTTCTGAAGCGTGAAACATAAACCACACGAGCCAACTTGATAAATATAATGACGCGCGATAGAAGATTTGAAAAGACAAACCGTTTTTAGTACATTTCAACATAAACACACGTCGCTAGACAGGAATTGAACACATCTAATTAACATTTATAATTCATATTCGGCTGAAATGTTGTAAGAACATGTAACAGAACGATGTGTTTAAAGAGAATAAAAAATTATATAAAAAAGAGATCGGTCCTGTCTGTTGTTTATTTATTCCAGTGATGACGTTCTACTATGTTGTCCGTTGACGTTGTATGTAATCATGTCACTGGAATTTGAGGGATCATTGTCCAACGTGCAGTGAGTCAGGGAACTTACCAGTGCCCGAATTCGTGTACACGATCTACTCAGTAGTATACTAAAAAACGTTTAGTCCATCTTTTCAAATCTTCTATTGCGTAACATTATATTTATCGAGTTGGCTCGTGTGGTTTATGTTTCACGCTTCAGAAATGTGACTTTATTTCTGGTAAGGGAGCATAGTGAGCACCAATGCTCCCTAGTTTTTCAGGGAGCGAACGTTCCAGTGCACTAGAAAGGATTCTGAGATTGAGACAGTCCTTAAAATGGCCGACTCCCTGATCAGTGCCCTGACTACTGAACAAGGGAGCTGATTGAGACGCACCCCATGTTTTCTACAAAACAAAACCGGAAATCAAGGGGTTATGACGTCATTGGCAGGCGACACAGTCATTGACAATATAGACACGGCCTGTGTTTCTAGTTAAAATTGCTTATTTCTCTGGATTTAAACATTCTTCGAAACATTTGGGATAGTACACAAGTCAGCAAATATATAACACTGTTCTAGTGGTTTATGGATATTTTAATAAAAAAATCTTACATATTGTGCCTTTAAAATGACAGTAAAGAGGTCCTGAGAATACCCGTGGTCAAGCAACATCGAACACTTTTCTGAGCTCTTACAGCTCCTGCTGGAGCATTGAGATCATTATCAAACTCCGTTCAGTGAAACCGCATGGAGCTCCTCAGGACTCCGAGAGGGGAGTTATTTTTTACATTTCAGTTATATACACAAACCATTGGCTTCAAAAAATTCTATTGTTATTTAACCAATAATAAATAAATAAATAACACATTCTGAGCTTGTGTAGTTTGCTGGGGTTGTCACTTTGGAATACATGTTTGAGACCAGTATACAGTACAAAACCACTGATGAGGTGAAGACATACTTGTTTTTATAAACCTTGTAGTTGCTCAGAGGACAGCTAGCCCTGCTGTACTCTATATACAATGCCTGAGTGGTATTTTATGGTACAGTGTCCAAAAACTATGGAAGCTAATATATATATTTAAAAAAAGCTATTATAAATTATTAAAAAGCTATTATAAAAGCTAATACAGGTGCATCTCAATAAATTAAAAAGTTGTGGAAAAGTTCATTTATTTCAGAATTCAACTCAAATTGTGAAACTCGAACACTAAGGTCAAGAGGTTGCCTTTTTCCTCTTTGCTTCCCCCGTTTGAGTGTTCAAGTGAAAAGACACCTTGCTTTCTGACCAGAGATGAAGTAAATGGCAGCAGTGATGAATTCTGATTCAAAGAGTTTCTCAAAGAAGGGAATCTCATCCTCCTTTGCTCGCCCTGGCATCTTCCAGTGCATTGCATTTATCATTGCCATTCATCTGGGTTCTCCCAGAGTGCTCTGGTGTTTTCTTAAGAAGTAGCCAGCTTGCACTAATGGGTCTGTTTTTCTTGCCATAGTAATTTACTTTACAAATGCACCAATCATTAAGCCGCATATTCATTATCAAATTCATGGATGCAAAAAAGTTGATTAATTAGATTTTTAAGCTTAATTTGGCCGTCTGTTTCCCTTTTTGCATTTTTTCTTTTTTGGTAAAAAATCTAATCTAGATGCCGCATTAGCGACTGTTCCTAATTACCATCGTACATCTGTGAATCTGCCACACTGGGAAGTTCAAAATCTGTCTTAACACCAAATCTGTCATAACTGCAAGAGAAATCGCAGGTGCAGACTACAACACACAGGTTACAGGTGTGTAGAAATAATTGTTCCAAGAAATATGTTGTAGCTACTGAAATATTAAAGGTGGTGGAGATAATAACATTTTGAGATTTCAGTTTGCTGAAGGGTTAGGATTATGTAGATATGAGTCTGTGTAATGTTTATGTATATAATGTCCGATATATATACTGCCCTACAAAGGCAAAAGACCTTTGTCTCGCTAGAGTGTGAAACTGAGAAAAAATAGTTTTTTACTTGTCCAGCCAAATTAATTACAGGTAGGACACTGGAAATTTGGCAATTAGATGTTAGATGTGACTGTATTAATGTTGTTTTTTTTTTGTGTTTTTTTTACCGTAACAAGCAGACTAAAAGTTAAACATATGAGTGGATACCAATTAATATGCTATGCTCATTAACGTTAAAAAAATGCTAGACATAGCATATTGCTTATATGTTGATTTGTATGAAATAGCCTAACCTCAAAGAATGATTTGTGGATTGATGTGAATGCCAGCAAGCAGGAATAAAAAGAAAAGGTAGGATATGGATTTAACTGCGAACTGTTAGGCTACTGATTTTATGATTGATCATGCTAGCTACTGCACTCGAGTCCAGACGCATCCAACTAAGTGACAGCCTGGTGATAATCTGCATTACAAAAAGAAAAAAAAAATCTTTAAAGGTTATTCACGATTATGTATTGCTGCCAAGGTATCTAGTCTTTACAGTGCTTTGTTATATGGAGCTGTTTGGTAGATTGCGATCTAATTCGTTTGTCTACACCGTAATTAAAATGTGGCAGACTTTAATGGACAGTAAAAAAAAAAGGCAGAACACCGTAGAGGGGGGACTCCAAACCGGCGGCACCGTAAACTTCATTTGAAACTGCACGGCTAAATGAAGCAGAACTCCATAACTCAATTTTGAGAGTTCAAACAAAGTTAAAGCAGCCTTAACTGGTGTTATACGGTGTTCTGGCCTGGTTTCTGTTTCCTCCGGCTTTTTTCGCAGTTGACGGTTGAGACACCCATTATTTTCTCGGAAAACAACTAATTGACTCAAGATACTTGATGCCCATGATAAGGATGTCTTGATGTCCCAAAATATCATAACTAATTTGATCAAAAATCGCGTTACGGTCTTTTGCCTTTGTACCTCGCGTTAGAATTAATGTTTTAAATTTAGATAACAGTGGAAAAACAAAATCAAAATTTGTTAAAATCATGTTAGAAGGGATTGCGAAACAAATGAATATATATTATATTCATGGGGCAAAAAGTATTTGTTCAGCCACCATTGGTGCAATTCCCCACTTAAAAAGATGAGAGAGGCCTGTATTTTCATCATAGGTATACCTCAACTAGGAGAGACAAAATAAGAAAAAAAAATCCAGAAAAATCACACTGTAGGATTTTTAAAGAATTAATTTGCAAATTATGGTGGAAAAAAGAAGGAATTGGTCAATAACAAAATTTTCATCTCAATACTTTGTTATATACTTTTTGTTGGCAATGACAGAGGTCAAACTTTTTCTGTAAGTCTTCACAAGGTTTTCACACACTGTTTGCTGGTATTTTGGCCCATTCCTCCATGCAGATCTCCTCTAGAGCAGTAATGTTTTGGGGTTGTCGCTGGGCAACACGGATTTTCAATTCCCTCAAAAGATTTTCTATGGGGTTGAGATCTGGAGACTGGCTAGGCCACTCCAGGACCTTGAAATGCTTCTTACGAAGCCACTCCTTCGTTGCCCGGGCGGTGTGTTTGGGATCATTGTCATGCTGAAAGACCCAGCCACGTTTCATCTTCAATGCTCTTGCTGATGGAAGGAGGTTTTCACTGAAAATCTCACGATACATGGCCTCATTCATTTTTTCGTTTACACGGATCAGTCGTCCTGGTTTTTGCAGAAAAACAGCCCCAAAGCATGATTTTTCCACCCCCATGCTTCACAGTAGGTATGGTGTTCTTTGGATGCAACTCAGCATTCTTTCTCGTCCAAACACGACAAGTTGAGTTTTTACCAAAAAGTTCTATTTTGGTTTCATCTGACCATATGACATGCTCCCAATCCTCTTCTGGATCATCCAAATGCTCTCTAGCAAACTTCAGACGGGCCTGGACATGTACTGGCTTAAGCAGGGGACACGTCTGGCACTGCAGGATTTGATCCCTGGCGGCGCAGTGTGTTACTGATGTTAGCCTTTGTTACTTTGGTCCCAGCTCTCTGTAGGTCATTCACTAGGTCCCCCGTGTGGTTTTGGGATTTTTGCTCACAGTTCTTGTGTTTTTTGACCCCACGGGGTGAGATCTTGCCCCAGATCGAGGGAGATTATCAGTTGTCTTGTATGTCTTCCATTTTCTAATAATTGCTCCCACAGTTGATTTCTTCACACCAAGCTGCTTACCTATTGCAGATTCAGTCTTCCCAGCCTGGTGCAGGTCTACAATTTTGTTTCTGGTGTCCTTTGACAGCTCTTTGGTCTTGGCCATGTGGAGTTTGGAGTGTGACTGTTTGAGGTTGTGGGCAGGTGTCTTTTATACTGATAACGAGTTCAAACAGATGCATTAATACAGGTAACGAGTGGAGGACAGAGGAGCCTCGTAAAGAAGAAGTTACAGGTCTGTGAGAGCCAGAATTCTTGCTTGTTTGTAGGTGACCAAATACTTATTTTACCGAGGAATTTACCAATTAATTCTTTAAAAATCCTACAATGTGATTTTCTGGATTTTTTTTCTCATTTTGTCTCTCATAGTTGAGGTATACCTATGATGAAAATTACAGGCCTCTCTCATCTTTTTAAGTGGGAGAACTTGCACAATTTGTGGCTGTCTAAATACTTTTTTGCCCCACTGTATATATTATATATTCATTTGTTTCACGCAATCCCTTCTAACTGATTTTAACACAATTTTGATTTGTCCTAATAATGCCTGAGAATTTGCAGTAAATTTATGCAATGTTTCTCTCCATTATCTATATTGATCTCCAAATGAAATTAGATTATATCTAAAATATATTGCAAAATATATTAAAACATATGTTCCAAATATAAAATTCATAATTTAAACG
Organism: Sinocyclocheilus anophthalmus; assembly: GCA_018155175.1. Taxonomy (NCBI): domain Eukaryota; kingdom Metazoa; phylum Chordata; class Actinopteri; order Cypriniformes; family Cyprinidae; genus Sinocyclocheilus; species Sinocyclocheilus anophthalmus. Next base: position 284,460 of record JADLZN010006820.1, read on the forward strand.
ATTGTCCTTGTAAATTATATTGATCATCATATAGCACGGCTGTAAAAATCATTTTAAACAGCATAGTCAATGTTTAATACACTGTTGTAATGTACTATATGTTGTATTTGCAGTGGATTATGATTTATATTTAATGCACAAACTAACTTTGTAGACCATTAAAACCAAGACTGTTGACTGAGTCTGACTTCTTTCAAATATAATCTTATTATGATTTGGCCATTCAATGTGTCATCGAGACATCTTTGTTTTTACAATGCAGTGCACTTTCCCAAAACCAGATCCAAGCTCAAACATAAACTCTGCATTAAAGATTCATACAGATCTACACAAGTTTCACAGCAGTACATTATAGGGAAAAATATGCTTATGGTGGAAGCAAGCCAAGCATACAAATGAAATGGCTTTGCAGACCTTGTCGCCTCTTAGAGTCACTATGAAGTAGGATGCAGACTTTTATATGCTGCCATTAAGATCTGCTATTTTAGTATTCTTGGCAATAACAACAATGATAAAGACGCTTTGTTTTACCCATTCTCTTACTGTTTTTCAGAACAGACCATTTAACCGATGACTTAATCTAATTTGCTGCCTGCCACCAATCAGTCAACAATAATTAACACTCACTTCCACAACTCATGTCTAAACAGAGCATGAGACCGGCTGCTCACACTCAGTGTGGAAATTAAAGGTTGAAATATCTACTCTCAGAAAGAGAGGTGTTAGTGTTCAGTAACTTCTTTGTTGCATCCAGATATTAAGTGTTTATGTGGACAGTAAAATGCTGCTAACAGTCACAAATCAGCTCATTTTAAAAACCCAAGTGTTTGAAATGGTCTGTTTTTTCTGGTTTTGACATTACAAGGTGTGTGCATTAAATAAGCAGCCATATATAGAGTAATATGCAGAAATGGATGTGCTTAAACCATTTATATATTTTCCCAGATAGAACAGTTACATGACCTTATATGCTGTTGTCTATTAAGGGTAATAATGCATCTAAACACATTCATTGCATCCAGATAAACCAGAACAGACAATGAGTGAGTGAGTCATTGAATTATTGCTACATATTTTATGATCAGTAAAGTGAAAAGGTGAATAACTCTGAATAATTCGCATCAGTATACACTCATTAGCATTGATTTAGCAAAAGAACATGCATAGATTACATTAGAATTAGCTGTCAAACCTTGTATGTTTAGTGTCTGAACACTTTATTCTCAGTTATTTGTTAAGCCTGTAAGGCCAAAGGCTTGTGTGAAGACACATAATTGGTCTCCAATGCCTTTGTGTTGAAAGCGTGTTCGTGCCTGCAGGATAATATGTTTGCACATATCATATGTCAGCAAGTCCTGCCATCCCGTATTTTAAAGATGCATGCTGTATTTTTTCCTCATTAAAATGGTTTTGCAGTACTTTTAAGAAAATTTTAAATTCTGTGTACACTCACATGAGATGAACTCTAGTCATATCAGTAATCTGGTAAGTGCTATTTTGTTCATGGAGCGAGTCAATGGGGGGCATCACATGACCAGCTGAAGACACAGAATCGTTTTATTGCCGTAATGTTATTTTAGTATTATTTATATGTGATTATTTTATTTTTCCAGGTTTACTTTTACTTTGTGTTTTAGTAATTGTATTTGCTTCGTCATTTTTATGGGTTCAAGCACATAACGCTGAAACCCTATTGTAATTGAAAGGATTTTAATTTAAAAAAAAAAAAAAATTTCCTAGCCTTATATTTCAGTTTTAGTAATTTCAGTACTCCTACTTAAACCTATTTTATTTGTAATATTTCTGTTTAGCTTTATATTCTTTCAGTTTAGAAAATATTTACATTTTCATCTAATTATTATTTTCATCTAAGTTTTTTGTTTTATTTCAGTTTTATTTAAATGAATGAAAACAAATTTTTTATATTTTTAGTTAACAATAACAACACTGATGCCCCCGTTATATTTAGTTTATGTAGTCTTAGTTTTAGTATTTTTGTGCTGCCAAAAGTTTTAGTGTGTTAAATTAAATCTATAAGGCAGCTTTAAATTTCCCATGGCCATCTAGTGTTTCATTACTGTATATCGATGGTGGGTTATACAATTTTGATGCCTTTACAATATAGATTCTGTATGTAAAATTGATTTTCATTTTTGGAATAGTTTTGGAGTTAGTTTTCGAGTCATTAAAAAGTATTCTAGGTTAGCTTTTCCCAGTTATATTTTGTATTTCAGTTAACCAAAATTTAGCTTTTGTTTTAGTTTTCATTAATGATAATAACACTGTAAATAACACTGGTCTGACTGTAAATTGGGTATTTTTACAATGGCACTGGTAACCAAAACATTTTATGTGATGCTTGTTCCAGACTGTTAAGTGTCAGTATATGTCCAAGGCAACTGCAATATAATTTTTTTTGGATGAAATAAACATTTGTTGTGTTCATTTATTAATAGTTCAAGTTGACTGGTTTGTGCTTCTTAAAAGAAAACACCAGCATTGTGTTGTTCCCCTGAGCTACAGAAGTTTACTTCATGAATATGTAAAAGGCTTAATTTTATTTTTAATATAAAGTATAAAAAATACATCTTCATAATTGTAACAAACTATTTTGGTCCCTAGAAATTCTATGTGCAATAAATAGAGATATTGGCCAGCAGTAGTTGTGTTGCTCTGAGACTGATAAATTGACATTTCTCCAGTGTTACAAGCCAAATGAAGTCTAATCTTTCACAATGTTCCAGTAAATTGCTAATACAACTTAACCTCAGCATTAATTTACTACTTTCTTCTTTTGAATTAACAATGCTGTATGTTATTTTTATACTTTTTATTTTAAGTGTAAGAGGATTTTGCTTCCTTATTGTGCCTTTCCAACTGTGGAATCATCCAATATGGTGGTAAATAAGGATTAATAAACTTTTTCATTATAGTAAAGACATTATTTTATGATACGGCAAAAAGTAGTTACAAATCTCTTTGATTTGTTGAAAGCCTTGGGCTAAAGTACGTGCAGTGGTTCATTGATTAATAAGAATAATTAATTTCAACCCTCAAGTTGCCGTTCGCTTCAAGGGGTGCAATTGTGAGAACAGCACCTGTCATTTTAGCTAAACAATAAAACCTCTGTCTGACGGCAGCAGGCTAACTTGAGTAGATGAAAGGAGACATCTGTGTGAGACACGCCAGTTTGAAGACACGCAATCAGTAGAGTTGTGCGGTCTTCAAAATCCTCTAAACAAGTAAGATTCCTTGCCAAAGATTTAAAAAAGAAATACCTTTTACTGTAAATCTATATGCCACCCTTATTGAAGCATCGTTTTGAGGTCTGTCATCATCAGTTGAACTTCAGTGGTTGCGTTTGTTTGGTTTGTGAATGTACAGGCAATAACAATCTTATTCTGGTTTCAGCTTATTCAGCTTATTCTGGCCAAGAACTGCCACTTAGACTTAAGAGATCATGTAAAATAACAAACCCTAGTTTTTCTATTTGTGTGCCATTTAGGACCAGGTAAATCCAAAAATGATCAAATTGCAACGCAATGGTGTGGAAAACTAAAAAATCTACAGAATTTACAGATTCAGCAGGTAATGGTATTCCGGGAAATTGAGTGTTCGTTAACAATGTAAGTACATTTACATTGTTACACTTTCAATTTTCAAGTAAATGCTTTTCTTTTGAACTTTCTATTCTTCAAAGAATCAAAAAATAATAGTTTCCACAAAAATATTAAGCAGCACAACTGTTTTCAACTTTGATAATATGAAATATTTCCTGAGCAGCAAATCAGCATATTAGAATGATTTATGTAAGATCATGTGACGCTAAGACTGGAGTAATGGAAATGTTGAAAATTCAGGGTGATGAAAATTCAGCTTTGCCATCACAGGAATAGCATTAAATAGCATGTTAAAATATAATAAAAAAGCTATTTTGTTTTTTCACAGTATAAATATTTTACCACATAAATGCAGTCTTGGTGAGCATAAGAAAAAGAAGCATAAGGAAATGTATGAGCATATGCTAACATACAGTATATTGTCCTGCAACATCTTTACTGGCTTCAATATGGTTGTATAAATTGTGTGTGTGTTATGTTATAATATAATATTAGGGCGTTTGTTTTTTTTTTATAACGATTCACTGGTTTTCTTGATGCATCGATTACAAACCCTGACGATGCATATGCATCGATCTTGAACATGGTTTTTGAATCATGAATCGTCGATTTCGGACAGTAATCAATTTAAAACGCTAAGAATCGAATGAATCGCGATTTCTATAGCAATTCAATGCTTTCAAAATATATACACATTAATTTAATACAAGCACGAATTAATGGAGACCTTGAACAGTGTTTGTGCCCTCGCATCTCTCCTTCACGCGCTCCACTATTTACCGCCTGTGACTGTCACAGGATTGCACTCGCGCTCCGTTCGTCTCACTGACGATATTAATCACTCACTGATCTCTCCTTAGTACTCGTGGCCAGTAATGCTAAAGTGAGGTATTTTTACTTTTCTGTAGTTTTTCAATGGCTCTCGGTCATGCCGACGATATTACCTGAGCAGTCGAAGGCTGCGCATTTATTTCATGAACTAGAGGTCGACCGATTGATCGGCCGGCCAATTAATCGGCCGATTTTTGGCATTTTTTTATGAATCGGCATCGGCTGATTGTGCTGCAAATTAGGCTGATTTATAGGCAGGCGCATCTGCAGGCAGCTAAGCGTTGTTGCGTAACTCCCTCTGAGGCTGCGTGAGACGGAGCTCGGAGCAGCTCACACTTTGCAGCCGTGGCTTGTTCACACACACAGCTTCAGCTAATGGCAGGGCAAAACAGACCGTTTTGAAAGCGGAATTACGTTTTACCCTACTAGAATTGATGCCGGGATGTTATCATATTCATAAGTGTGTGTGGGTCTGACAATAGCCTCCGTGATGTCATCGCTTGTGGCCAGCGCACTCTTAAG
>JADLZN010006821.1:0-29118 GCA_018155175.1 Sinocyclocheilus anophthalmus
GGTGAATACGATCTGAACGTTAATATTACAATGTCTTCAACAATATGATATCATGTGGATAGGTACTCAAAGCATCAGTGACAGTAAACACTGACTGTCCGTTTTCTCCAATGTCAGAGTCTGTGGCTGAGATTACACACACCTCTGCAGGTGATGAGGGTCTGTAAACACCTTCCTGATTCTCAATAGGCTCTGGGGTCCGTTCTTTGTACGTGGATTACTCAGCTGGATTTTATTGTTTGTGATTTGACATGATCCAGGAGTGTTAAGATCTTCAAAGCTCATCCTGGAGTTGCTGTCATAGCAACAGGTCCGTGAGCTCAAACTCTGCTCAGGAGCAGCTCATTTCACGTAAACAGGATCAGATCGCATCTTTTTAAACGAAGGGGATACTGAAAATTTGTCCCAGCCCACGCCTGCGTACCTTATTTATCCCTAAAAAAAAAAAAAAATCATGATTTTTTAAAATTGCATTTTTTATAAAAATGTTTGTTTGTTTTAAAAACCTATGATTTGGACATCATTTGTGAGGCCGTGAGATCTTAATCATGAATAATAATAATTTATCTTCATAATTGTCCTACACACATACGTACAGTTTGGACCTCACTTCTCAATCTAAAAATCTTTTATGATGTCCACAATTCATATAAACACAGTCCTTTTATGGTCTTAAGGGGATTAGAAACCTTGAATTAAGCGTGCACAGCTGCTCGTGTTATAGCAAACCGATTCTTCAATGAATGCTAAGTACACACTATTGACACTGAAAAAAAAAACGCGAGTCCTGGTACAAAAAATACTAAACATGGTGACCCAAAACAAATCGAATAATAATTGGGAAGCTCGTTAAAAAATGGTACGATACTGATTCTCTATTAGAGAACTTTTTATGTCATTTTGCTGGATTAGAGCTCTTTCCTTGACTTATTATATGATTGTCTGTTTTTTTTTTTTTCTTTGTGTGTTTTTTTTTTTTTTTTTTTTTTATTTGACATTACACTGCATTGCCGATTCATGGTTTAAGCACACGGTGTGAAGAAGACAGAATGTACCCCCAGGTGAAAATTTCGTTGCGGGGTGTCGTTATTTTATCATCCACAATGGTGACGTTAGCTCCACTAAAGCACGCACGACTTTACAACAGCATTAGCCGTCTTACTGGCATCATCCTGCTGAGTTGCCTGTTTTTACAAGGAAACACTGTTTAGAAAATACATACAAACAAAGGACTGAAATCTCCTCAGATTCATAAGAAATCTGCTACCTGTATGAAAACAGCAATCTGCCCTGTTTGCTCTCTGTCTAGTGCCGTCGTCACAGAGATGACCCCACGGTTTCGGTCGATTTCAAAGCTGTTCTGATACTCATTTGGAACGACTGAAACAAAAATATCAATGCTTTGTTATTATCAGAAACTTAATTCCGATTATGAGTACATTGCATTATTATTTATTGTTTAGATTAGGGTGTGTGTCATGTAAGTGTGTTGTAAATCATCCGTAACGGGTACCTGTCGTTATGCTGTAAACTACAGGCTCGTTGATGCCCGTGTCGCCATCTTCAGCTTTTAAGGGCTCAGGAGTGACGTCTGAGAAGAGTCCTACCTGTGCATGGACAGAAAAGAGGGTTTTATTTGTGTGCTCAGACATGCATTTAAAGCATCGATCTTGTCCTCTGAGTTCATTTACCTGATTTTCCTCAATGGATGCCTTGTAGAGACAGTGATCAAAAGAAGGGGTTAGGTTGTCCAAATCTTCAACCGTTATTGTAACGGTTGTTGTGTCACTGAGTCCTCCTATATCCTGCAAGAAAACAAACTCACTTAAAAACGTTGGGTTAAAATAACCCCAAAAGTACCAAGACTATTGAATTAGTAGAGCATCTTCCCAACTGTGATTTATTTTAACCAAATAAAATGAGTTTCTGAGCTCAGTCAGTTGGATTAAACTTTATCCAACCACTGACTTTACTAATATTATAATCTTTTCATGACATTGAAGTTTATTTTGTAAAGTAAAAGGATTCCCAAATACCATATGTGTAACCCAACATTTCTTTCTTCTTCTATGTAGTGTTGAATTACTATCAACCTTAAAATGATAGATTTCAGTCCAAAAATCAAAATCCTGTCATCACGACGGCTGTTCCTGGTCCTTAAACACTTGTATGGGGAAAACAAGCAGCTTGGGCATCCTGCTAAACATCTCTTTTTGTGTCCCATGAGTAAGTCGATGATGACAGAGTTTTCAGTTTTGGGTGAGCTATGCTTTATAGACTAGAGCAGTACTTTGACGTTTAATAATCAAAGTGAAATAGATGTAGGAGTGGAAGGATGTCAGAGAGTTTGTCTTTACTTTAGCTTCCACGGTGAAGACGTACTGTTGAACATTGTTGTAGTTCAGAGGTTTAGTCAACCCGATGTTACATGCATTCATTTGCGTGTCATATCTGACTTCAAAGTCATCTGGTACTGGAGGCTGTTAACAGAGTGGAAGTGATGAATTAAAATGGGCACATACATAAATTCATGAGCGTACACAATATTATTTACTTGTGTTTCTTTAAAAATGATTTGCATGCATCAATTCTGTAACTAGAAAACATGAGATTAGACATTATTCATATATCTGCACCTAGAACCACCCAGGATACCCTAGAAACCGCATTAGCAACGCCCTTTTCCTTAGCATCTAATCTATCTATCTATCTGCCTGCTAATCATGCTAGTAATTTGCTAATCATGTTAACACCATTTTAGTAACATGCTAATCATGCTAGAAACGTGCTAGTAACTTGCAAATCATGCTAACACCATGCTAGCAACATTCTAATCATGTTAAAAACATGCTAGCAACATGCTAATCATCATAACTGCAAACTTGATTTTACTGGCTAATCATGTAAAAAACATGCTAATAAACATGTTAGTAATGCTAAAACATGCTAGTAACATGCTAATCATGATACCAACATGCTAGTAACATGCTAATCATGCTAACAACATGATTTTAACTGGCTAATCATGCTTAAAACATGCTTGCAACATGCTAACGACATGCTAGTAACTTGCTAATTATGCTAACAACATGCTGGCAACATGCTAATCATGCTAACAACATGATTTTAACTGGCTAATCATGCTAACAACATGATAATAACATGATAATCATGTTAACAACATGCTAGTAACAAATGCTAATCATGCTAGAAACATGCTAACAACATGCTAATCATGCTAACAACATGATTTTAACTGGCTAATCATGCTAACGACATGCTAGTAACTTGATAATCATGCTAGCAACATGCTAGTAACTTGCTAATCATGCTAACAACATGCTAGTAACATGCTAATCATGCTAACAACATGCTAGTAATTTGCTAATCATGCTAGAAGCATGCTACGAACATGATAGTAACATCGAACTTTAAACTTTTTAAACTTCTTAAACTTTTCAATCTTTTTAAACTTTCTGGTACGGCTTTCTCACGCCAACTTAAAGTTTGTCTCAATATCTAGTTTTCTATAGTTTCTTTAAAAATGATTTGCATGCATCAGTCTTATTGGTATTAAATCTGGTCTGATGGATTAAAAATCACACGAGAGAGTTATCAGATGAAGAGTAACAGGATAAGGATCGGGACGTGAAAGTGCAGTGGTTTTATTTATTTATTGTGAAATAACATGTAGATTTGTGTTTATAATCAAAGTGCAGAGTTCCCGAGTCAAGAACCCAATAGCATCTGTAGGTTCAACACAACAGTTGGGGCTTGAGCACTGTCCAATCAAATGTAGGATGCAGTTTCACTCATTTAGTGTATGTAGGACTTTCACATTCACCATTAATGCAGTTTTGTGGAAGCCTATTGCATATATCAAATATATAATAATCGTTCATGACTCACCAGTATAGAATATGTAAGTCTTTTGTTTTCTATAGTCGCATCTTTATCAGTAGCTGTCACACTGAGCACAACTGAACCCACAGCCGTCGCCTGGAATGAAAGACACGGTTTAGTAAGAGATGCGAGGGAACTCAGAGACCAAACACACTACAGCTGTATAGAGATGTGAGAATACACACACCTCTGACACTGTGGCGCTGTATGATTTGCTCTGGAAGATCGGAGGGTTGTCATTGACATCCAGAATGTATAGTGCCCGGACGTTTTTCGGCTGAAATGGAAAATGAAGACTCTATAGTCAAGGTTTATTTGCTGAATCTTTAATTCTAAAATACATGGTCTTATTTAATGATTTATGATGTTATTGTTTAAATGAACATACCCCTCTTAAGCAGGTGACGGAATAATACAAAGCATCTGCAGACTAGAAGACATGACACATACAAAGAGACAAATGAACAAAATACAATGCAATACTATCTAACTATAGGCACTTGATCAGTGAGGGTGGAACAAACCATCTTTATTTCCTCAGCATCCAGTGGTTTGATGGTCCGTACAGTAGCGGTTGAGTCTCCATCAGAGTAAACCAGCTCCACATATTTCATAGCAACGGCACCGAGATGTGGCTCCAGAACCAGACGAACATCCGGTCTGATATTAGTGATCATCTCTATATCTCCTGTAAGCCATATCAAATACACATTTAAATGAAATGATTATATTATATTATATGTATTATGTGGTCATATCTCACCTTCATATCCCTCCTCGGTATTGCCTAGAGTGATACTACTTCCACTTACACAGTTGACCTCTGTAGAACCTTAAACAACAAGTAATTGGTTTCAGGGCTTAACAAACAGCAAGCAGATTCAGTTCAGTAGCACACACAATGCTAATATATGCAGGATATTGAAAATCAAGACAAATTGAGCATTTGTTTTAAAAATAATACTACAGAAACTACTACAGAAACTGTGGCATGGCTCAGCTGCCGTTCTCTTTACTTCAATAGATAGATAGATGGATGGATGGAGGACGGCGGATGGATGGATAGATGGATAGAAAATTGACTTACCAATAGCACTCCTTACACTGTCAACATGCAGACAAGCTAAAATAATTAAAACAGAGAATAAGGCCATATTTTCCATAATTCACTGTCAGTGCAGCTTGTATCGTGAAGTCTGGATGTGAAGAGAATGCCTATCCTTGTGTAATATATATATAAATCTTTCTGAGCTGTTATTTATTGTATGCCATAAACAGTTATGGCCTCTACTGTAAGCAGGTATCGAAGGTGCTTGATAGAGTCCAATAATGCAAGATTGACAGCATATGTCACTTGAGTGACTGGAAAGAGGATATTTGACATTTTGAACATTTGTAACTGAACTTGACTTAATCTTGTTCTGCTACTCATTCATTGGTTTCAATCACTAAGGTCTACTCTTGCTTGTTATTATACAGCCCTCTGGAATACTTCACTCTGATTGGACAGACGCAACACTCTAATGTGAATTGACCGCTTACGTTTATATCTGGCCACTGTCCAGCAACCAATTTCATGCGCTGTGCATTATATCTTTCGTATCACTCTGCGCTCTGTTTCTTGTCACATAATGGAATAATTTAAAGTCAAATCAGTATTTCACAGCCATTTATCAATGTATTTGTTAAATTGGCAAGAGCGATAATAATAAGAAAGAACAGTCAACTGTTTATTATAGTAAAATAAACCCCTTTAGGGTGATACAAGTTTGTGTCTGGGATGTGCCCATCATGTCAGGCTTTCGACCTTCCTTCCAGTTGGAATATTTATTTTCCAATAATGAATGGTTATTATTATTTCCTCAAGGGATTTTTCCTTCCTTGATAATTAAATCTGATAACCTTTATGCTGGAGTTTGGCCTGCAACTGAACAGGCTGTAAAGATCCATGACAACAATGAATAATTCACACCCTGCACTGCCGGGAACTCCATGAGATTTTTAAATATATGCCTTTTTCTATGTTGCTACTGCCAACACGGTAAAGGCTTTATCTTATCACAGCTTAGCAGTGATCTTTGTTCATCAGAAGAATCAGTGTTGGGAAGGTTAATTTGGAAAATGTAATAGATTACAGATTACAAATTACCTTATTTAAAATTGGAAATGTTGTGTAATTTCAATTTGTTAAAGTAATAACAGGGTAAAGTTAAAGTAACTGTTAAAGTTAAAGTAAGTAATGTAACTCATTATGTTTGATTACTTTTTGATTACTTCTTTAAATTTCTAATGTTTTCAACTGTTATTAATTTGCAAACATTTAAACCAATGTGCCATATTCCGAGTCTTGTGAATGCACAAATTAACTTTGAATGATGAACACTTTAACTCACTCAGTATAGAGAGTTTGAGTATATTGAAAATAGTTATTTTCAAATTAATTCAATGAAAACAGCAATCAAATCCAATGTAGCGACACTTCAACATCATGAAAACTCACATGCTTAATGAAATCACAAAAGTTCGGTCGCGAGACACACAAGAACAAATGACTGATATTGCCATTTTAATTTTGGGCAGTTTAAAGTGGTTTGATTTGACAATATGATGTTGCAAAATACATATTATAAATGAGGTAAAAGCGATGTCCGTGTCTGCACTGCATATCTATTCAAATATCATCTGTGAGAAACGTTCTGGATCATTTAGGCACGCACAGCATATAAATATCATTATTAAATAATATTACTTATTATTAGAAATTTAAATATTGAAACATAGGAGAATATCGTACATGATGGAAAACACTTAGGACGTTCTGGAGCTTTTCTTGTTAATACCAACCCCCCTCACAAATGGCCAAAAAAATATATTGTTAAATATATTTCAAAAAATATTTAGGTACTTTATTTTTCTAGAAATATATTGTTGGCCCATTTTTTTTTTGATATTATTTTTGAAAAAATATTTTAATATAGAAAATATATTTTTTACACAGCAACCGTCTAAAAAAATAAATATTTTGAACTATATATAATTTCAGTACGTTTAGAAAAAATGCACTTTCTGGCCCAAAAATACATTTTGAAATATATTTTGATATATGAAGGTTGAAACTAAATATATTTCCTATTTCAAAAATATATTTAATTGAGCTTCACCGTTTCTCTCTTTCCTCGCTGTTTGCAAAAAGATTTAGCATACATTTCAAATATATTTTGGCCACAAATATTCAAAATAAAATATATATATATTAATTACACTTTCCTTCACAAATTCAAATTCAAATACAAATGAATCATAGAAATCGCACATATCCAGTTCCTTGTCAGTGCATTGTCATAAAAAAATGACTTTTGCCTTCTATCAAGAATATTACACAATACTCTGTAATAATATAATCACCTTCATTTTATCGCTATTATCATTATTCCCTAGCATTAAAATTGATCTTTTTTTTTTTTTCTCAGGCTCTTTAATGCTGTCATATGATCCCAGCATGGACACGTCTTCAATTTACGTAAGGATGCAACTGTTTAAAAATGTAGTTATTAAATTGTGTTGTTTATTGTTTTTGTTAACTTCATATCAAAAGAGCATCAACTAATACAGCAAACCTGAACTAGACCTGAATGAAAGTGAGATCTAGTCGTTTATGTGCAAATACCAAACACAAGCCACTGGACAATACAGACTTACTTTGAATTTGAGATATTGACTCTTCATTAAGTAACATCAAGTGATGTTTACAGTTATAAAGACACACTTACTACACTTTGCCATATATACTGTATAAGGCCTACACATATTTAAAATAATAAATTGTAAAATGTGTCCCTCTACAGAGAAACGTCATCAAATATGAGCTGACAAAATATAACAGAACATAATTGTGTCAGTTTAACCATTTTATTAATTATTTAAGCTAATGCATGCATCACAATTAAACATTTACTTCAGCTATGATCCTATAAAAATATCAAAATCATTTAATATTTACATTTAACACCTTGACATTAAGCACTTTAGTTTTTCTTGTTATTTGCAAGCATTTATTCCAGGCTCCAATTTTATATTATAATTAAATTAAACTAGAGTTTGTTAGTTTTTTAGTGTTTTTCTATCATTTGCATTTGAAAGGATCTGAGACCATGACATTTAACATCCAAAAATATTGATTCTGTTACATAAAATCAGCTGTGTATTAATGGCACTTCAGCAGTACTTTTTATTCTCTGAACCTGAAGCTGTAGTCTCAGTATCCTCAGCTATTAGTGTCAGATGATGAGTTTCTGATAGAATACATGGAAACACCTGTAATAGACTCTCATGTCAAGATTTCACATGTAAACTGAGTGATGTCTGATTTGATTATTGAGGACACAATAGATCAGGAAGTAGATCGGGTCTTCTGCTTCAAATGGGAATGTCACTGATATCTGGGGCCTGGGCAAAGAAAGAAATAGAAGAGGGGAAAAGAAAAAAGGGGAAAGAAATAGAGAAGGAACAAATGGAAAAATGGGTGAGAATGAGGAGGAAGAACATACTGAGGTGAATAGACGAATACGAGAGGGAAATAAAGAAAATAAGGAGATAAAAGAAACATGTGACTTATTTAAAGAACACCATTTAGAGACATCAAGTTTTATGACTTTCCCTGTTCAAGATGTGTATTTTTAAGTGTGAACACTAGAAGGCGCTACACTACACTAGATGACAATATTGAAGGCTGATTTCGAATGAGAGGCCATTCAAGACATATTTCAAATTTTACTCTCACACACACTATCAAACTCTCTATCATACACTAACACTACTATACTGTCTCTCACACACTCACACACACACTATCACACTCTCTCTCATACTCTAACACTACTATATTGTCTCTCACACACACTATCAAACTCTCTATCATACACTAACACTACTATACTGTCTCTCACACACTCTCACACACACTATCAAACTCTCTCTCATACACTAACACTACTATACTGTCTCTCACACACTCTCACACACACTATCAAACTCTCTCATACACTAACACTGCTATATTGTCTCTCACACACTCTCACACACACTATCAAACTCTCTCTCATACACTAACACTACTATACTGCCTCTATCACACTCTCACACACACTATCAAACTCTCTATCATACACTAACACTACTATACTGTCCCTCACACTCACACACACTATCAAACACTCTCTCATAAACTAACACTACTATACTGTCTCTCACACACACTACCAAACTCTCTCTCATACACTAACACTACTATACTGTCTCTATCACACTCTCACACACACTATCACACTCTCTCTTATACACTAACACTACTATACTGTCTCTCACACACTCACACACACTATCACACTCTCTCTCATACTCTAACACTACTATATTGTCTCTCACACACTCTCACACACACTATCAAACTCTCTCTCTCATACACTAACACTGCTATATTGTCTCTCACACACTCTCACACACACTATCAGACTCTCTCTCATACACTAACACTACTCTACTGTCTCTCACACACACTATCAAACTCTCTCTCATACACTAACACTAATATACTGTCTCTCACACACTCTCACACACACTATCAAACTCTCTCTCATACACTAACACTACTATACTGTCTCTCACACACTCACACACACTATCAAACTCTCTCTCATACACTAACACTACTATATTGTCTCTCACACATCTCACACACACTCTCACAAACTCTCTCTCACACACACACAAACTATACTGTTCGCTCACACACTCCTTTCACACACAATATCAAACTCTCTCCCACCCCTACCCCTAATATATTGTCTCTCCACCACTCTCCCACACCACTCTCAAAAACTCTCTATAATACACTAAACACTACTATACTGTCTATCACACACTCTCCACACACTATCAAACTCTCTCCAATAACTACCATACTATACTGTCTCTCACACCACCTCACACACACTTATCAAAAGTCTCTCATACACTAACACTATTATATTGTCCTCACACACTCTCACACACACTCTCAACTTCTCTATACACTAACACTATATACTGTCTTCACCCACTTCCAAGCACTATCAAACGCTCTCTCATACACTAACACTACTATATTGTCTCTCACACACTCACACACACTATCAAACTCTCTCTCATACACTAACACTACTATATTGTCTCTCACACACTCTCTCACACACTATCAAACTCTCTCTCATAAATTGACACTACTATACTGTCTCTCACACACTCACACACACACACAAACTCTATCCCATACAATAACCACTAACTATACTGTCTTCTCACACACTCTTCACACACACTATCAAAACTCTCTGTCATACACTAACACTACTATACTGTCTCTCACACACTCTCAAACTCTCTCTCATACACTAACACTACTATACTGTCTCTATCACACTCTCACACATACTATCAAACTCTCTGTCATACACTAACACTGCTATACTGTCTCTCATACACTCTCTCACACACTATCACACTCTCTCATACACTAACACTACTATACTGTCCCTCACACTCACACACACTATCAAACACTCTCTCATAAACTAACACTACTATACTGTCTCTCACACACACTATCAAACTCTCTCTCATACACTAACACTACTATACTGTCTCTCACACTCTCACACACACTATCAAACTCTCTCTCATACACTAACACTACTATATTGTCTCTCACACACTCTCACACACACTATCAAACTCTCTCTCATACACTAACACTACTATACTGTCCCTCACACTCACACACACTATCAAACACTCTCTCATAAACTAACACTACTATACTGTCTCTCACACACACTATCAAACTCTCTCTCTCATACACTAACACTGCTATACTGTCTCTCACACACTCTCACACACTATCAAACTCTCTCTCATACTCTAACACTACTATATTGTCTCTCACACACTCTCTCACACACTATCAAACTCTCTCTCATACTCTAACACTACTATATTGTCTCTCACACACTCTCTCACACACTATCAAACGCTCTCTCATACACTAACACTACTATACTGCCTCTATCACACTCTCACACACACTATCAAACTCTCTCTCATACACTAACACTACTATACTGTCTCTCACACACTCACACACACACTATCAAACTCTCTCTCATACACTAACACTACTATACTGCCTCTATCACACTCTCACACACACTATCAAACTCTCTATCATACACTAACACTACTATACTGTCTCTATCACACTCTCACACACACTATCAAACTCTCTCTCATACACTAACACTACTATACTGTCTCTAACACACTCTCACACACACTATCACACTCTCTCTCATACACTAACACTACTATACTGTCTCTCACACACTCTCACACACACTATCAAACTCTCTCTCATACACTAACACTACTATACTGTCTCTCACACACCCTCACACACACACTATCACACTCTCTCTCACACACACACATACTATACTGTCTCTAAAACACTCTTCACACACACTATCAAACTCTCTCTCATACACTAACACTGCTATACTGTCTCTCACACGCACTATTAGAGATGGAGGATGGAAAATATTTACGTAAGTTTGAAATGTCAATCACATACAAGTCATCTGTCTCTGAAGGCAGAAGGTGAAAAGTCAGATAAAAGAGAAACTGTGAAAAATATCATGGCTAAATTCACTACACATTTCAAAAACAAACTTCCTCATAACTGCTATTTTTTTCTTTCCCCCTATAACTTAAGAAAAAAAAGTGAAGAATATGTTGTATTTGCAAAAACATTTCTTTAGATTGTTTTAAAGACAAATCAATAATTAGAATGGTTGAAAATAATATTCTTAAAAATCATCGTAAATAATGTTTGACTAGTGCTATACGCTTTATTAACAAAAACATTAATGGCATAAATAAAAACACTTACACTGACAAGCTACGCAATATCACATTCATAATCGAATGCGACTCATCTGCGATTATGAACGCGATATTGCAGTGATCTACGGCTCTGTGTATTAAATGCCGCTCCATCTGAAAGCACGTGATGGAGATTTACTACTAATTACAGAACCGGCTTTACTGACAAAATACGCATGACAATCACATTCGATTAATCATGCAGCCCTAATCTTGTTTGTTGATCAAAAGTACAAAATAGATGAGGAAAACTAGGAAGCTGGGAGTATTCAAAGCGCCGACATTACTGTCTAGAGTGTGTGGAATGGTGCGCTGTGATTGGTTGTTTCTGTTTACAGTGCGTGTGGGTGGGTTGCACGTGATTGGTTGAGCGCATGTATCGAATTCTGCAGAGAAGGGAGACTGGGGTTTGTCGCGGTTTGGAAAGAAAGGGAGAAAACATGAAAGAATAACTCGGCGGATATCGCATTTTGCGTTAAAAATTCAAAAATTGCTTTCTAATACCGACAAGATAAATACTGATTTGGGGAGTTAATTTTTAATGGATTTATAGTGTTTTGGAACCAAACTCTTCATATTTACTAAACATTTGGGAAATGTTTGTTAAATTAGCTGTCATAGCACAACATTTAAAATGTATTTAGAATTGTATAAACATGACATATCTTTATAGGCAGCTTTCAGAATGTATAACAAACCGTCCCATCTGCAGAAATGATTAAAATCTATTTAATAGACATACATTAAAATGCAATGGCAAGTGTTCAATTTCAAGTGAATAGTGTGAATATACACATGAATCATCTTTAATGATTTCCGTTTCTGTTACATCAGGACAAACAGTCTCTTTAAATGAGTCATTTTGGGAATTAATTTATCTATGAGTGGAATCTGGTCGAGGGACAATGTAAGGATTTTTAAGCAAATTTTAGCCATGCGAGAGTTGATTGGCTGAACACGCCTGCTGATTCAGTGCAATTTAATGCTAATCATACAGTGATCACACAGATAAATACTTCATAAGATCTGAGGAAGTTTCCAAATCAGCTCACTGGTTCAAACGGATCACTTAAACCTGCTAGATAAGCTATGGATTCTAACAACAGCAAAGGAGGATGTAGCTATTGCAAGGCCAACTGCAATGATACCTGCACATGCAAGTGTCATAAAAATATGCCCAAAACGGCACTTCAAGAAACAGCAATGCGGATGGCTCAATCAGCGGTTACTGGGGTGGCTCAAGTGGTATCTAAAAGGGTGGCTCAAGAGGTGGCTAAAGAGGCTATGCACACTGATGATAATACCACTGAAGTTGTAGATCCTGAGATCAATGATGATGGATGTTTATGTGGAATATGCAAGTGTATTGTGGAAGCGTTTTGTGGCAGGTGAGTATCATTAGCTTTATAATGTCTCTTTTGCTCCCATTTCTTCATTTTCCTTCACTGTGAATTTAATCCATATTTATTTTAAAATGTGTAAAAAGAAGACAAAAGTATTTTTCCCCTGTGTATTTGGAAGCATAACAAATGTTGATATAGATTTTTTTTTTATGTTGTTATTGAATCTTTTTTTTTTCTTCCATGTAGTTGCTCTGAGTAAATGGGTTTCTGGAGATGATGGAGTCATCAGGATGAGAACATCATCCAACACACAGCCCAACAGAACCAACAGAACTGTACATAAATACAGTTCCAGACAGAAGAACAAAATAAACTAAAGAACAAGTCAATGAAAATCAATGAACTATCTATCTATCTATCTATCTATCTATCTATCTATCTATCTATCATTATCATTATTATTATTATCAGGAGTTTAATTTTGAATAGTTGCCTAGGGCTATGCAACATATGATCAGGGTGTAGACACAATTAATTTCTCTAACTTCTTCTCTGGTGGTGAAATGATAAAGACGGAGGTCAAAAGCCTGTTGAGGAAGATGTTCAACATGTCTGTCAAGTCATCCCAGTCTGTGAACGTCCCTTAAACACACCGGAGCATATTTGTTGTTGTTTCTGTAACATCTGAGTTTCTCATTTTCTACCTTCAAAAACCATGTATATACTCATTTAATTGATATCATTGATCAGTCGTTTTTTTAGATTATTTTTCCATTGATGTTTAATCTTATCGTTGTGTGGTTTCAATGAATATTTGACTTCACATGTAAGAGAATGTCTCCATTTTAAAGCTTTAGCATCACAGGATGATGTTGTGAAGCAGTCATTTTACTTTGGCTGTGGGATAATAACACCTGTTGGATTTGTGCTGCACTGTAAAATCTAATTAGTCAGGCTTACTTAAAAATAGCATAATGCTTAGTTAGTATAGTTATTATAGTACACGCGAGTTCTCGTAACTAAAAAAGAACTGGAGGGCAAGTACTTGAGAGTACTTGATAATTACTTGAGGTTTACTCTTGACTTCGTATAGTACTCAGAATTACAATCCCAGAAGGCTTGACCTCATGAATGAATGTAATTGTTTACTGTTGTTGTTGTTTTTTTATTTGTCAATTTTATAAATATGAAATGGTTATTTTTACAATTAATACAAACAAATACAATTTAACTTTTACAATTGTTGTGTTTTGCGTGCTGAATGTTGAAGTCTGCATGACTCAAGCATGGTCGATTGCAAGATATTACCACAAATATTAAAAACAAAGTATTCACAAAGTATTTATGAATAACAATTAACATGATGGCGCCGCAAATGGCAGCCAGGACGCTGAGCTCCGCGATTCTTCTATTGTTTTTGTTTGTTTGTTCTGTGTTTGTCATTCTTCTTCTATAAATTTTACCAGAGACGAACTCCTTAACATTAAGCAGCACACCCCAGACAATATTTTTCCGTTTTTTGATTATTCGGACGTTTTGTTGGACATTCTAGTCGGAGGTACAGCGGTGTTGTTCAAATGCGCGTGCAGACGCAGAAGAGGGAAACGCGCCGGCGCCCTGGTGAAGCTCCGCGCGCGCGGCTTTCGGACTGCGCTCCCAAGCATTCATCTCGCGAATGTCCATTCCCTTCCAAACAAAACGGATGAACAACTTCTCCTCACCCGCACCAACAAGGACATTTCAAACTCTGCTGCACTGTGCTTCACTAAACCCTGGCTGAGTGAAGCCATTCCGGACAAAACGCGCTTCATCTGCCGGGCTTCCAGCTGTTCAGAGCGGATCGCATTGCAGAGTTAACGGGGAAAACCAGAGGTGGTGGATTGTGTTTCTACATCAACGAAAGTTGGTGTTCAGATGTAACAACGCTGAAAAAGGTATGCTGTCCTAACTTAGAGGCACTACATCAAACTGTAAACCTTTACAGAGAGCCACACGGAGTATTCATCTCTCCTAGTTGTGTCGGAGGCATCTCGTGATACCTCTCTGGGTACGTGCCTCCGGACCCGTGCGTGAGCGCCACGATGCAACAGCTTGCCGAACAAATAACTGAAATGGAGCACAGGTACCAAGACTCTATTTTAATATTCTTGGAGATTTTAACAAATCAAAAAAAAAAAAAAAATTCCCCTCCCCTCCCCCCACGTGACACTGCCAAAATACAAGCAGCACATTACGTGTCCCACCAGAGACAGCACTATTTTGGATCACTGTTACACAGCAATAAAGAATGCATATCACTCTGTTCCACGAGCAGCTTTGGGGCTCTCTGATCACTGTTTAGTTCATCTAATACCGACCAACAGGCAGAAACTGAAATCAGCTAAAACTGTATTAAGGACCGTAAAAACATGGACTAATGAAGCAGAGCAGGATTTACAAGCTGGTTTTGACCTCACTGATTGGAGCGTCTCTGAAGCTGCTGCCACCGATCTGGACGAGCTCACAGAGACTGTAACTTCATATATCAGTTTCTATGAAGATATGTGCATTCCTACCAGGAAATTTTTATCATTTAATAATGATAAACCGTGATTTACTGGGAAACTCAAACAGCTTCGTCACACCAAAGAGGATGCTTACAGAAGTGGGGATAAAATCTTGTATAACCAGGCCAGGAACAGACTAACAAAGGAGATCAGAGTGGCTAAAAAAACTACTCAGAAAAGCTGAGAAAAGAGCTTTCAGCAAACGATCCAGCATCAGTATGGACTGGTCTGAGGAATATCACCAAGTACAAGACACCACCCCCACAGCTTGCAGAGAATCAACAACTGGCTGACGATCTAAATGTATTTTACAGCAGATTTGAAAAGGATCGTCAACCACCCCCCATCCGCTCTGATCTGCACTTCACACCTTCACCTACCACCCCTGCAACCCCCTCACTCCCTCCCCCACCACCCCTCCCTCCCCACCATTCAACCGGATTAAGGTTCGGTGTAGGAGGATGTGAATCCGGGATATTGCAGGAAGCAGAAATCTGGAACAGCTTAAGGCCGATGGTGTTCACCGCTGTGTTTAAAGTCGGCGCTGACCAACTGCCCCCACCTTCAAGGAAAGATCGGTTACTATTTGAATGTGATTTGATTAGTGTTGTTATTTGCTGTGTGAAGTTCCTTGCTGCTTCAAATGCTCCACCATCATTCAGGTCCCCAAAAAGCCCCAAATCACTGGACTTGACGACTACAGACCTGTCGCTCTCACATCTGTGGTAATGAAGTCACTTGAGAGACTGGTCCTAGCCTACCTGAAGGACATCACTAGACCATTGCTGGATCCTCTTCAGTTTGCATTCAGAGCAAACAGGTCTGTGGATGATAAAGTCAACATGGGACTGCATTACATCCAGCAACACCTCGACAGACCTGGGAATTATGCAAGGATCCTATTTGTGGACTTCAGTTCGGCCTTCAATACCATCATGCTTGACCTTCTCTCAGACAAACTCACACAGCTCTCAGTGCCCACCTCCATCTGTCAGTGGATAAACAGCTTCCTGACAGACAGACAGCAACTAGTGAGGCTGGGAAAATACACATCAAGGACTATAACAATCAGCACTGTGACCCCAGGAGTGTACTTCCATGTCTTATCTCTCTACAACGAAGACTGCACCTATAAAGACCCCTCTATCAAGCTCCTGAGTTCGCAGGAAACACTACAGTATCAGCACATAAGGATGGAGAGAGTCTGCTTAAAGACAGGAGGTAAAGAGTTGGCTGTCTGGTGCAGTCTTAACAACATGGAGCTTAACATGCTCAAAACTGTGGAGATGACTGTGGATTTCAGGAGGAACCCCCCTGCTCTCCCCCACTCACCATCATGGAAAGCCCTTTGGCTGCAGTGGAATCATTCAGGTTCCTGGGCACCACTATCTCTCAGGACCTGAAGTGGGACACTCACATTGAGTCCATTGTTAAAAGGCCCAGCAGAGGTTGTACTTCTTTTGCCAGCTGAGGAAGTTCAACCTGCTACAGGAGCTGCTGAAACAGTTTTACTTTGCTATCATTGAGTCTGTCCTGTGTTTATCCATAACTGTCTGGTTTGGTTCAGACACCAAATCAGACATCAAGAGACTACAAAGGACAGTCAGGACTGCTGAGAAGATTATCGGTGCCCCTCTGCCCAGCCTCCAAGATCTTTACATCACCAGAGTGAGGAAAAGGGCTAAAAAAAATCACCTTGGACCCCTCACACCCAGCCCACTCTCTCTTCGAACTGTTGCCTTCTGGTAGGCTCTACAGAGCACTTACCACCAGAACAGCTAGGCACAAGAAATTTTTTTTCCCGCAGGCTATATTCAGCCTAACCAATTAAACTTTCATAATTATACATCATCCATCACAACTAACACAGTTATATTTATATTAAACATATCTGCACACTAATAAACATATCTGTACATTTATCTAAACAATGACATTTTTTTCCTATACTTCTATTTCTGTATATAGTACATTATTCAATTTTTCTTTTTTGTATTATAATAGTGTTACATTACATCCCTACTGTGCTATTCCTATGTATGTCTGCACTAGGTTTGTACTTTCTTCTACACTGGAAGCTCCTGTCGTCAAGTCAAATTCTTTGTGTGTGTAAACATACTTGGTAATAAAGCCTTCTGATTCTGATTCTGATTCTGAATTGCAAAAGATTATTAATCAACGAGACAAACACAATAGCTAATGATTTAATTAGAAGTTAAGTCACCTATTAACAGCAACCGATATATTACTTCCTTTTCTTTGAAAGCAAATAACAGTGATTTCTTGTCGCATCAATAGGAAGAGAATTATAACAATACAAATTAAGTTCCACAATTCAACATTCAAGATGACTTTGGGAAACAAGTGAATGCAACTAGAGAAATGTAACTGCAGACGTGGAGGAAATGAGTGAAAAGTCTATTAAAAATTGCCCCACTGCAAAAAAACTATTTTCTTCCCTTCTTCTTCTGTTGTTTTGTTGATTAGCCTGCCTTGAAATTAGCTGTAACTTAACCTTTAATCGTCTCTTGATTTGAGCAATGTTAAAGTCCCTTGGGGTCAAATAGACCCCAAACTTTTACAGAGCGATTGCATAAGGAAATATAAATTTTTTATATGACAAACTATGTATCCAGTTTTTTATTTACTTCTCAGCTATACATTTATGCTGTGTTTTTGTGGATATTTGGTAGTTTTGTACCTATTTACTGCACAAATACTCAACTATGCCATAAATTGGCTTATAAAAAATAATTTTTTAATGAACAAATCCCTTAAATTATGACCTAAATTAAAAAATAAAAGGTTTCTGGATATTGGCCCATGTGCTAGGGATAGAATACTGCTATCTGCAGGTTAGAGGGAAATCTTTAGGCATTATAGTTAAAGAAAGAGAGTGCAATGACCACATATATCCAGCCGAGGTCCATACAGATTCATTAATTTTCAGTTCAGTTTCAAGTCCATTTTTCTTCATGTTTCAACTTCTCCTCACAACTTTATGATATATATTTTGTGAATGTATATTTAAACATTCTAAAATACATTTAAAAAATCTGTATTTTTGTATTTATTTTTGTTGTTGTCTGATATATTTTGAATTGTTTGCTTTTGCAAATAATTATACATAAATTTGCAGAAATGTTACAAGTCACCACTAAAAGACATGACTGTAATCACATACTATTTATTTCAGAAAATTATTTATCACAAATAAACTGCATAAGCATCCTCTTCAGATTCCTGGTAATCCTGTTCAAACTCAGTTTCATCTTCTGTGTCAGTAGTAAAGTCCTCAGGACTATGTGGTTCAGTGTTCTCTGGGCCTTCTTCACTGTCACTTTGATCCAGTATGAAATCCAGGGTCTCCTCAAGACTGTACCTTTAGGCCATGGTGCTGCCACAGAATGAGCTCAGTGCAGGACCCAGACAGCCACTTTTATACCCTAACTGTGAGATGTTTTCAAAATACTGCTGCAGCTCTTTCATCAAACAGTAAACTTTCTCAGAGTGCAAAAGGTTAGCTGCCTTTCATCTTTCTTTTATCTGCCCCTTTCCCTCTCTTTCTGTCTGTGCGTGTGTGTGTGTGGTGTATGTCTACCCCTTCACATCGTTGTGCATTTATGTCTGATTGTATTTGCGAAAATCTAAAACATGCCCCAGACACATGCGTGTGTGTGTGTGTGTGTGTGTGTGTGTGTGAGAGAGACGTGACATCTTGTTACATGTTGCCTTTGTGCTCTAGTATTAGTCCTTCATTTATATATGGACATTTTTCAGATTGATGCCAGTTTTGTTGTTTTTATTTGCCAATTTCTATAAAAATGCTCTCTGTTGCAGTCACACACATGTATGTGTTTTTGTGTGTGTGTGTATGAGATAGATAGTTCGTTCCACTTTGTGTTTATGGCCTAGGACCAGACCTTTATTTAAATGTAGAAATGTTAAGATTTATACTGGATTTATTTATTTATTTTGACAAATGAAATGAAAAAAAAATCAATTTTTACATTTCCCATTCATTTTCAATGTGGGGTCAATCTGACCCCAAGGACCTTTAACGGTGATTTTTTTTTTACACACCTTTAGAACAACCAAATCAAGTCCCGATTTTTGTGTGTGTGTTTAGATAGATTATTTAGGAAAAGTCACAGAATTTCATGCCCATGGAATGAAGGGAACACTTTTAAAAAATAAAGGAAAATTCAAATGGGGTCAGCTGGACCCCAGGGACCGATTAAATATACGTATAACAATAAGTAAAGATAATTCATAGGTAAACTATTGGATTTTACAGTGTGGTCAGACAAAGTTTATCTGAGCATTGAAACAGACACAACTAAGATTAATCAATAAACTCTGCTCATTTTATTCTAAAGTCCACCCAATTTGTCCAATGACGGAAGCCAATGACGTGGGTGAAGGTATAACGCGTGTAGGTCTTTTACTTGCGCTTTTGCAAAGTTCACTTAATTTATCAGGATTTAGTTAAAATTTTAGTCTAACTCTGTGTTTAATCTGACTCCAATTTCAAGTGATCATTAAATTTAGGCTGTATTTCTAATTAAAAACTGATCACAAATATCGATTATGTCGAAGCACCTTCTAGTATTCTGCAAAGGTTAAGCAGGAGATCTGGTACCTTTCTGTTGGTTACTTGGTTGGATAAGGAACTCATCCCATAATTATCATATACAAAGGAAAACATAAACCCATACACACCCCTGAAATTGTCTTGTCCTGTAAAGCAGAGCTATTCCCAGCACTGTGCTACTATTTCACCCAGGGTGACCCAAGACATGAAGATAATACATAACTATAAATGGAAGGTTAGTTTGGATTGTTAATTTGGTTTATGTTCAGCACTAGGGTGGGGCATAAAACTTATGTTTTGGGAATAGAAAATAACAAACAAACAATTTAGACACTCAGACATCAAGAATCAGCATATGAATCTCAACAATGGTGACAATCAAAAGCATGTTGTTGCCATTCAAAACTCATCCATGACTCCCATCATGCATTGCAGCATGAATAAATTATGAGCTGAATTGTCTTTGTAATTTCTTTTATTCTTACTATTTTTTTTTTTTTTTGCTGTTTTTATGTGACTTTTTAGTAGCTTGTTTTGTGATGTTCAGAGTTAATCTGTTTATCTGGATATGCTGTTTGTCACCGTTGTTGAGATTCATGCAAGTTTTTGATGTCTGTGTGTGCCTAAAGCAAAGACTTAAC
Organism: Sinocyclocheilus anophthalmus; assembly: GCA_018155175.1. Taxonomy (NCBI): domain Eukaryota; kingdom Metazoa; phylum Chordata; class Actinopteri; order Cypriniformes; family Cyprinidae; genus Sinocyclocheilus; species Sinocyclocheilus anophthalmus. The sequence continues at coordinate 21,002 of JADLZN010006821.1, forward strand.
ATTTTTTTTTTTATCAGAACAGCTTGTAAAAAATCCTTCCAAAATGTATAGAAAATCCAGGCTCTTTTACAATGGAATCACAAGACTGTCGTAATCAATTAAATGAATATAACTCAGAGATTAAACTCTAAATGAGCTTATTGATTTAGATCAAGTAATGCATTTTGTTTTTGGCTTGTCTGACCACTATAACTCAGTTATAGCAGCCAAACAAAACCTAATGTTAAAAAGTCAAGGGTCAAGAGCACAACTAAAGCAAACACTAATCACCTTAATGGTGACTGTAAAAAACTGTGATTTCTCCTGAAGTGATTATAATGTAACATCAGGGTCTCCATAAGGTCAAATAATCAATTCATACTCAAATAATGTCTATTAACTTTACACCGCTTCAGTGTTACTTTGCCACTCTGGAGTGTGATCAAAATAAAATCCGGGAGAGTTCATTAACACTGGGCTTTTTGCTGTGTAATAAAACTTTAGCTATATGCTGTGTTATCTTCGTTTTAGGGATCAAATAGGTTTTGTGGCTCCACATGAATTTTATTCGGTGGTAAAGGGGCCAAAATGGCTCTTTTGATGTTGATGGTTGCAGACCCCTGGGTTAAAGCAATTACCTGCCACAGAGACTCATATTATCTTGAGCATGAACATGACCCTGTACATGAAATAAATAGTTTACAATATTTGTTTTAAGTGTATGACAATTTTATAAACATTTTTGCAAATGTAGAAAAATGTTTTGTTTTGTTACTAACATAAACCAAACAAACAATCCAAACTAATCTTCCCTTTATAGTTATGTATTATATTCATGTCACCCTGGGTGAAACAGAAACACAGTGCTGGGAATAGTTCTGATTTACAGGAAAAGACCATGTCAGGGGTGTGTATGGGTTTATGTTTTCCTTTGTATAGGATAATTATGGGATGGTTTCCTTTAACCAGCAGACACTTTCTAGATCTCCTGCTTAACCAGTTTGCAGAACAATACTAACTTCCTTCTACGTTTAAGCAGTAAACTGCTGCAGTGTGAGATCTGCTGTAACACGTTGTTAAATACACGAAACATGGATTAAAATGATACTGGGAAAAGTGCTATAAACATGCTTGATTTCATATAATTCAGGTTATGTATTCATTATTATGTACATGCTTATTGTTTTCACTTGTGGGAAGCAGTAGACAAAAGTAATGCAATCTTACAGTTTATTTCCCTCATAATGAAATCTGTTTCTTTAGCACATTTGACATTTTCTTAATTACTTTGGCTCAATTCTCAAAATATTTTCCCCCTTAAAACAGGAAGTTCAGACCTCTGAAGAATATTTTTTTGCTCACACTAGACTTAAATTTCCGTTAAATTTATAATAAATCATTAACAAACAATTATATTTATGGAACATATGTTAATTAATATATAATAATATAGATATATATATTATATATATATAGATATATATATATTCAAAGAGTAGGCAAAACTGAGCTAAGTGCTTGTTAATGTTTACTTATTAAACATTAGATAATGTTCAAACAAATCATTATTTCATGTAAGTTAAATGCTTACAGATGTCATTAAACTTTTAATTCATATGATCAAGCACTTATTGTAAATCTACAAATGATTTTAACAGATGATATAAAATGATTAAAAGCTTGTGTTAATACATGACACTTTTGCTGCTATTGAGGTGTGACACGGGTAAGGTTAGGGACAAGTTTGGTGGTAAGGGTAGGTTTAAGGGTTGGTTAAAGGGTCAACAGTGTACAGAGGTCAATTTGATTATTATAAGGGAACAGGGCTCTATCTGTTTGTATTATATTGTTTTGATAAATGAACAAGTATTTTCTTTCTCCTGTTTATTTAGGATTCAGGAAATATCATGTTTAATGATATACTGAAGAGTACACTAAAGACATAACAGAATATAATCTTGGTGCAAAAAAACGGGATTTATGGCCTCAACACCACATTAGTTAATACACTCTAAAAAATGCTGGGTTAATACAACCCAGTGCTGGGTAAAATAGGGACAAACCCAGCAATGGGTTGTTTTGACTCAGCGGTTGGGTTAAATGTTTAACCCACCCTTCTGGGTAGTAACCCAACCACTGCCACTGGGTCAAAACAGCCCAATTGCCAATGGGAGGTGAGGCAATAAAATCAACGTTTTTGTACCAAAATTACATTCTGTTGTGTCTTTAGCAAACATTTAGCTAAACTTAACCAGCCACCCTTGACACAAATCTTGTTACATTACTCTCTCAGAAAAAAAGGGGGCAGTACCTTTTCGAAAGGCACACCTTTTTACATAAAACGTCCATAATGGTACCATAAGGGTACATATTAGTACCTAAAAGATACAAAAGAGTACCTTTTGAAAAGGTACCACCCCACTGACAACTTTTGTACCTTTTTTCTGAAAATGTAGCTAAAATTCCAATGTCCATAAATATACTAAATGATTAGTAATCGTTTATAAACATTTACAAATGATGAATTGTTTCAACTTTAGATTGGCTACTGCAAAAACATGAACAAATGATTAATAAATGATTAGTAAAGGTGTGTGAATAAGGTAAATTCAGGTCTTTCGGGACACTTTTTGCCATTGAGATGACTGCACATAAAGGTATTAATGATTAGTAAACATTTATAAACATTTGCAAATGATGAATAGTTTAAACTTTAGATTCGGTACTGCAAAAACATGAACAAATGATTAATAGATTATTTGTTAAGATGTACATAGAGGTCTACACAACAAACAAAGTCCAACAAATGAAGATCATGTTCATCTGAAGAAAGAAATTCATATACATCTGGGAGTGAACGATGAGAAACTTTGCATTATTGTTTGGAGCAATTAATGCCTGAATTTATTCTGTGTTCTAAATAACAAAGTGTTATATTTGTGTTACATTTATTATTTCTGATAATCATAATCTTTGGATAATCTCTATGTTATAAAGGTTTTTAGAGATTTTTCTCAAATAAACATTTTATTATAACGTGAATGTCTTTTAAAAAGAAGTAATGTGTTGTGTGTCATTTTATTTAAAAACAATCAAACAGATCCTCTCCAAATTGTGCTGCTGGGTAAAACTGGAGCAGGAAAGAATGCAACAGGAAACACCATCCTGGGCAGAAAGGCATTAGGAGAGTTTATATGAGTCAGTAACCAGGATATCTCTTGCAAACAGCACAGTAGTGACTGATAATCACCGTGATTGACACACCGGGACTATGACACATCAATGAAAGCAGGAAAGCTTAAAAGTCAGATAGCAGACTTATTCAAATATTCTGATGAAGGGATTAAATTATTAAATGCAATTCTGCTTTGGTGAAGAGGCTTCAAAAACACCATTGTGTTGTTTACAAATGGAGATGAATAAGAGTACAATGACGCAACAATTGCACACTATTTAAATCAAGGGGTAATGCTGAGGGAGTTAGTTGAGCAGTGCAATTAAATACATCACGTTTTTTAAAAACAGAGATAGAGATCGGACACAGGTCACTAAGCTTCTTAGAAAGATAAGGAGAATGACAACTATGAGCTTTTCACTAAAAAATAAATATGCGAAAGCTCAAAGATATATGCTCATGGTTTTAACAGGAGGGTCAATAGGAGCAGGAGTTGCAGGAGGAACAGCTGTGAAAGCAGGTGCTGCTACTGCTCCAGTAATTACAGCTGCAGTGACTGGTGGTTTAGGTGCAGCTGTAGTTGCTGGAGTTGGAGGTGGAGTAGCGATATATAAGGCTGCAAGATATTTAAGAGATATTTGAAATGAGATAATGCACCATGATATGATTGATTTGATTCTCAAAAATGGCATGCCACTGATGATACTCTACACAACTATATAAAAATGAATGAATGAATGAAAAAATATATATATTTCAATTAGCATCTCTGATTTTGTATCTACTTACAGTTTTAAGATAACTCTAATCATTAGACTGTGAAGCTCCCATTCTTATGTTTAGTCATGTAACGCATTGAATACCCACATTGTACTTTTGTCTCTGCATTCACCGGTATATATATATATTCTTTTTTGTATTGGATATATATAATTATCTATATATCAATATATATATATATATATATATAATATATTATATATATATAATATATTATATATATATATATATATATAGAGAGTTTTTTGCCGTGTCTTGATGAGTTCAAACCCACCTAATTTACATTCTTTTCTAACTTTTTTGAAGTAGTAAGTTATAGTACAACACACCATTGTCCCATATACCTTCAAATCATATTTGTAAACCACTGGTACTAGACATGTAACAACAAAACAAATATAACACAGTTTGATCTGTCGCACACTTGTGTCTATACTCACTGTCTACTTTGAGTATCCTGTGGGATCTGATCTTCATGATATTTGCTATTTTTGTAGATAAAATGTTTCCAAAAGCTTGAAACTGGATGTTAATCCAACTATCACTGTAAAAAAAATACAGAATTACTCTGTCAAGTATTGGTCTGTCAGTAAGACTGTAATTAAAGAAAAGATACTGTAAATCAATAATTACCATTGTACTGTAAAACGACAGAGGGTTTATAAATATGAGTTAAATTCCAGAGCAACTGTGAACTTGTAATGCTCTACATACATTTATTACCGTAAATGAGAACATTATGGTGTGTGAAATTCAATTTGACTAATTTAACTACAATTGAGATTTTTTCACTGTGTGATTGCACGATCTGGTGCATGGGAGGACACTGAACGAGGAAACAGGAGATTGGCTTACATACCATTCTTTAATCCTTGGTCACACAGGGGAAATTAGCACAACATCCAACGAGTAGACGACAAAGGAAAACTGAACAAACAGGAACTTAATACAATGGATAATTACAACACCGGTGGCGAAATCATAATCAAACAACAGGACCAGGACCATGACCAAATCAAGAAAAAACTGGAACAGAAAATGGGGGCAAAACCGACACAGAACAGTCCAGGATCCTGGTGATAGTGCGTAAACATTTTTGTTAACTTATTGCAAGTTGATCTCCCTGAGCAAGGAAATTCTTTGTATAAATTGCAAACACTTAATGTTATAATAGTAAAGGATCTCTAAAAAATACGTTTTAGACTCAAATCCTGCGGTTCATCTCACGATAGCACCAATTATTATCTGACGTACTTAAAGATATCTCACTTGATTACCTCCACATTACGGCCTTTAAATAAAGCAGCAGAACATCAGTGTTTGTGGCTCATCATTGACTGAAGCACAGGCTCTACTCTCCAGCACAATGGTGTCCTACAAAACTACATTAAACTAACAGATCTCTCTTGAGCAAAAACACATTTATACAGTTCAGTTAAATATTTACTCTCCTCATATATTATGTTAATATTAAGTGATGAGTGTGCTTTAGCGATGAACAGCTGGGCCGTTGACATCATAAATCCCTGAGCAAAGAGAAACCAAGAAATACCACTGACTCAGCCACAGCTTTAAAGATGAAATAAACTGAAATAATATATCCTTCAATCTTTCAAGAAATGATTTTATACAACTCCCCACCACATTACATACAAATAATTTGTAATGAATTTCAACAATTTTGCAATTCTGTAAATAAAGGATAGTACAGTAATTGCAACTGAGTTAGGTGAATGTATTTACTGCACAAATAGTATTGTGCTGAATATTGAATAGTACTGAATTTTTGTATATATTCAGCACTTGGATACTGCACAAATACTGCAGTCCAACTGCAAAGGCCAAAAAAGCTCAAATCAAACTAAATGAATAGCATGTTACAGTACACACAAATACTTTAAGTTGTGCAATTGTAAAATCAGGGTAAATGAGAGATTCATTCTGTCTCAGCATCATGTCTTTGTGTTTGAGTCCAGCTGGAGGACTTTGTCCACATCACAAGTACATTTGAATCGTTGTGTGTAAACGATGACAACTGTGCTTTAGTTGTGTTTAACTTTTGCTGAGTATGTTTAGCATTTGGCAGCACAAATGCATCACAGTGTGACAAGTGTTTAAATAAATGAGAATGTGTTTAGAGTTTTGCAAAAAAAAAGAGTGCATGAGATTTGCAAATAAAGCCTAACTGCCTGAATGTGTTTAAGGTTAGCAAAAAGAGTGCTTTATTCGACAAATTGGATTAAGCTAGTGAGAATTTGGATCAGAGATTGGGGTTTAGTGTTTTAGCAATTCAGAAAAACTGTAACATCCAAATATATTGATTATGTTACATAAAATCAGCTGTGTATTAATGGCAAATCAGCAGTACTTTTTATTCTCTGAACCTGAAGCTGTAGTCTCAGTATCCTCAGCTATTAGTGTCAGATGATGAGTTTCTGATAGAATACATGGAAACACCTGTAATAGACTCTCGTGTGAAGATTTCACATGTAAACTGAGTGATGTCTGATTTGATTATTGAGGACACAATAGATCAGGAAGTAGATCGGGTCTTCTGATTCAAATGCGAATGTCACTGATATCTGGGGCCTGGGCAAAGAAAGAAATAGAGAAGGAACAAATGGAAAAATGGGTGAGAATGAGGAGGAAGAACATACTGAGGTGAATAGACGAATACGAGAGGGAAAGAAAGAAAATAAGGAGATAAAAAAAACAGTGACTTATTTAAAGAACACTATTCAGAGACATCAAGTTGTATGACTTTCCGTGTTTAAGATGTGTATTTTAAGTGTGAACATTAGATTGAGCTACACTACACTAGATGACAATCTTGAAGGCTGGTTTCGAAAGAGAGGCCATTCAAGACATATTTCAAATTTTACTCTCACACACACTATCAAACTCTCTATCATACACTAACACTACTATACTGTCTCTATCACACTCTCACACCTCTCTCTCTACCTAACACTACTATATTGTCTCTCACACACTCTCACACACACTATCAAACTCGCTCTCATACACTAACACTGCTATACTGTCTCTATCACACTCTCACACATACTATCAAACTCTCTGTCATACACTAACACTACTATACTGTCTCTCACACACTCTCACACACACTATCAAACTCTCTCTCATACACTAACACTACTATACTGTCTCTCACACACTCTCACACACACTATCAAACTCTCTCTCATACTCTAACACTACTATATTGTCTCTCACACACTCTCTCACACACTATCAAACTCTCTCTCATACTCTAACACTACTATATTGTCTCTCACACACTCTCTCACACACTATCAAACTCTCTCTCATACTCTAACACTACTATATTGTCTCTCACACACTCTCTCACACACTATCAAACTCTCTCTCATACTCTAACACTACTATATTGTCTCTCACACACTCTCTCACACACTATCAAACTCTCTCTCATACTCTAACACTACTATATTGTCTCTCACACACTCTCTCACACACTATCAAACTCTCTCTCATACTCTAACACTACTATATTGTCTCTCACACACTCTCTCACACACTATCAAGCTCTCTCTCATACACTAACACTACTATATTGTCTCTCACACACTCTCTCACACACTATCAAACTCTCTCTCATACACTAACAGTACTATACTGTCTCTCACACACTCTCTCACACACTATCAAACTCTCTCTCATGCACTAACACTACTATACTGTCTCTCACACACTCTCTCACACACTATCAAACTCTCTCTCATACACTAACACTACTATACTGTCTCTCACACACTCTCACACACTATCAAACTCTCTCTCATACACTAACAGTACTATACTGTCTCTCACACACTCTCACACATACTATCAAACTCTCTGTCATACACTAACACTGCTATACTGTCTCTATCACACTCTCACACATACTATCAAACTCTCTGTCATACACTAACACTGCTATACTGTCTCTATCACACTCTCACACATACTATCAAACTCTCTGTCATACACTAACACTGCTATACTGTCTCTATCACACTCTCACACATACTATCAAACTCTCTGTCATACACTAACACTGCTATACTGTCTCTATCACACTCTCACACATACTATCAAACTCTCTCTCATACACTAACACTACTATACTGTCCCTCACACTCACACACACTATCAA
>JADLZN010006822.1:0-156067 GCA_018155175.1 Sinocyclocheilus anophthalmus
TCAGGGGTGTGTTTCCCAAAAGCATCGTTAGCTAATTATGGTATTTAGTTCCATTGAAATCTATTGGTAACGTCGGAACTTGCGACAAAAGTTGGATTTGGGAAACACACCCCAGGGTAATTATTCTTTACTTTGACATTTTAAGATTTCCAATTGGAATTTCCATCTTTTGCCATTTCCAAAATTATGCCAACAGATAATAAACATTGGTAATGGGTTTTAAATTTTTTTTTCCATTTCATAGGCATTGAATTGTATTGGCCAGTGGCAACCCTGCTCTCTAGAGCATTGGCTATTGCAAACTCTATTACCACTTGACCACGACTTTAGTCGTTAACAAATGTCTATAATCTTGCAAACAAAAGCACAATGTTACACTCTGAACAGCGAGCAAGGTTTGGATAACAATGGTAACATTTTTTGCAAAGCCATTTGCTTCTAAACAGAACACTGGTGTGTGTAATTGTAAGCATTTTGACCTATATTTTGTGCCAAAGTATTGGTTAAGAGCATGTGTCTGCTGACATTGGGCTTCATTCAAAGCCTGATGTCTGTAAACTAATTAAGATAGCCATTCTTTTTCTCACACAAGTCAAAGGAGCATGCACTTTGACCTCTGACAGTGTAAATAATTAACACTCAAGTCTGCAGAATTTGTCCTGCAGTGCTAAGGGGCTCAGGGCTGCAAACAAGGGCTGGAAAGCAACGACCACAGTGTTCTAATAAAAATGAAACCGCAGCCTTACACTAAATCTGTAAGAATCTGATTAACTCATGTTAGTCTATCCATGTTTGAAATGCTTCACCAAACTTCAGCAAGGAGAGGGCTTTGTTCAATAAGCTGGAGCTTGTATCAGCCTTTCACTTAGTTTCATATAGGTTTTCGCAAGTCTCTGATCACCACAAAAGCCACAGAGTGGAACTGAATGCAAGTAATATCGTTTCAGACACTGAAATTCCCCAAACAAGCATCTCACATGAATTGACTGTGCTTCTAGCCTGAATGCCTAATGCGTACCTCGAAATAAATGCTTACGTTAATGTTTCATTTATATTAAGAAAACCGTAGCTTCCATATCATACTAAATTTTTAAATCCTCTTGAATTTTGTGACTCTAGATTGACAGTCCTGATGGAGATGATTGTGTTGTGTGATTTGGTGCAACTACTGCAACAGAGTCATTGGATTCTCTGTAACTATGCCTTGTAAATGACAATATCCCACCAAGAACAAGAACACAAAACCTTGTATTGATTGTAGGCCCCTTCATTGATGAGCCATCATCTGACGACCATGCACGCTCTACATAATCCCAGATGGTCATTCTTTCACAGTGGGCAGATCTAAAGACTGCAGATGTTCCGCTGGAACAGTCAAAGGGGTCAAAGTCAGTTTGTAACATCTGTAGCTAACCTGTGCACCATGGTTTCATGTGAAAAGCCTGTTTGATCCCTTTAAAAGTCCAGGAGATGTGTTTAAACTCACGGACAAAGAATCACAAAGGAAGAACTCGAGCAGCGTGATCCCCAATGCAATTCCATCTAAAAAAAATGCTCTGTTGCGTTTCAAATTGTAGGTTCAGGATTGAATGTACATTTTCAGATTTTTCGTTCATTTCAAATAAAAAATAAAAAAATCAAGGTCCTACATAAGAAAAGCCTATACAATTAACTCTTGCACAAACTCTACTCAAGGTTATCCCTTTTCTCACTTATGAAATCGCTTTAATGCTTCCCATGTACATTTCCTTTTCTTTCATCGGATTTTTTTAATATATAGCTCCAGACAAAGGGATGTTTAACAAAATTGCCAAATGCATACAATTGCAGGGTGATTGATTAGTATGATTGCTTTCAATTTTATATGGATATCTATATAAAATTGAAAGCTATCATACTAATGCATCACCCTTGCAATTGTATGCAATTGCAATTTTTTTAACATCCTTTGTCTGGAAGCTCACTTTATACCAGTATTGATGATAACTAGGGATGTAACGATTCACTCAACTCACATTCGATTCGATTCACGATTCAATTCACAATTTTTTTTTAACAAAATTAGATTTAAGACAAATTATAAATTAAATGTGTCATTTTATTATTGCTTGGACAAAATACTGTACGTTTCTTTGTGAAATTGAAATATAACACTATAATAATATACTAATATAGCACTTGCATATTATTGCTCTTTTGTTGGTTTTGATTGCTTCTATTGTCCTCATTTGTAAGTCGCTTTGGTAAAAGCGTTTGCTACATAACAAAATTGAAATATAAGTGAAATTTAAATATAACAAGACTAAATTGAAATTTTAAAACAAACCTCAAATCAAATAAGTTGCACAAATAAAATAAATCACTTCATATAAACAAACTAAGCTTTGTCTGTTCTCTTTCCATTTCAAATTAGAGGCAACCACTGCATTTTAATCCTGATCCAAACAAAGATGCTGCATACATGCAACATAAGCAGTTTTTAATCTAAATTACATTGTATAATTTCGAAATTTGAAGCAAAAACAGAATGGTTTGACTTCAGTTTTGTGAAACTATACATAAAAATATCTGCATGAAACAAACAGCAGAGGAGTTGAATGAGATGCAGATTCACTCTCTGCTAGCAGGTGGCGCCTAAAGCGTTTCCTTTTTTTCCGCTGTAAACAAAGCAGCGCTGCACTTATGAACTTTAATATGCATGATACAGAGGTAAGATGAAAAGAAAAAATACCATCGAAAAACAGTAAGTTCCCCTCAGACATACATTCATATAAACTCCTACCCCTAAATGAATCGCGATTTGTTTAGCATCTCAACCGATTTGAATCGTCACATATTTAAATCGATTTTCAACCGGCTCGTGGTTAAATGTTACATCCCTAATGATAACGGTTTTAAAAATCAAATACTGATATGTTTATACGATACATATGATAATTTCATAAATAATCCAGTACAATTTCTATATAGCTGAAATAAAAAACATAATAGTTGGATCACATTTACTGTTGCTCTGCCAAATTTTGCAGGTGAAGTCCATTCATTTCAATAGGTATCGGTGTGATTTGGAGTTTCACGCAACGGGCGAAAAAGTTCCCTATGCGGATTTAGTTCATGTTCAAATTGGTCATGCGAATTTGTGAATTTTAGTGCTGATAAACACATAACTGCTTGGTTTAAAAGCCACTTCTGTGTGAGCGGTGATTTACACATCGCTCGGCTATTGATAATGGACCCTTTCTTCTGCTTGCAAATTTTTGCCTAAATTTTATGAATATGACCACACCTTAACACCGACTGCCACCCATCATGGAAAAAAAAGACATGCTGCAACTGCTGCATAAAATCACGTTGTCAGAAATGGAAGATGAAAACGAGACTCTCTACAAAAACATAAAATAAAAATTATTTAGATATATCATTACTGTGAATTCTGACATGATAGACATGATAACCATGTAGCGAAAATGTGATATTGTGAGACACATTTTTAATACTTCTGTTCATATATTTTTAAATTTCACAGCAAATCTTTTGTTGCCCCATATAATCATTTACACATCTCATTCCCAAAACATTCTGCATTTTTGATGTGACTTTCCAATAATACTTCACAAAATTGATCTTTTATTCTGCCTGCCTATTTACACAATTAAACATGTGGTGAATACTTTCTCATACGCAGCTGCATTATGGGCCATTAAAGTGTCGCGCCTGTGATTCGTGAGGCAAGAAATCTTAATGCAAGAGTGAAAACTGACATCCTGACTTTCAACAAAAATGAATAAATAATTTGCACAATACCCTCACTTCCACTGAGCACACAGCTCGCATGCTTTGGTCAAGTGGCACATGGTGAACAGATGGGAGGGTGGGATTGCAGGGATTGGGGGGCTTCTCCATGCGCTCAGTCAAACACTTGCTTAAGCCAAATTAACTCAGCGTCTCCCTTTCAATGTGATTTACAGCAGCCTGGTGCTTCTGAACTTCCCCTAACCCTTCTTCTATGACCAATACCCACGGCTTCCCACAGGAGTCATCAACCATGAAGGGAGCAAGGGGAAACCAAAGACCTCTTGTATATGAATATGAAAATTATCGATGCCCTCACAGTTTGTAGGACCTTTGGGGATTGAATCATATGAACTCAACAGGGTCGACTGCCTGGCAGTTAAACTCTGAATTGGGATTATGGGAGGGGGTAGATCTACCTCAATATTCACAGTAAATACCCACAATAAAACAGGGAGGATGACTACAGACCATCATCTCTTATTCTTAGCATCATTATGGCGATAAGAACTGCTGACGGCATTTCTGCTGTCAGGAAAAAAAGCAGGGACTCGTGTATGAGCATGTATATTAATGCATAAATCAAATAGCTATACATTTCAAAGTACCAGAGCTGAGCGTATTAAGAAAAAAAATGGGAAGGTACAGAGAGAGCCTCATGTAAATCAGTGTATTATTGCAGGGTGTCCTGTTCCCAGCTGTTATCAATTACAGCCTCTCACTAGGTGAAATATATATATATATATATCACACGAGTATTTGTGTAAAACAAATAAACCAGATTAAATGAGTAAGGCAGAGCCAGCTGGTGGTTCATGTTATGAGGAACTTTTCAGATTGAGAAAGAATTTTTGCACATGCAAGCTGCAATGTGATATCTGATGTATGCATTTTTCATTATGATGGGTACTATATCCATGAAAAAGAAAAATTACATTTGGGCTTTATAAAAAAAAAAAAAAAAAAAAAAGGAAGTTAGATACAATGGATCTAAAACTTCGTCTTAAGATGTTGTCAAGTGAGGGTTGTTATCTTTCCCGAATGAAGCAAACAACGGTGCTTGGGAGATGCAAATAGAAGTATTGATTTATTATTTCCATGCAAAGTCACATTAAAGTGAGTTTTATTAAATTCACTAAAATAAATGTAAAAAAAAAAAGGTTCCTCTGAACTTTGCGATTCAGTAAAGAATGATCAACCGTATTACTGGTGGTACAACGATTATAAGAAGTACAACTGTTGTTGATATGTGGAAATAACAAATATATAATAATAACAAAGATATTATAATGATTCTGAAAGGAAGAAAATCCACCATATGACACTGAAGACTGGAGTAATTGATGCTGAAAATTCAGCTTTTTGCTGTCAAACTGTTTTTAAAATATAGAAAATAGTTATTTTAAATTGTAAATAATATTTCACAATATTACTATTATTATTTTTACTGTATTTTGATACATATACAGTAGTCTAAGTTAGTAGATATTAATATAGTTGAGATATATATATATATAGGATATATTATATATATATATATATAGTATTATATATATAGGATTATATATATAAATAATATATTAGAGTAGCTCAAATAAATGCAATCTTGGTGAGCATTAGGGTTCTGACTTCTCATAAACACAACTGGTTTTTACTGACTTTAAACGTTTTAGAACTTTCTAAACACATTATTGAGAAAATGTATTTGTAAGTTCTTGTTAAAATAAATGATAGATATATAACTGTTCACCAAGAATATTTATAAATATAATTTTATTTTAATAGAATAACTATTTTGTAGAGTTAAGAGTGCTTAAAAAGCAAATGTTCACTCAACCCTGTGTGCATGTCTTTCTTCTTGCAAAACAACAAAGATTAATTTGGACATTTTTTTTTTCATCCCCTATAGTATGGGTATTCAGTGTAATTTTGAAGACCACTGCCTGGACAAACATTGAGAAAACATCAGTCTTCACAAAATTCGTTAAGCGTTCGAAAAATTAAAGAAAATCATACAGGTTGAACAAACCAGAGAAAGTCATGAGGATGAGGCAACTGATGCAGCAGTGTTATTTTGGGGTAAACTATCCCTTTAAGAACATGGTAATGAATACTTCAGTTTTTCACTGCCTCCTCATTTTGACTCACATTAAATTAAACCCTGTACTCTGACTCAGATCCATGCATTTGTTTCTGAGTCTATGTGTGCTGTGGTGTGTGATACAGTGAGGATGCTGCATTGCTTTTAAAGTTGGATGAGTAGTTTGTCCTGAGGCTTGACCTTAACCGTGATAAATAAGCCTGTCATATTCATTAGTGCTGGGCTAGAGACTACCACACACCTCAGGCTACACACCCCACTTCATTCATAAAGACCATGAAGACAGAGAAGAAAAATACTGTACTCAAAGAATCAAATCATCCAAGAACTTCTCGATCGCATGTCACACATATATAAAACCAACATCCATTCAAAAATATAATAACTTTCCCTTCACCCTCACACCCGCTCATGAATGCCTTGATGGAGATGCGGGAGGTTGTGAATGGGCTCTTTGTGACTCGCAGCCCTCTTTTCTGCCTTGGGAAGTCAAGGCGTCTTTGGAGGAGACGTGCTGGATGGAGGGTACACACATGACTCCACATCATAAGCAAACACAAAGTCGAATTTATCCAAGGCTTCACTTCTTTATTTACCCACAAGTCCACAGAAAATAAACACACACGTGAGCTCGGACAAAGACTGGCCCATGGCACAAGAAAAGGGAAAATTGTAGTGATCTGTGCGTTGTTTGCTCTGGGCAGTGGAAACAGAAATGATAAGTGAATGCCTGAGAGAGCCTCCAGTTTTTTTTGGTGGTCAATATGTCAGATATGAATTATATACAATGTATGTTTTTTTTCTGTCAACATAAAATAGCATCAATTAACTGACCTAATCTATATATCTTCCAACATTCATATAATCTATCATTCTATATTAGCTATATTATAGAAATATACTAGATATATATCGATATGCGTGTTGGAAATACTGCAAGAATAAGTACTAGAAGTAAACTGACAGTAGCGTGGCAGAAAGGGAGGTCTGAATTAATGAGTCATGAACACAAGGGGCGTGCCTTAAAACGATCGTTTAGACGGCGATTCATATATACAGTGGGGCATAAAAAAGTATTAGTCAGCCACCAATGGAAGTTCTCCCACTTAAAAAGATGAGTGAGGCCTGTAATTTTCATCATAGGTAGACCTCAACTATGAGAGACAAAATGAGAAAATCAGAAAATCACATTGTAGGATTTTTAAAGAATTAATTGGTAAATTCTCGGTAAAATAAGTATTTGGTCACCAACAAACAAGCAAAATTTCTGGCTCTCACAGACCTGTAACAAACTTATTTAAGAGGCTCCTCTGTCCTCCACCTTACCTGTATTAATGGCATCTGTTTGATCTCGTTGTCAGTATAAAAGACACCTGTCCAAAACCTCAAACAGTCACACTCCAAACCTTATCATGGCCAAGACCAAAGAGCTGTCAAGGGACACCAGAAACAAAATTGTAGACCTGCACCAGGCTGGGAAGACTGAATCTGCAATAGGTCAGCAGCTTGGTGTGAAGAAATCAACTGTGGGAGCAATTATTACAAAATGGAAGACATACAAGACCACTGAAAATCTCCCTCGATCTGGGGCTCCACGCAAGATCTCACCACGTGGGGTCAAAATGATAACAAGAACTGTGAGCAAAAATCCCAGAAACACACGGGGGGACCTAGTGAACGACCTGCAGAGAGCTGGGACCAAAGTACCAAAGGCTACCATCAGTAACACACTGCGCCGCCAGGGACTCTAATCCTGCAGTGCCAGACGTGTCCCCTTTGCTTAAGCCAGTACATGTCCAGGCCGTCTGAAGTTTGCTAGAGAGCATTATCCAGAAGAGGATTGGGACAATGTCATATGGTCAGATGAAACCAAAAAAAAATTTTTTGGTAAAAACTCAACTTGTCGTATTTGGAGGAGAAAGAATGCTGAGTTGCATCCAAAGAAACACCATTTACCTAAGGGAAGCATGGGGGTGGAAACATCATGTTTTTGGGGCTGTTTTTCTGCAAAGGGACAAGGATGACTGATCCGTGTAAACGAAATAATGAATGGTGCCATGTATCGTGAGATTTTGAGTGATAACCTCCTTCCATCAGCAAGGGCATTTGAAGATGAAACGTGGCTGGGTCTTCAGCATGACAATGATCCCAAACACACGCCCGGGCAACGAAGGAGTGGCTTCGTAAAAAGCATTTCAAGGTCCTGGAGTGGCCTAGCCAGTCTCCAGATCTCAACCCATAGAAAATCTTTGGAGGGAGCTGAAAACCCGTGTTGCCCAGCGACAGCCCCAAAACATTACTGCTTTAGAGGAGATCTGCATGGAGGAATGGACCAAAATACCAGCAACAATGTGTGAAAACCTTGTGAAGACTTACAAAAAACGTTTTAGACCTCTGTCATTGCCAACAAAGGGTAAATAACAAAGTATTGAGATTAAATTTTATTATTGACCAAATACTTATTTTCCACAATAATTTGCAAATAAATTATTTAAAAATCCTACAATGTGATTTCTGGATTTTTTTTTTCTTCCACTTGTCTTTGTTTTCTCTAGTGAGGTTTATATACTTCGATGATGAAAATACACGGGGGCCCTCCTCTCATCTTTTTTACGGTGGTGGGAGAGGGAGCGGAACTTTGGGGGGGCCACAATTGGGGCTGACTAAATACTTGTTTCCCACTGGTTATTTGAGGTGGTGTGGGTATAGTAGCTATATTTTTTTTTTTTTTCACAAGCTCCCATATTTATGCTGTTATAATTGTTTACAGTGTAAATGCCCATTCGTGCTACATTCAGCTCCTGAACTGTCTGTGTAATGCATCATGAATGCCGCTCCAGTCACTAGGTTCTTCTGCAGTGCAAAAATGGATTTTGTTGATACTGATTTTATTTGATTGGTAACAGCCCTATATTGTCTTGTTATATTAAGTGAAATTATTAATAAAATGTTAGAATTTTATATGAAAGATGATGCATGCATTTAATACGGTCAGGGAAAATGCCCTTTAAAAAGGCCAAAAATGACCTGGAAATCAATTTAAATAAATTTTAGTAAGCAGTAACTTTAGTCATATAAAACGTAAACCAACAACAAAATTATGGCCAGTGAAATTGCTGAGTGGCTAGTAATTTTGGAAAACCACTAGCCACAGTGGCTGGTGAGCAAGAAAGTTAATGTCAAGCCCTGGTTACACATATTTAGATATAGATCAAATCAGCAAATAAGAGCACTCAAAAACACAAAAAAACAAGCTCGTACAGCTCTTGCCACACACAAAGACATATACGAACAGCTTGAATGTCATAAAGCAAAAACACACACACAATGCTGCCAGAGCACCCCCACGAAAGGCCATGAAAATTGACCTCTGTTTCAGACAACCTCCAGCTCGAAAAGCCCAAAATTTCCATCACAATCGTCTGGCCTTCGCCTACCTGCATCCCATCAGCAGCCTCTCACCCTGTCTGGCCCGCTGTAGCATTATTGTGATGCTAACACACACACGTACACACTCAAGACAAAAACAAACCACGCACATGGCACCACGTCACCCATGCACTCACAGAAAAACACAGCAAATCATGGGAATGTGAGAACGGACGCCACAGATCGACTGAAATAATGGGAAAGCATATGTCTCACAGAAACCATTAGCTGCGACAGAGAAAAGTTTCACTTCATGCAAATGAGCAGGTGACACTACCAATAGTTAAGAAGACATCGGCACACAGTAGATCCATCTTGCTCTTGTAAAATGGGAACCACTCTCAAACACAGCAATGTTATGCCTGAAGACTATCTGCTTCATTTCATGTAGTCAAAACAATATTTACAATCACGGGAGAATCTGAGCTTTTTTATCCCCAGTCTAAACACAAATGTCACAAATGTCTGGGTCATTTAATCCAGAGTCAACACGAGCTGCTGTCTAGGAGCTAAAATGTTCTGAGGATAAAGTGTCCATAGTCCTTCTCTCCCTCTCTCTTACGCGCTCTCTTTCTGAAAGATTCATGATGTTTACAGCCAGGTAGTGGAAACTTGCAGTGTCATGTGACCAGCAGCGTCCCGATTCATTATCGCACTGGAATGTCACCGTAATGCTTTTATCAGTTACTGAGCGAGAGAGAAAGAGCAGCGTGCGATCTAATGAAAGCACACTGACTTACGCTGCTCAGATAAAAAGGGGGGAAGGCGATGGAAACTTAGACACTTACGTAAAGCTAAAAGATAACACCAGTGAGGAAAGACATCAGGAGCAAACTTTGAGCAGCAGATGAGGCTCAAGGGGTGTTCACACAGAATGTGTTTTTCCATTCCAGTGCGCTACTTTTACATTGTTTTTCTATTTAAACATGGTCTAGACGGATGTGTTTAAACTTTGGCTTCTCATCTCACGTTTAACGCATGACACCAGGTTATATAAATGCACAGATGAGACGTGCCGGTATTTGGTAATGCGGTATATCACGATAATGAACATGCACGATAATGTTCGTGGGCCCTTCAAAATACAGAGAATAATTATTTATAACAAATTATTCAGAATTTTGAATGCACTTTAAGAATACTTTTCCCATCAACTGATCAAAATGCACAACACCGCTGTATGCTGCGTGCGCACTCTGATGTAAACAAGCACGGATGAGAAAGCCGAAAGGGCGGAACGCGGGAGAGACGCGGATAAAGACATTCATCTTCCTGTCAGCTTGATTTTTGAGTGGATTTTGCTGTTCCGATGAGCATGAACGGTACAGGAGTGGAGCACTCACATGGGCCGTGAGTGACAGAGCGGAGCACACGCGCGCATAGAGCGGATAATACCAGGAGCGTCACACCCATAGACTGTGAAAAAAATGGACATGGGTCGTGACGTCACCGTGAGGGTACGAAGATAATTTTGTGAAGCTCAAAAGTTGGGCGGAGGCTGGTAGGCAGTCGCCACTTGGCCGCGAGTTCACTCCCGGGATAATCCAGAAAGATGGGCAAAAGAGGCGGGACGCTGGTTGTTTGAAACCACGGCCCACTAGACCCGATGGTGGTGGACAGCAGCGACAATCCCCTGTCACTCAAGTGGCCAAGACCGTAATATGCAGAACTTTAAGGCTTCATAATGAGATCGGAGAGTTATAAAAAATCACCCACCCTCATAGTTGTCAAAATGGTAGCTATCTACAGACCAAAAAAATTTTCTGAACCGGTAACAGTTTTTTTTTGTTCTTGTAAAGTTGGACATTTAACATGCGGAAAGTTCTATGGGATTTGATCCCTTTTGCAGAGCAGCCTATAGCGCGACAGTTGACACTAAGTTTAGTCACTTCCGTGTTGGCCTTCACGAGAGAGAGCGGGAGGTTGCGCGCCGTCACACCACGTGGAAAGTGAATCTGGGAGCGGTGAAACTTACTAGATTTTCCGCATTAGAAATTGATATTATATAATAGCTGATTTTTTGAACATTTTAGCAATTTAAAAAAAAAAAAGTATTTTCTAAATGGCCACCACGGTTGGAAAACAGTTGCTAGATAGTAACGCTAACAGCGACGGAACTTTAATCCCGCATGATATTATTTCTGCATAGAATTATAATATATTATTATTATATTTAAAAAAAATTCTAAATATTGTACAGTAATTTCACTGTAAAATAAAATTGACTTTGATATGTCCTCCCTAAACTTCCTGTTTCCATAGAAAATACATAAACACTGGAAACACTCGTCTCAAAAGTCACTTCATTATAATTACCAAAACTAAAATAAATAAATAAATAAATGTATCCATAAAATAACGTTTCTGAAAATAAAATAAGCTACACTGAAAAATGAGTAAATTTGTAAAACTAAAAAAAACAACAACAAAAAAAAACCCTTCTGTGAAACTCGGACAAAAGTTAAGTTTGAAAGGGACGATAGAGGAAGGACAATGAGAGAAAAAGTGCAAAGAAGGAGTGGGAACTTACGAGCCTCTCCAGACCTAAAATAAAGTCTGGTTTGTGCAAAGAGCGGGAACAGCCTATTCTATGGGTGTCAGTATGACACTGAGGCACTGTGTTCCCGAGGAAGATGAAGCCAGAGTCACACTGAACCCTTGCTTGACAGAAGAAACAGCCTGCTCCTCTTTCATTTTGGCTGGCACTTTTATATTGTTTTTTCACGTTCTGAAAAACGCGGGAAGATTTCTTGAAATTACAATCTGCCCCCTTTTACAATCCAATTTCCAGTCTTTCTCTTTGATGCTTTATCCCATTTCTCTCTCTTCCAGTCATATGAAGTTGAGCTGAGATCAGGGTGACCCATCCGAGAGCACTTCGTCCTCTCCGAAACTGCCCCATTATCACCCCATCAGAAAAATGGCCACTCAAAACAACCAGTTCCCACTGAGGCCTATGAGCATTAATCATGGCGTGAATCCAGTGTCACACCCTAGACGCTGCTCTCAGCACACACACACACACACACAACACGGTATATACTTTCTGGGGCCTAACCTTCAGTGAATCTTGAAGTCCATCGTGAGATATAGCGCAGACTACGGAGTCAGGGCAGACACATATCAGCGTAGGAGAAAGGCCATTACGAGCTATTTCCAGCAGGATATGTCCGTACCTTGACCTGGCGGCAGAAATCGATTGAAAACCTCTGTGCGGAGCGATAAGAAACATAAATATAGTCCCCAGAAAATAGAGTTTAACAGACGTCTGCTCAGTAAGTCTCACGTATGATATATATATATATATCATATATATAAGATATTCATATGTGGTATCATAGGAAACATGTAGGATATGAACTGCTTGATTAAAAAACAGACAACAGGGAAATCAAAACTGCTACATGTCAACCAAGTAAACATTTTATCATTAAGTAAATACGACTTAATTATAGTTAGTTTAGTCAGTATGATTGATATTATAATATAACATGTATAAGTAATATCATTTTATTCTACAGGCGTTATTCTGCGAGCATCATGTCAAAAATATGACATTATAAAAATAAAATATATGATATATGTTTTTCTAGTTTGATTGAATTGATAGTTTATGTTGATCAAAAATACAATGAAAACTAAATATGGGATATTATAAATGTTTAAAAAACTATATATTCATCAATTCTGTGATGCCAAAGTGAATTGTAGGCACATACCCAGTCTTCAAGTCACATGATCCTTGCAGAAAAACTCTAATAGGTGATTTGGCTGCCAAGAAATATGTTAATTTAGAATGTTTAAAAAAACACATTCTTTTTGTGGAAACCATAATTTAACCAATGATCTTGATGAATAGACAGTCAAAAGAAAACAGAAATTTAGCAATGTCGTTTGTAACATATAAATGCTCTTACTGTCACTTTGATTCATTTAATTCACTCTTGCTGAATAAATATATATATTTCTTTATTATAAATAACGTTTTTTTTGACTGATTTTACTTTAAAATTTTAACCCCACACTTTTGAAAAGTAGTGTATATTTTACACATGTAACAATTATTATTTAAAGAACATGTGGTTTACTGCTTACAAACAGTAATGTGGCACCTATTTGTACCCTATCTTGCTGTAGAAAGTGCCTTACAATCACGTCAGTGCTCAGTTGAAGGGTTGCGGATCTCACCTGCTCAGGAAGCTGGTGAAAGACAGGCGGACTGGGTATCCATACCGGATCATGCGGACCATCTCCAGAACCCCCACGTACTGGAGCTGTGAGGACACGTGGAAGCTGTCGAACACATCAGGTTTTCCGGCGTTGTTTGGCCTGACACACTGAACAAAGTGAGGTGTACACGCTTGCAGCTTACTGGTGATCTCACACAGAGAGTTCTGGAACGAGAGAAAGCAGCAGGAAAAGACAGGTAAGGCTGTTGTTTATGTAATGTTACATTCAGATTTATCTCAATGACTCCTATTTGCTTCCATTTTTGTAGCAACATGAGTCAAGGTACATCCTCCTCTCACCATCTGTCACCACTTACAAGAAAGCCCAGACAGAACTTTCTTCTTTTTTTTTTTTTTGCATAGAAGGAAAAAAACCGTCCAAGGATTTACAAGAAAGGAAACAGTTCAGTCCAACAATAAACATTCGGTCGTCCTTTACACACTGTCAGTTGTTCTCAAATGGGGATAAACTTACTGGTGAAACCCAAAGCGATAGGTTGACAACTGTACAGCAACTCTGTTCATAATGATGTAGTGAATGGAGTGGAGCTGTTAAGCTTCAATATATAACAAAACAAGAAAAAAAACACAAACATGAAAGAATCAGACAAGTCAGGCAGGGACTCAGGAATCTAGAGGACTTAAAAAAAAAAAAAAAAAAATAAGTGCAATAGGTTATATAGACATTAGTTTTTTTGTGCTTTTTTGTCACTTTTAAAAGCCCAGTTTCCCATTAAGAACCAGTATAAGAAGAAGAGTGAACAGTACACCTCAAAATTTCTCCATTTGTGTCATGGAGGTCAAACTTACGTATTTGGAAGATGCTTTTACCCAAAGCGCTGAACACTACCTTCAAGGTACACTTTTTCTTTTCTTTTCTTTTCTAAATCGGTTTATGCATTTGTTGGGCATTGAACACATGACACAGGTTTGTAACAAGACAGTCAATTAAATATATATATGATAAATATATTTCCCTAATTAAGTAAAAAATGTGTTACGCCCAAAGTATCCTTTATTTTGGACATAAAAGCTTAGATTATGCATACAACTAAACAGTGTTGGGTAAGTTACTCAAAAAAAAGTAATCACCTACAAATTACAATCTACCTTCGTTAAAATTGTAATTTGCTTACATTATGATACTGCATCAATTAAAAAGTAATAGCTATTTACTTTTCAAGTTATCAATCCTAAAAAAAATACACTACAAAGAGAAACAAATAGGGTACACTTTCTGCATTTTCAGTGTCCACGTATATCTTCCTGAAACGAGTCACTAAAATGAACAAAAATGACGAGAAATGTATCTAAAGAGAGTTTGAATTGTCTATTATTAAATGAAGTCAGTCATGTTGAAAACAAATATTATCTGATAAAATAATCCGTATGAAACCAACGCGAGGTACAGTCTTTCCCGTCTGAGCTCACTTTTAATGTGATCATGCCCACGCACATCGCGCGCTATAAGATCCATCATCCACGCGAAACCAGGCTTGAGATGCACGAACATGTAAACGTCCACATCACCTCCGTAAACAAAGAAAGATTCAAGTTCATCTCGGCTACTTTTCATTTTTGGAAGAAGACGTTCTGTGAGGAATAAGCCTTGTATTTACCTCGGAAGAAGAACGCGATGTGATGTGTGGCTTAATCCAGCAGAGGATCTTATTCTGATGAGTCATTTATTTTTATTTAGGTTATATTAGTGTTATGTGACATAAATTTACACATTTACTATTTGAACTTTTCCCAAACTATAATGCCAGACTAAAATATGTCGAGTGCAACATTTTGAAATATGATAGGCAACCTTTCATTGCATCTAAATGTTGTAGGTCTCGTCTGCATTTTAGTATGGTGGCCTAAAAAGGGAGGGAAAAAAAGTTTGGCAAAAGGTAGGATCGAACCCGGGTCGATCGCGTCAAAAAGCCAAGGGCACACGCTTATCCATCTGCGCCACTGGAGCAGATGTTTAACAGCCACTTTTTACTAAACAATGAATAGACACCCCATATTTTTTTATTCCATAGTAAGGGCAATTGATACAATACATTTAAACTGAGCTATTTTAATACCATCTACGAATTTTCTACCACGACTCTGCTGTTCTTCGGATGGTTCTTCCTGTATACGTTGATTGACAGATGTCTCTTCCAGTCAGCGGTGAGTAATCCCAAACAAATGGCGCTGTCTCAAACTATACCTACCTCTTACGGTTTGTCTGATTTGTCGTTGTGTTTTCTGACTTGTTATAATGTTTTCTGAATTGTTGTTGTGCTTTCTGAATTGTTATTTTGTTTTTAGACTTGCAGTTGCATTTGTAATTTTGTTTTCAGAATTGTGATTTGCTTTGCAACTTCTCGACCACTGTATTTTAGCTATTCTCCGGTGATTTATTAAAAGGCATACTGACGGGCAAAACATGATTTTTACTTCAGATTTTTTAACACTGCATTTGTAACTTAAGTATACTATTGTTATTGAAATTAGTAACTGTATCAATGTAACAAATTAAAATGTAAGCCATTACATACGGCGTTTCCCAGAAAAGTAAATTAGATCAGTAACTGTGTATGTGTTAGACCAAATCTGCAACCCAACATGTAGCCCTTTTAAAGAAGAATATTGAATCTGACAGAACGAAAAGCAGAGGCACTCAACGTTGGGCGCTAGAAGTTCCATCTTGTGCCAAAGGTCACGGAGTTGCCGGTTAACTCTTGAATCAAGCATTGATCACAATAAATTTAGTATCATTTTAGCACGTAACTGCAGAAGACCGAAGGGTAAAACCACTATAAGGACGCACAGGCTGTCAATTACTGCACCTTTCTGCGTATTCAATAAATAAAACAGTGAGGAAATTCGAACACACACCGACTAACGTGTATAATGAGTATAACAGATCGCATTCAATGATACACTTATTAATAAAAAATAACAGGCAAGCAGAGGATCTCAGAAAATGGCTCAAGAGCTAAACTGGCATGCCTAGGCATTTTCTGTATCAAATGTTTTGTATGGGAAAATGGAAGTTGACCACCTTGGCATTCTATTCTGGATTCTACGGCCCCCGTGCACAAACTGATAAAAAAAAAACATATAAACTGGCAGAGTACGCAGAGAGACAAAAGCCTGTTTGGCCCTCCAGTGTGGGGTGAGTTTACCGACAGAAACTCAGACACTTTGAGATACGGAAAATACACTAACAGTGTATTAACATACAGACTCTGTCTCCACATCTCACTGAGGAGGTATGTGGGGGGAAAAAGGTCTCTTAGCCTAGATTAGTTCTTTTTCATCCCCTTCCTTCCCCTTACCCATCATCCTTCCACTTGGTTCACTCAGAATGGTCAACAGTATAATGTTCTACATGAAAGCAAATAATATTTACAGTCATGTTTGGTATAATTTTAAAATGTCTCAGTGCGACTGGTTCAATGGTCTCAATCTTACAAAAAGTAAACTAAAACTTTCTGAAACGGTTGAGTATACAAAGCTATCGTCTTGAAAGGAGGTTGCTCTGATTGGCAAGCTATCCAGTCGTTGGATGGCTGAACCCAGCGTAGGACGGAAATGTATTTTCTTCTTTGTACGTATTCCCCCCCCCCCCCACCTACTCTTAACATATTTCGGAAACCAGACTCTCCACGCATGAGGCGGGGACAATAGGCAACAACCTACAGCGGAGAATAAGAATAAAAGTGATGGTTCTTCTTTGCGTGAAACATTTGTGGTGGCGTATGCAAATCGGCTCCAACACAGTGGACATGGATTTGTGGGGGCGTGGTGCGGTGTTAAATGAGGTGTTTTTAGGAAGGGTGGTTGAGTTTAACTTTTTTATAAGACTTACTCGTTTGGGTTTGGATACTTTAGGCTTTGCGCACTTTACGGATCTTATATATGCACAACACCGCTTGTAACACTCAAAGCACAAAGGGATGTAAACTTTGAAATCGCATCGATGACCCCTCTTACTTACCGTGTGTACAGATCTATGGGGACGAAATAAGTATATAGATCTGAGAAAGAGGCACGGGCTTGGGCTTTTCTGTCTAGAATATCGTCAGTCGCCGCTGTCTAATGACCAAGATTGATGAGTTTGTGAATATGAGATCCGGATACCGGCTGGTACGAGACTCAAAGTGTTATAGGAAAAAGATTAAATCAGATTAAAGAGTTAGAATAATCAGATATTTAGATAAATTACCCTATTAAATGATCAATAATAATTGGCATTCTAAACTAAATTCAAGGTCATGGTAAAATGGAGTCAGATTAGAATTCAATTAAAATTAAGTTACTTTGCGCACCGAAAAGGCTGAATGCGCAGGAAACCTTCAGCCACCATTGGAGTCCCTTCATGGGCCAATTGTGTGGACCTTACAGGGGTGTTTCTAATAAGAGTGTGAAGTCACACTTTTGAAAAACGATTATTGACCTACATCATTATGTTTCTTTTTCAAACAATGTGCTGCCACCTTATGGCCAAATCCTTAGTGCAACAATAAAAAGTAGGCTAATATACGAGCTCAGCAAAAATTATGTGTGCATTGCAATGTACGAATACCATAGCATTTTTAATATGCAAACTGACATTTTCATTGCAAAAAAGGCACTGTGGTGAGGGACGTGTTTTAAATGACGGATGGAACTTCTGCAGAGTTTCTGCCGGAGCCCTGCACACCGCAGACTCCAATGTGGGTGTAACGGGACTTACGAAGGGGAACAAATCACAAAAAAGCTGGTCTGATAGATCTCATAGGCCAAGGAGCCTGTGCTGAGTCAGCACGGCTGGCAATGAGCCTGCCATCGTCATGTGACATTTCTACTGACGCCAGCCGACAGAAAAGAGATTGGAAAGACGTGACCACCGCGCCAGGCGAATCCATACATCAAACATTCAAAGGAATATAAAGAAAAAAGCGCCAATTACAACCGACCGGATCAATCTTCGTTGTGAGGGCGAATGTAATGAAAAACTCATAGAGCGAGTGATAGATTAGTGTGAAGATTTGCAAATTCTGGCTACCACTCTCGTCTGGGAGCTATTTAGGCGTGGATAAATAACGTCTGTGTTTTGTTTTGGGTTTTTTTTGTGTGAGCACCGTGCATTGAACGTGCTTTATGATGTAATCAGCCCTGAACAGAGAGGACAGATTAGAGAGGAACACTGTGTGCTCTTCTCATAAACCCCTGCACAACCCCTTACATGTCGTGGTGCAGAAATCAGGTCATGCAATGTAGAACGTGTGAACATAAGCACATTCTGTACATACATATACCTGCATACCACTAGCATGAGAATGAGGTCAGGACGAAGGCGAGAGCACGTCTGCATGTGTGCAAGAATGTGACATTACTTTAATAGATGGGTGTGTTACAAAGAGCCACTTGCAGTGGTTGAAAGGAGCCGTGTGTGAGTGTAGGGATGTGAATCGATGGGAATTGAATGATTTTCTGTAAGCCTCTGTATTCTTCACTCAATGTGGACAGAGAAATAGGCTATACGCGTGTAATATCTGGTCACACTTTATTTTAAGGTCCAATTCTCGCCATTAACTTTGACTTTTGCCTCAAACTCCTCATTCGCTGCTTATTAATAGCTAGTAGGTAGTGTTATTTAGGATTGGGTAGCTTGGGGTGAGGGTTAGGTTAGGGTTAGCATATTCTGCATGAATGTGGTCATGCAGAATATGTGCTTTATATGTAATAAGCAACTAGTTAATAGCGAAGAATAGAATTATAGAATTGGTCCCATGTGGTACCATGTATGTGATTGTGTGTGTGCGTGTGTGTGAAGCATATACTGGCGTCAGACTAGCACATGAGTGCATATGCAACGGTTCAAACTGGGCGGGTAGATTTTTCGTTTGTTTTTTACAAAACATAGCCCTTATGCTCACCCAGCGTTGACATTAAAAATAAATAAATAAATAAATAAACTATTTTCTATTTGAATTCATTTTAACATTTAATTTACGCAGCTGAATTGTCAGCTTCATTACTCCAGTCTTCAGTGTCACATGATCCTTCAGAAATCCTTGAAATGTGATGGATATAGTTATATACTGTATATATATATATATATTGTGGCGAGTATCCCAAGTCCAGATTAGCATCGCCCTGGAAACACCGCTGCCACACTGATCACAGAAGCACAACACCTTTGCGTGATGAGTGGCGCACCTGGAGCTAGTTCCCGCTGGCCATAAAAGCCAGGAGAATAGACACCAGCGGGAAGGCACGCCAGAGCTCTAGGCGACATTAATGCTTGTTTCTGATTTTTCACAGACTCCGAAGGCACCCTGGGATAGGGATCTGCACCACGGCACTTCACCCCACGAGCACCAATGTGAGACGGGCACCGAGCACCAGTCATCAAGGGCACGTGTGATCAGTGTGTGGGCAAATAAATAACCCTCCGGGGCTCTTTCGACCAGTACTGAGTTACCCGAGTTCCCGTGTCTACATCACCCCGCGGAAATAATAATATATATATATATATATATATATATAACAAAAACTCTTTAATATAGGCCCTTTCAGTCATTTATGTTGTCTTAATGAATAAAAGCATTAACATATATAAATACTCAACCCAAACTTTTGAACAAAACTGTATATATATTTAATTTCAAGATAAATGAAACACATTCATTTTAAATGAACTTAATAAACTAAACTGGCATCTCTAGATATCAGATCATGATGTGTTGAATCCGGCATTGAGCTGTTCTCTCCCAAAGTAGCAGTGAGTTTGCTGTATATTCATTCAGTATCCACAACCATCCACAATCACCCACCCTAATCACTAAAACATCAGCAGCCCAGAATCCTTCCTCCCCACTAACCACACTGGTCCTATGAGATGGGCACAACACTAGAACACTTCTTTTAAAGCCCGGGTTCAACACAAATATCAGTATTTTTTAAGACGTCTTCTGGCAGATCTATAAGTTTAGATGTCGGGCAACGTTTTGGTGTTGGAGCTGCAGCTTTTGGAGGAGATCAACGTTGTCTGGAAACAGGAAGTAAGATCTCATACAGAGCACAATGAGCATCTGGATGGGCCGGGTTGGCTCAGGTCAGGTTTGGGAGCTGGCAGTGCTTCTTATGTGGACGTACCTGAGCGCACTGCAACAGTGACGGTCCAAACGCTCCAGCTCTGCCAGGGGACGCGCTCCGTTTCTCAGGAGCTGCAAGGGGGGGAAAAAGTTCACTGTTAGGATTGTTAATTAAATAAATAAATGCATAAATATATTAATAAATAAATGTGTAATTTTTTTATATTTTTATTTCATTATTATTATTGGAATGATTATTTTTTTTTTCTTTACATGGTTACCCACTGGCATCTAACTAAAATTGAAATCCCCCCCCTTTTTTAATTGTGGGGCAAAACATAACACAATGCTAAATAAATGTTTGACAAGAAAGAGTCCAGATATTTTGTCGTATCTACTATTTTATGTTTTATAATCCATAATATTTTCTAAAATGTTTTGCTTACAGTGTGCTTGCGCTCTTTCTTTAAATGAAATGCCACTTGCTTTCCTATTTGGCAAACGCAATGACATTCACGCATTTATAAAAGTGGCTTTAGTGTTAGCGAGGCTACTGTATATCAGGGGAGAGTGGAGAGGGGAAGGAGGAGATGTACTCTAGATGTGACTGTTCATCTTCATGCCCTTTTAAGATGGCAAGGCAGCAGAGTTGTACGAGAGCTATGAATGAATCATGCAAGTGCAAACAAACAAAAACACAAAAACACAGTAATATACACACAGCTTTCTGATTTTTTCACCCAAATAGGAAATACTGTCAACAATATTTCAGCTAAAGGTAGACTGTCTCTATGCTTTTTCTTTGTCAACAGGTCATAATACAAAGCAGCACAGGTCATCCTGATTAGGGTTCGGCGTATCGATCCGAAGTATCGATATATCGATACTGACACGAGTATCGAAAGTATCGATACTAAGGTGCACTTTATTTACCAGTGGTTTTGTTTATTTAAAATATTAATAATAATGCATACAATATGCATTGAATTGGACGAATAACCTTTGTTAGCGGGTAATTGTGTAGGATAGAACTATTTTCCTGCTCATCTGAACCATGGACTGTAAAAGATCTGAACACATGCAAAAGACAGAACCAATCAATCACAGAGAGCGTTCACTCACGGCTGACAGTGCATTCAAACAGGGCTGCGTTTCCCAAAAGCATCATAAGAAAGCATTAAAGCTTTTGGAAACAGCAGCCCTGAACAATGCTTATCAGAAGACAGAAAAAAAAAACATATGTTTGAGTTATTTCACAAAACCAAACTGAAATTGTGCCTAATTTTTTTGTGCAATTACATGATTTTAAATTGAACTTTGAAAGATAATAGTGATCATGTTCTATTCTGTAATGTTAATAGAAATCATACACTGCTAGAATAAAAAGGTTGCATTTTATGCATGCAACAGCCAGTCACTGGCAGTCCCTAATGGCAGTACAAAATATTGCACAAAATCAAAAGTTCAAATGTTACAAATAGATCTTATTTTTGTAATACTGTAGACTAATAAAATGTGAGAGATATGTTACAAAAAAAAACAAAGTCACATGTTGAAATACGTGAGTTGTATTTTTTGTATTTGTCTCAGTATTCCGACAATATTGTATAAGGTGTTTTTGCATAATAGTCACCTAGCATGTTAGTCAAACATTTACAAATGCTTTCTACATATTCAAATTTTTATGAACTGCAAAAGAAGTTATTCAGTAAACACATTATCCCACCGTTAATTGTGACTGACATATATATATTTTCATTTCTGGGAAAAATTTGGGATTAAATGGGTTGAATGCATTTTAAACATAAAGTTAAGGGGTTTTCATTACCCATTTTACTCTTAGTAGTTTAATAATTTAATAAATTTCATAATTTAAAAGTTTATTGCAGAAGTATCGAATCGGTATCGATATCGGATACGGCTTGAAAAATATCGTATCTTAATCGTAAAAACAAAATAAGGGGTTCGCCCATCCCTATCCTGATAACCCTGATGCTTAAACAGCCCCTACTTAATCCTACATGGATGTATTTAGTCCTGGGAAAATGCGATTCAACCGGTCTAATGTATATATGTCACTACTATAAAAGCGCAGCATTATAATGTGAACTAAAGGTGGATTTCGGGAACTGGAAAGTGCATACACATAGGTTCTGACATATATCATGGCCCTTTTAACCCTGAGGGGTCTGTCTGGGAAATAATGCCACAGTAAGGCACGCTAATTAGTGGTGATTTAATGATAGTTTCACCTATCTTGTGTGCTGATTTTTTTTGTTTTTGACTCACAGCGTTCCATTGCTCCTTTTTTGTCAGATGCTTTTTCATGAAGAGAAAGTTCAAAGACATCATTTACTAAAATGAAATGGATTTGTATTGTTCAAAGACAAAACATAATATTATAATTTGATCAGCTTTTTTTCTCCTCTTGTACAGTAGAAGGTGTCCGGTTTAATTTTATTATTTTTTTTCAGAGGAAAAAAAAAAAAGACACGCACATTTATAGAAACACCTACTAAATGTAATTCAGTTAACAATATACCAAAAAATATTGTTAGGCATATTTTAAACAAGAATCATTAGATGCCATTAAAACACTCTATTTAAGGATCACAGTGCAGCCTCCAAAAACTAATTCTAAATCTTTACCACACTTTGGCTACAAGAAGGTTTTAATAATTTAAAATGTAATACAATTTAGTGTGATCACTTTTTTCTTTTATTATTTTAATTATGTTTTTCATTATTTGAATAATTACAGGTTGGAATACCTGTTGTTTCATTTTTACATAACTATATCTTTTATGCTTAATGATGATGGAACATTTTTTCTCTCTTATTTTTACATTTTATTTTCATAAGTCATTTGAGTAACATTAAAGTAGACGCTATATTATATATAAGCTTTCCATGTATATAAAATCACAAAAAAGAAATAAGTATAGTAATTAATCATAATCATAAAAATAATAATAACCATAACAACAATAATAATAATCAGAACAATTAGACAGACAGACAGACAGAGAGACAGACAGACAGACAGACAGAGAGACAGACAGACAGACAGACAGACAGACAGACAGACAGACAAACAGACAGACAGAAAGAAAGAGGGCAGACAGACAACAGACGAGAGACAAACATACGAGACATCAGACAGACCTAGAGAATCAGACAGACAGACACGACAGCAGCGATACAGACGACAGACAGACAGAGAGAAAACAGACATACAGACGACAGAGGACAGACAGACAGACAGACCGAGAACAAACTACCGACAGACAGTACAGAGAGACAGACCATAACAGACCGACAGAAGACAAAACAGACGACAGACAGACAAAACGATAACAGACAGCAGAGAGACAGACAGACCTACAGACGACATACAGAGAGACAAACATACAGACATACAGACGAGAGACAAGACAGTACAGACAGACAGAGAGCAACGACAGACAGGACAGCAACAGAGGACAGCCAGACAGACAGACAGACAGACAGACAGAGAGACAGACAGACAGACAGACAGACAGACAGACAGACAGAGAGACAGACAGACAGACAGAGAGACAGACGACAGAGAGACACATAACTTGGATGCCAGACATACAGACGAGATACAGACACAGATAGAGAGACAGACAACATACCAGACAGACGACAGACGAGATACAGACCGACAGACAGACGATATACAGACCAGAGAATACAGACATGCCAGAACAGACAGACAGAGATACAGACAGAGATACAGACAGACAGACAGAGAGCCAGACAGACAGACAGAGATACAGACAGACAGACAGAGATACAGACAGACAGACAGACAGACAGACAGAGCATCAACATACGAGACGAGAGACAGACAGAGAGACAGACAGGGTAACTATGTTGGGGTAACTGTTGTTTTCGGTACAGCTGGTGTTAGAATCAAAGTATTTTCCCCAAGTATCACATTAAAGCAATTAAAGGTGATATAATGTTGTTTTAAAAACAAACACAGTTCAAACTGTGCAGTGTAAAAAGGGACAATTTGTTTTTTCTTAGTCAAACAGCTGTTCTGGCGGAGAAAAAAAAAACTACTCCGTAGGAAAGAAAACGATTATATTTCGCAGCAAACTGCTGCTTTAAATAGAAACCTCTTCAGGGTGTCCCGATTCCCAGAAAATGCCGCCGCCACCACACCAAATCTACTCGTTTTCAGCACACACAACAAAAGAAAGAAAAATAAAATCTGGTGCAACTTTTTCATCTAGTTTCTCTCATCAAAGGGCAAACCAAACTAACCAAAACCACTCATTTGTGCTTTTCTGTTTCAAGCCACAGCAGGATCTCATCATGTTACTTCATATTACTGTCTCAGTCACTCTATGGGAACTGAACCACTGATTATGTAAGAGGGTATAACCAGGGTATGTGGGTAACCAGGGGTGCCAGCGGCTCATGTACTGGATGTCTTACATAAGACTGAGCCAACCACACACACACACACCACAGCACTGACCTGAATATAGACAGAGGAGAAGAAAAGAAGAGATGGCATATATGATTAAAAGACAGAGAAAGGAGCTGAAGAAGGAAAGACAGAATGGAAGAAAGTGATGGTTAAATGTAACAAACTTCAAGGGAGAATCTCAAGAACATGTATCAGTCATATTTTACCTCAGAATCATAAGACATGAATAAAATATTTTGCATAAAAATGAAGGATTATTTTGGACCATTAAGACCATTTGCACCGATCACAATAGATTTATGCATGCTGGAAATTCAACTTAAAATTGTCATATATTATTATATAGTAATATATTTTCCAATAACCCAGTGAATTAAAAACTTTATTAATGAAAGGTACTTCATCTCATTTGTCTGAAACTTAATGGATGCACAAGATATGATTACTTTTTAAACAAATTAATCAGTGTAAACTATAACTATTAACAAAAGACTCAAAAGAGCAATACTGCAGCACCCTGCAGATGACATAGTAGAAAAAAACTCAAATACATTGTGGCCATCAATTAAGAATTCATTCCCACAACTTTAATTCACGGCCATGTTTTATTAATTTGTTCCCTCATTTTAGGTCAATCACGGCCATGTCATATTAATTTGTTTCCTTTAGGTAAATTGCACTTAAACAAGGTAACAAATTAGTTCAACATGACCACGACTGACCTCAAAACAAGGGACTGAATTAATAAAACCTGGCCAGAAATTAATAAGGTAATTAAACAAGGGAACAAATTAAGTTACTGAACCACGTATGCATGATTTTTTTCCCTAAACAAGCAAAGCACAAATCATTTGCACAGTTCTTTTTTTTTTTTCTCTATACAATACAATATGATTGGATGCGACACGTGCAATATTATTTATTATACACACACACAAATACACACTTAGATTTTAATTTAACTTTAAATGTTTTACAAAACATTTAGACGAATTCTGGACCCTCAGTTGACATGTTTTTGTGAGATTCACCCAATAAGTCATCTCAGAACTAGAGAAACTGCACATCAGTGAAACACAAACAGAGTCTATGAGAGAAACAGACTGACAGTAGAAAAGGGAGGAGGGTGACTGAGAAATGCTGCAGAGATAGAGCTGTGTGAAGAGCAAACACCCCAAGTGACGCATCCGTGTGTGTTTGTGCCTGGTGTGACGCAGCTTTAACAGACCCTGTATTTTCTCTGAATGGGATATCTGGCTGTGGGAAGCTGATCAATAGACAGAATCTATTTAGGGTAACGTTGTCTAATTTAGGTCACTTCCCAGTGCAGGCTCAATAAGCTAAAAAAACTACAGCTTGTGATTTGTTCTGGCTGGTCTGGTCATGTTTGCGGCAGAGTCATGTGGTGTATGATCGTCACTGTATGCGATAACGCAGGACAGTGAAGTCACACTGAGTACAGACTTAATGCCAGTGCTCAAACATTTGTCAAAGCAGACTGAGGGATGCCCATGTGCGTGACCAAACAAGCATTGCTGAATGTTTTTTATAATCAAACACTTCATATTAAATCCAATGCTGAATTTTCTCTTAATAAATGATAGTTTTTTTTGGAAGATAAAACTAAAATAAATTCATTATTACATAAATATTTTAATAAAAAATATTTATATTATTTTTGGTTGTTTTTAAGAAATAAACAACTACTATATTTGTAAAGGTATTACAATTAATAATAATATTAACCAGAAATACTATATATAGAATAGGCCTTTAAAATGCGCTTCCACTGTTGCATACTATTTTTAATGTCACTAAAAAAAATGTTGTGTCATAATACACTAAAACAAGAAAACAAGCAAGCAAGCAAACAAATACACTAATAAAGAATTAAATAATATTCCTGCTTTTTTTTTTTTGTTTGCTGTTGTTTTACTAAATACATTTTATTAACTATTATTATCTAAACATATTAAAAAAAACTATTTATGAAAAGTTACTTAAAAATAATACAATATTTATAATTAAAATTATTAGCACTAATCGTTTATTAAATACAAAAAAACTATGAAACAAACAAATACAATTAAAATATCTATATCAAATAACATCCCATAAAAACCATAAATTTATATATATATCTCTCTATTAATATCTAATATCTATCTATATAATTATATATATATATATATACATCTATATTTATTTATATTATTTATTTAAAATCAAACAAACAAATTAAAATTTTATTACAATACTTTATAAATAGCTGTTAAAAATGTAATTAGTGCCAACAGGCTGTGAAGGTTCCACTGGTGTATTTAGATACCTTGTTCAGTTCCACATATTTCTTGGCGTCTCTGGCAGGATTTAGCGTAGTGCTCTTGTTAAGCAAAGTGCCTTTGGGCCCGCGGAGCTTCAGTCGCTGGTGATGGGGAACCAATGAGCCTGTCTGAGTCAGCTTACACTGGAACATTTGATGGATGAGCACGTTCTCACTTGCTGCTCAGGGGGAAAGAGAAAGATGGAGACAGAAAATAAACACAAGGCTACACACGTTTGGAGCTTAATTACGCCAGGCGCCGGAGCTAATTGTCTCCCCTCATTTACACCATCCCCCACGGACACCCTCACAAACAACATAACAGCACCCATTCAAATCACTCCGTGTGCACATGCTCCTGCCTCATGTTGACCTCTGACCTGCTTAACGAGGGGAGAGGAGGATGTGTATAGAGGGTGAACGCTAAAACGTACATGAAATGCACTGCAGCAGGTACAAATGCTAAGATCAGAGTTCACATGTCCACAACACTGGGAGTAACTATTTCAGTAGCGACACTACTAACGAACCATGTAACTTATTTTGAAGTAAATTATTTTGAACACAATGCATTTTGTCTTACATACAATGCTTTTTATATGAAGCGCACAAAAGATTTGACTCACTGGTTTTAACAGTATAGAGTTAGAATGTTGTGAAGCTACCAACTTATATGCTAATTAGCGGTGCACAAACAAATATTAGATAACAATCCATTTGTAATTACACTAAATTATGTATAACAGTACTTTAAGGTGTAGTGTTACAACGTGTTCATTTCTCAAACTGTTCAACATCTTGGGTGGACATTTTTCACTCATTGTGGGAATGCATTTATCGCAAAGAATACATAAGGAAGAATTTAAAAGGCAGCATTTTGGTGTCAGAAATGCATTTATGATGCATTAAAATTCTACCCAAGTAGATCAAAAGGTTTTGGAAAAGAGCCATGATTTTGCATGTGAGGATCCTGCAGGTGGCGGACCGTTTATAGCCTTTTCTCACAGCAGCCAGAATAATTAAATGTATTATTTTGATGGCAGATTGTAATCCAGAAAGGATTACATGAAACACGTGTGAATGAAATTAAATTATATTCTACTTATAAATGTGCTTCTGATTACAGATAGCCTGGGATTACAAAGATTTGTATTTTTTTTTTTTAACTGTTCGAAGGGAGAATTATTTGCTTTTTGGGTTAAAAGAATTTCTTAATATGAAATTCAAAGTGTATGACAATTAGATTAGACTGTACATAAATTGAAATCTACTCACTTATACACACTATACTCATAGTCACCAATGCTAATGTTGTTAACTTAATCATTTCAGAATAAGTATAAACATAATATATTTGAACGGTTTGATGTGATCAGAGCTAACGGATCTTTAGATTTAATTCACCATGGTGGCTAGCGAGATTTATTGGTAATCTTTTTCCCAGTGGTCAGAATATAAAACTGGCAGACTTTTTTTTGTTATTTGTTCAGATGACAATATATCCGGTGAAAGTTCTTATTTGGGTCATTTATTCCAAGACGTAGGATAGAATCTGTGATTACTAAGTATAGGATCCACACCGGTGCGGTGACTGACTGCAACACATACTCTCAGAACATTAGATTCATCCGCGCTGGAGACGTGCCGACTCACAACCCACGCAAGATAGATAATTCTGCACACAGCTGCAATTCCAGGGTTTTTCAAACAGAGATGGCGACAAAGAAACAAAACTTACGGACTGCAGCTTTAATGTTACTAACTGAAAATTAATGTACACTACCGTTTAAAAGTTTGGAGTGGTGTTTTTATATATTTTTATTATTATAGGTTTTCCAAATAAATGTTATTTTGAACATCTCTTCATCAAAGAAGCCTGAAGGATATGTGACACTGAAAGAATGGAATAATGACCCACAGGAATAAAATTGCATTTTACAATATATTAAAATTAGTGCTGTCAAACGATTAATCACATCCAAAAATAAAAGTTTGTGTTTACATAATGCATGTGTGTGTGTTGTTGATATTTATTATGTATACTTAAATACACACACATACAGCGTTAGTTTGAAAAAATTTACATGTATTATTTATAGTCCCAATATAAATATATTTAATATATAAATGTTACATATTTTTCTTCAATATATACATGCATGTGTGTGTATTTATATAGGCCTATACATAATAAATATACACAGTACACACACATCTATTATGTAAACAAAAACTTTTATTTTGGATGCGATTAATCGTGATTGATCATTTGACAGCACTAATTAAAATAGAAAAATGTTATTTTAAATTGTAATAAGGTTTTTCACAATATTACAGTTTTTACAGTTGTTTTTTAATCAAATAAATGAAGCCTTGGTGAGCATAAAAACATTTAAAAAATATATTTTTTTAAATATCTTGCAAACCCCAAACTTTTGTATGGTAGTGAATTAATAAGTGATCTCCTGTAATTTCCTTTTCTTTTATTATAGTAACAATAACTATAGTAACTAAGCTATTTTAATGGGAACTACTGTTACCATGGTGAGTTTTTTGACCATATAGAGGATGACTAGAACACAAAACACCCAATCCTTACTTTTCATAACAAACGAGATGTTTTGGGGAAGAACATCCTTGTTCTTGTCCAGTGCGCCGGTCAGGTCATAGGTCACCTGCAATAAGGACACACAAACACACATGAGTTCAGTGCTCATAATAGCCCTCACTCTCAGCATGACAGTGCGTTGACTCTCTGGAGGGCTTCTCGGAAATGTGTGACTATGGGTTTGTGTTTGTGTGTGAGCCTCTGGCTGAGCACATGACCATGAACTCAGCATGTGCATGTGTGAACTCGCAGTTTCCCGTAACCCACCTTGCCAGCGTAGTGAGTGACGGTAAACGATGGCCCCTGGTCTTTGGGTGGGGGGTTCCCGTTGCCATCCTTGGTCGTGAGGGAGACGGCGTCCAAACCGGAGGAATCCAGCTGTATCTGCAGTCGCTTATAAAGGTTGACTTCACATGGCCTGAGGGACTGACTCTCCTCATCAATGATACACAGCACACCCTGAGGCTTCTGTAACACACACACAGTTACACTGAAGGCTTTAGCTGCAAAATAAGGAAGGAATAATGTACAGTAAGACGGCCAACTCCACAAAATAAACTGGGTAAACTAGGCCCTCGTTTTAGTCAGAAGTGGTTTGTTTTATGATAATAACCAGTTAAGTGTACATTTTATAGCATATTACACAGCTACTTAAAACGAAATGATTTAAATTATGCTATTATGTGAGAAGACTTAAAACTAACATGGCTATGTAGGAAACATGCTGGACAACAGTCAAAAAAATCAGTCATTCAAATCACCCTCTTGTCGTTATAAACCCGTAAGACCTTTGTTCATCTTCAGAACACAAATGAAGATATGTTTGATGAAATCCGAGAGCTTTCTGACTCTGCATAGGCAGTAACACACGTCCAAGGCCCAGAAAGGTAGTAAGAACATCGTTAAAATAGTCCATGTGACATCAGTGGTTCAACTGTAATTTTATAAAGCTACGAGAATACTTTTGGTGCGCAAAGAAAATTAAAATTACTTTATTCAACAATTTCTTCTCTTTCAATGTTGCGGTCTATGCAGGGTCAGAAAGCTCAGCAAAAATATATTAATTTGGTTAGAAGGGGCAAGACAAAGGTCTGCCGGGTTATAAACGCATACATTTTTTTCGGGTGAACTATCCCTTTAAATATTTGTAGCTGACATTAAATATTTGATTTGTAGTTGACACATCCGTGTGGCATGACATAATGAGTATGATTCACTATTATAGCATTTTGTGTAGTATTTTATATTTTATTATGCAAGCAAATTCAATATTTATATTGTTAGAATGATTACAATTCTTTTTTATTTCTATAATTCTATCTTTAATACAATTTTCAAACTCCAAGACATTAAAATGCCGAGTATGGCAAAAAAAAAAAAAAAAACACACACACACAAAAAAAAAAAAATGTTGACCAACAAAAAATGCAGACTTGGTGGGGCTGTTTATAAAGGACGTTTGAAAGCCTAAAACAGACCGTCATAAAACCCATTCAAATGTACACAGAATAATATATGTAGTAAAGTCGAGCACAGATGTGGTTGTGGCAGAGGGGGAAAACCATGCCTCTGTGTGTACAATGCTGTGTCACCTGGTCTTGACCAAAGGGAGAAGTCATTTTGTGACTCATAAAATGGTCACATTTGACAAACGGCTAATAGAGTCATAGTCTAAAAGATGGGCTTTATCACATCTTTGCGACACCTAAGGGAATTCAACACGCCTGGATGTGTGTTAGCCTTTATAAAACAGTCAACGAGGACATCCGTTATTGAGTCAGTAAATGAAGAGACGGCAATTAAAGAGGCAACAGAGGGGTTCTTGTACAGGGTCAACAGCCTCAGGGTGGGAAAAAAGCTTTCCAACTTCTTTCCTCTCCCTCCCTCCCGCCACGGCTCTCGGAAAGCCGCTCCGACTGCATACCTGGAAGAAGAAGTCCAGCACCGCTGTCTGGTTGCCGAGGGAGCGTAGCGTCTCCATGGCAACCCCCTCCTGCAGACATTCCTGCTGCTCTTGCTGGAAGAGCACGTCTGCGGTGAACTGCCTGATCCGCTCATTCACAATGTTCACGCATAGCTACAGACACGAAAACACAAAAGCCTTTGTTAAGCCACAGCACAGGGACATTTTACTTATTAACAGAATACACTTTCACTGACACACTGATCGATCAGTTTATTTTTTTACGTTCGTACACCTTTGTTGACCTTTGGGCAAGAACAATGCTTCTCATTAAACTCATAAATAGTTGATTTAGCCATATAAGGCAAGTTACTCTAACTATGGACACGTCTGCCCCTGTAGAGTTTTAGAGTAGGAGACCATATACTTTGTCTCCTAACAATGTCTAACAGCGGATATGCAGAGTAGTTCTGTCAGTTTTCTAGAAGTCATTTCCACCACAGTTTTTACATTTTTTAGTATTATTATTATTTTTTACAAATGTACAGCTTTACTAGAAACAACACTTGGTGAAAATCTTCTTCTGTTCTGATGTGCTTTGCTTTTTCCTTTTCCAACCCAACCTTTTTATACCCATCTCTCGCGCTTCAATGAAAATGTTTTTCTTTAGTAAAAAATAAATAATATAAAAAAAAAAAAAAAAAACAACAAAAACATAAATACAATGCTTGTTGTGGAGGAAATCAAACTATTATTAATAATTATAATATACTGTACTATGTTACTATAATTACAGTTTGCATTGAAACAGATAAAAACCACTTACGCAAAAACAAAGAAACAAACAAATAAATAAAATGATAAAACGGTTAGTTCTATTCCTCGATTCTGATTGGTCAGCAGCTGTGTTTTATTCACGATACAGCACGGCTATGACCGCTTCACCTAACGGTTCTGTGTATCACTGAGCAACACCCTTAGCAACATAAACAATCAATAATATAGTCAAAACTGTTCGGTGTATTATGTATTTGGGCAAAATTAACTGTTTATTTATTTAATGAAGTATGAGTGACCCCTGCTGGTGTTATGTGTTGCATCTTTCATCTTTAATTTTGAGACCACGCCCTTCCCCCGACTAATAAACACTTCTCATGCAGAGATATGTTGATGTGTGTGCGTCTGTGTGGAAGCCCACAGTTTCCGAAGTGAGGAGGGAATATTACTGTATTTTTTTAATTTTCTGTTTCAGGTATGATTCTGTATGTCCATCAGTTTACAGTGTAATGACGCTTGCAAACTCGCGCGGAGCCGCGAATCGATCTGTTTTAAACTAAAAGACGGAAAACAGACGGTTTCTCATGCTGAGAGATAAGATGTAACTTGTGTGTGAGAAACAATAAATGATACAGCGGATGATAACAGCTCCTATTCTCTGTTTTTATTTAAGCTCCATTAGATGAGGCATGTTACAACAGAACATTCTCTTGCCGTTTACTGTTGCTGTCAGGAACTATTTTTAGCGGAAGGACAGCATTTAAGGAACTTGCTTCAAAAAAGTAACACATCAATACATACATTTTTGTTTTTAATATTTTTATTGTGCGGTAACCGTTTTATAAAAGCAATAAGGTACTCGAGGCGGTGCTATATTGTGAATAAATCACGGCTGAAGGGGTCGCAGGCACTCCGCTTCGCATTATGCCTAACAATGCCCTTCAGCCGTGATTTATTCACAATACAGCATGCCTCTCGTACCTATTGCTACAAAAAAATAATAAATAAATAAAAATAAAAAGTAATTAAAAAAAAAATAAAGAATAAAATAATAATAAAAAAAACAAAACTAAACAAATACACATGTATACATACATACATAAAGTTAGTTGATGCTTCTCATCTGGTGTTAGCAACACCACAGTCATGGTTCAATCAGGGGCAAGGCAAGACAAGGCAAGTTTATTTGTATAGCACAATTCATACACAATGGTAATTCAAAGTGCTTTACAAAAAAAAAAAGAAAAACAATAATCACAACAATAAAACACGGAATTTAAAAACTTTGAAAAAATTATAAAAAAAAAAATGTTTAAGAGGTTTTTAAAATGAATTTAAGAAAAACGATTATACATAAAATACAGTGCGATCAGTTCGGACATCGCACAGTGCTCATTCCATAAATGCACAGCTAAACAGATGAGTATTGAGTCTGCATTTAAATGTTGTGACTATTGTTTTAGCACATCTGATCTCTTCTGGCAGCTGATTCCAACTGCGGGTGGCATAAATAAAAGCGGACTCCCCTTGTTTTGTGAGAACCCTTGATATTTCTAACTGACTCAATCCTAATGATCTGAGTGGTCTGTTAGGTTTATATTCAGTGAGCATATCTGCAATGTATTTAGGTCCTAGGCCATTGAGTGATTTATAAATGAGTAAAAGTACTTTAAAATCAATCCTAAATATAACTGGAAGCCATATGAGGACTGAGGACTGGTGTAATATGCTCAGATTTCTGGTTCTAGTCAGAATTCTGGCAGCCGCGTTCTGGATGAGCTACAGCTGTCTAATGGTCTTCTAGTGAAGGCCGGTGAGGAGACCATTACAATAGTCCACCCTGCTGGTGATAAAGGCATGAACAAGTTTCTCCAAGTCTTGACTGGAAACAAAACATCTAATTCTTGCAATGTTTTTGAGATGATAGTATGCTGATTTAGTTACTGCTTTGACATGACTACTGAAACTAAGGTCTGTCTCCAGAATCACACCAAGATTCCTGACTTGATTTTAGTTGTTAGACCCCTAGAGTCAGGGTATGCATTCACCTTGAGAACTTCAACTTTGTTTCCAAATGCAATGACTTCAACTTTCTCCTTGTTTAACTGAAGAAAGTCCTGGCACATCCAACTGTTAATTTCATCAATGCATTGGCAGAGGGAGTCAATGGGGCTGTAGTCATTTGGAGATAAGGCTAGGTAAATCTGGGTATCATCTGCATAGCTGTGATAGGCAATTTGGTTCTTATTATTTGACATAGTGGGAGCATATACAGGCTAAACAAGAGCGGTGCAAGAATTGAACCTTGTGGGACTCCGCATGTCATAGACATCCACTTAGACTTATGCTCCCCTATACTCACATAATAACCTCTCCCTCTAAGTATGACCTGAACCATTTAATTACATGCCAGAAAGCCCAACCAAGTTTTCCAGTATCTCTAGTAGTATGTTATGATCGACATTATCAAACGCAGCACTGAGATCTAGTAGTACCAGCATTGATATTTTGCCAGAATCAGAATTTAAGCGAATATCATTTATTATCTTAATGAGTGCTGTCTCTGTGCTGTGATGCGGTCAGAAACCAGATTGAAAATTGTCCAGGTATCCATTTGAGTTTAAGTATTTGTTCACCTGATTAAAGACTACCTTTTCAATAATCAATCCTATAAAAGGAAGATTTGATATTGATCTATAGTTGCTCAATATGGTGTTATCAAGATTTCTCTTTTCAGAAGGGGTTTAACAACTGCAGTCTTCAGGGAGTTTGGAAAAGTCCCAGAAAGAGGTGAGGCGTTCACCACTTCTAAGAGAACTGCTTCCAAACAGTTAAGCACCCTTTTGAAAAAATATGTGGGAAGTGTGTCAAGATAGCATGTTGACGATTTAAGGTGCTGTACTATTTCTTCCAAAATTTTGCTATCAATTTCTTCAAAAGCAGACATAGTATCTTCTTTTTGATATTGTGGTCGAATATGTCTAACCTCTGCATAACTTGGGGATGTGCTAATCACCTTCCTGATATTAATGATCTCAGACAAGAAGGAAGCAAACTCATTGCATTTACTGTCAGAGAGCATTTCACTGGGAATCTGACTTATGGGGGTTTGTCAGTCTCTCAACAATAGCAAAAAGAGTGCGAGTGTTGTTTAAGCTACTGTTTATAAGGTTTTAGAAGAATGACTGTCTAGCTTTGCCTAGTTCCACATTGGAAGCACGAAGGCTGTCTTTATATATGCTATAGTGAATTTCAAGTTTCGTCTTCTACCACATCCGCTCAGCTTTTCTGTGTTGTCTTTTCATACTCTGTACTGCTGTGGATTTTCTCCAAGCTGATTTCTGTCTGCAAGTATTCCTGCTGACTTTCAAAGGAGCAATATCATCAATAACATTCTTAACCTTTGAGTTAAAGGAACCAAGGAGA
The DNA here is from genome assembly GCA_018155175.1 of Sinocyclocheilus anophthalmus. NCBI lineage: Eukaryota > Metazoa > Chordata > Actinopteri > Cypriniformes > Cyprinidae > Sinocyclocheilus > Sinocyclocheilus anophthalmus. The sequence goes on from JADLZN010006822.1 coordinate 36,121, forward strand.
AGATCAACAGAGTCTGCAAAATGCTTGGTGTTAAAGATATAGCCACCATAAATAGCACACTAGTGTTTTCGTTAATGCATCTCTTTCTGACTGAGACGATCCAGATTTAGTGGTAACAGAGATCAATATATCAAAAAAAAAATACAGAAGTGATCAGATAGTGCTACATCCTTAATAACAATGGATGAAATGTTTAGACCTCTACTGATGAGTAAATCTAGAGTATGTCCCCGATTGTGTGTGGGTTCATGCACATGCTGAATCAAGTCAAAAGTATTTAAAACAGTTATAATTCTTTTGTAGTTTTGTTTTCTGCATAATCTATGTGAATATTAAAATCCCCTGAAAAAGCAAAACAGGAAATCATTGATAACATTTCTGTGAACTCTTCAACAAAAGCTGGAGAGTATTTTGGAGGCCTGTAAATAATGATAAACAGAATGCGTGGAGCACCTTTCAACACAATCCCTAGATATTCAAAAGACAAGTACTGACCAAATGACACTTGCTTGCATTGATAGACATCTTTAAATAGAGCAGCTACACCTCCACCTCTCCTAACAGTCCTGCAAACACTCATGAAAGTGAAGTTAGGAGGGGCTGTTTCATTGAGAGGACCGTTGCACTGCAGATTCGGCTAGCCATGTTCATTTAGATTTAGAAACATAAATCCAGGTGTGTTTGTGGTAGTAAGTCATTGATTAGAAATGATTTATTTTTAGTGAGCGAATGTTTAAAAATGCTAACTTGATGGCATTGCATTTTGTCTCAACAGCAATATTAGTTTGATGCATAAAAGGCCGCAGATTAGATAAGTCAGCCGAACGGCTTAAGAAGCCCTTAGACTTTCTATCACGTGATAAAACAAAAATAGAGAAGGCTACTGGCACACTGAGTTCCCGCTTGTTCTGTAAACATTTGAGAATGTTGCTGCTATCGTAGCGGGGACCCGACACATATCACTGAGAGCTGTTATCAGATGTTTGGAACCACAGGATATTGTGAAGCTTAATGGACATTTTCTAATGCATTATTTAGATTTTGTGTTTACTGCATTACATGGCATTTACTAACCATTAAGTTGCTTCAGAACTTGTGTATATTTCTTTTTTTTTTTTGTTGAACATAAAAAGATATTTTGAAGAATGTTGGTAATCAAACAGTTGATGGCCACTCACTTCCACAGTTTTTGTTCCATACTATGGAAGTCGATTGGCTACCATCAACTGTTTGATTATTGATATTCTTCTAAATATATTCTTTTGTGTTTAACAGAAGAAAGAAACCCATACAGGTTTGGAACATGTTGAGGGTTTCATCTTTAGTTGGACTATCCCTTTTAGATCTGGATCTGGGAACAGGGTTTAACATTAACACCTTGTGTTTGTTTGTAGACATTAAAAACATCTGAAAAGCAGAAAAAATATTACTGATGAATGCCGTTTTAATGTGATCTTCATTTTACAAAAAGAGAAAAAAAATGTACAGTATATATTACATACATGTACATATATAACAATAATTGTATCAAAAAAGGTAGTATTATGTACAATGTTTATAGGGCTGCATATGACTTTTCAGGAATCAAGCACGTGTTTTATCAGGCAAAATAAAGCATACACTTATGAGGTATTTTTCAGCATTCCACTTATTTTCCAAAACAATAGCTATATGACAGGCAGCTTTATCTGCACACAAAGAGCTGGCATGTATATTAATTACCTCTTAACGAACATGGCTGCAATAAGCATTCAAAGTTAACCCCTCACACCTATTCACTCACTGTTCCACACGCTTCAGTGAGCAGGTTTATTCCAGGAATTCATCCTAACAGCCCAGTTACTGGACTCGTTTAAATCATTTATCACCGTAATCCTGCTGAGATGAAAGTTCAAAACAAAGATCCCTAATGGAAGGGATTCTAAAAAGCCAAAGCAGGAACCACAGTGGGAATCCATATAAGGTATACAGTAGTCAACATTTGAAGTGGATCAAAACCTTTCAACAAAGTTGTCTTAAAACCTAAATCCAAAATGCATTCTTGTTTTAAGACAACTTTGATGAACTTTTTAGATCCACTTCAAATGTTGACTACTGTATACCAAGTGCTTAACACTACACAAGAGACCGTAGAAGCTTTTCCACGTGGACAAAATGTACAATTTCGGATGGAGTAGAAAGAGTAGATGGCTTTTTCCCAAACAAAATAATTCAACTTCACACCATCTAGCTGTTGGTTTCTCAGAAGCGCTTAGGTCATGCAGTATATGATGGAGCTCTTTGATTAAAAGCTAAGTCCATCGAAGAAAAGTATACGACACGGTTGTATCAACACAGGCGTCTTCCAAGTTTAATGTGGCAACACGCACTGGATGAAGTACAGACGGCAACAGTGGAAGCAATGGAGAGGAAAGAAAACAAGCATATTATAAAAGCTGGGTGCACCTCATCAACTTCTCAGCATGAGGTTTCACAGCACTACAGGATGTCATAGGGAAGACTGCCCAAGTGCTGACACAATTCAGCACACATCATGAGAGAAAAAGATCAGAGCTGAGATGAAGAGCTTGGAGGAAAAAAGGGGAGAATTCCAGAGCACTGAGCAAAAAAAAAAAGTCTATCCATGGAGAAAAGATCTCAAATGTGGGACTCTAGAGTTTGGAGCCATTCTGAAAGAAACATTAAGGCCCCACATCTTAATGCAAGACAACGCTTACCCAGAGATGATACAACATTGTCTTTATAACTCACATAAGTGTAGGGAGGCGGAGAGTTTGCAACATTAACTATACAAAAGCATACAAAAAAAAAAAAAACATACTGTTGATAGCCATTTTCTGCACATTGGGGTGTCTAAGGGGCTGTTCAAACATAATGCTTTTTTGTGTCCAAAATCGTGAGAAGCAGCACTCAGGAATGGTGAGGGTCTAGAGATGCGCTTTTGAGACATGATGTAATAGCGGAAATAACAGAAAATAGCCAAAAAGCAGAATAGATAGTTGCTATTTTTGATATGGAAAAAAAATAAAATAAAATATATCGCACTGGACTTTGAATTTGCAAAATAAAAATCTTATGAGTGCCGCCTCCGCCAGGTTGGCATCAAATAAAGCAGCTGCCATGAATCTTGCTATGGTAAACAAAAGCTTGCAACACTTGCCCCGGCTCCGGGGTCTTCTGCTTGGTCGTGTTTGAACGATCATGGTAAGCAGCATGCATGGAAAAGTGTAATTTGTTTTAATTGAACAGGGTGAAAAATGCGCCTCTCATGTGCGAGATGGTGCAAAAGACGAGAAATCTCAAAAGGAAAAGAAAAAAAAATGAGCGCGTGCATTCGAAAGCGGTTCCAATGCCCTGCATATTAGTAGCAGCTCCCTGATGGCCGCAATTTATCTAAAGTATAATTACCCAACGATATAATTGCAAGAGAAAGTAATTAATTTTTTTATTTAACCTCCCATCTCGTAGGCTATTTATTCCCTTTTGAGGTTCCGTAGTACACTTAATTTCCTTTCAGAACACGGAGCTGGGATGCGGCGGATTGGGGGAGAGGGGGATCACGATGTCAGTTTAACATCGTGATGTCTGTCAGCACATCAGCGATGGACGATGGCATCGTCTATCGGCCCAACCCTAGTGAACGGCCCCTAACATATCATGTTCTACATGCAACTGAGAAAATTTTGCACACCAGAATGGGAGTTTTTGGAGACAACAATCAAAAATGGCAAGTTACATTTTCATGGGTGCACGTAGAGTATCTCGCTTTCGCCTGTCGTCTGATCTGATTTTACTCAGCAGTAGTATCAACAAACAGTGTCTTCTATGTTTTTTTCCCTTTTAATCGTGGGTGGCATCTAGCATTAAGCTGCAATACTGCAAACTTCTATGTTGAAATGCGTCAACCAAAATGTTATTGCCTTATTATCAATAACTTATAGTCAATTCTGTTATATTGTGACACCCCTAGTATGGGGAAAAAACCCATAATAGTGGTGTATTAGTTTCTGTAATTGGATGTATAGAAAACCTTAAAGAAATTAGTCAAGAGTATTTGTATATTTACAGATTTCTATCAGACCCGATTCCGATACTTGATACTTATAATGTCATCGGTACGCCCCAAGTGGGTATTAAATACCTCGTTCCAGCTCCATAATTACAGTCATTCGCCCCAAATTTAGTTTTTTTTCTCATTATTGTGACCTTGAAAGGTCAAGGACCGTAAATCTTCTTTCACATGTGGATTAAAGGTGTGTACGTATCTCGGTGTCTCGTAAGCATTTCCCAATCTGTCACATACACCATCACAAGGAGATCTCCCAGGGGACTGTGGGTAAGCACTTATCTCTTTCTAGCACCAATCCTGATTTACACCTTGTCCAACACTGTCAAGGAAGACATCCAGGAATGGCACGCATACAGACACAGACACACACTCCTTCCTACCTGCCTACCTCTCAACAGTTGTCCAGATGACTATCTGTCACAGAAAGAACAGATCCACACACAAATAAAGGCCCTCGTCTTGACTGATGGGGACAGACCTTTAAAAATATCCTTGCACAAAATGTCTGCCGTATTCAACTTGGCATTTATTAGCTATTAACATAAATACTGGTTTAAAGGTATGTTCACACCAAGACGAATGTTCAGTTTGAAAATTTGATGCGAAAGACATTTTAATTCGGATGAATGGCTGTTAATGTGCCTGTTCAGCACTGTGTGTAAATCTGATGAACCAATAAGAGTGTGGGCTTTTGGTCACATGGCTAGACCTGTTATGGCCTACGCTGGTTTGCTAGTCATGACCAGCTGGCCAATAAGCAAAACCAGACAGAACCAGCAAATCAACTCAGGCTGGTTTAAACAATTTTTTCCAGCAGGAGTTCCCATGTAGATCCCCACCTGGTTTAGCAGTTGGAAGTAGATGACCAGCTCATATACGAACCATTACTCAACAGTGGCCCTTATGCATCCTCCCTATAGAGTCTATGACAACAATGACATTGGTTGGTGCCAAATCCAGGTCAATGGTTCATGTGTCAAACCCGACTCTGCACAGAGTCTCCTTTGTGTCTGGTGCCAAGGGTTCATCTGAGGAGAACCCCCCCAACCCAACCCGTCAACCTCATCTTGTCCTGTACAAAAACACAGCTCGCACAGTAGATGTGGCTACTGAGGATTCTGGGCAGGGGGCGGCAGTACATGTGGCGTCTTAGCCTTCAGACGGACATTTGTCTCTCTCGAAAGCACTAAAATAACACAACTCGGGGTCTCGACAGCAGCTGCTTTACTTCATGCTGCTCTTCAGACTTTGGGGGGGAAAATTAATGTATATAATGTATATGGCACATCCAGCTATGCGTCTGGGTCTGGGTCTGGCTCCAGGCTACTCCAGGCTACTGTGAAGAACGCACTAATGCTTTCACAACAACTCAAACAAAGTTGAATTGTCACCCAGTTTAGCCTCAGCTGACCTCTCTGGGACGTATCTAGAGTCAAACATATAAGCTTTGTACAAAAACCTAGAAAGCTGCCTTTCTGACTGTCTTCTACGGCAGTATCCCAATTTAAATGAAAACTCATATGTTAGTTAACAATAGCGGTTTTAATAGTCAGTTTTAAACTATTACTCAGAGACATTTTTATAATCTAAAGACAGTATACATACAGTGTTGCAGTAATCCATCCTAAAACCTGTAAATCAGATCTAATTTTAGAATTTCTGGTTCCATTGTCCTGAAGTAAATGGGTATATTGAATGGGTTAAATGACTGAAATAAGGTATTTGGTTAACAAGATATTTTCACATTTCTACGACATCAGTAATATCCCACCCATGCCATGGGATGTTAAATGTCATCATGCCAACTTTGCTAGGACAATTTGGCACTTCTGAATCAGAGCTTGCAAGTATGTATGATTTCCACAATGTGGAAAATGCGGACGGAATCGTGGAATCCAGTCATGAAAACAGAATGTTCTGTATAAAGACGAAAGTCACAGAATTGGCCACATTTTGGATGAATAAATTAAAAGTCAGTCAGTCCACTTAAATCAAAACATGATATAGAAAGTGAATATTAAGCCGCAAAAATACCATTTAAATATGAATCCTGGATGATCTGCCTGTCTCTGTGTGAATTAATGGTGCAGATGTGTGGTTTTCATTTACTACACACATACTGAAGCGGTGTTTTTCATCCTCTTCCACCACACACCTCAATATAGATTACAATGAAACAATCTCCAGAGCTGCTCTGAGAGTCACTTGTGAGCATTGTACCATTCTTTTAAGTAAAACTATCGTCATATAATATACAAACAGAAACTTAAAGGTCTTTACAGCAACCTGTCAAAATAAAAGTTCAGTTTAACTCGAAGAAACCATAACAGAAATATTACTTAAATGTAATGCTAGTACTACTACTAATGATACAATTATTAAAACATTACCTTTCAAGCCTATTTCCATAAAGATTATTTATCAGAATTTATGTAACAGAAAGATGTAAACACACCACAGTATTTCTAAAAAAAAAGGAAAAAAGAAAAAAAAGAAAATAATAATAAATTAGTTTTTTTTCTAAAATCAATTCATTAGAGATGCTTTTTATATTAATAGTTTAATGAACCCTTCCAATGGAATCCAGAAACAATAATAGGAAACAGAATTTGAAAAAACTAAATATAAATATCTAAAAGTAAAATAGAAATAAAAACATTCCATAGGCCTTAATATTTGAAAAAATACACTGCTGTTTAATATGTAAGTTTCATGACTTCAATTAATTAGACATCATCCGATATAAATCCCATTTATTTAACCCATTAAAACAGCGTCTTAAAATTAAAACGAAAAAACAAAATGGTACTGCAGTTACCACACTCTGATACATTCTGCTCAAGTCGCGCTTGCAAAGTTGGTTCGGATCGACTGGCTTGGTCATCTATATTTTCAGAATGTGACTCGGGCTCGAACTGATATGGTGAAACCAACTACATTATTAACTGTCGTTATAATTGCTTTATATGTTTATGTCAAGGGGTGTTACATTTCCGACACACGGTTGAGATGTTCGGCCAATCACCACGCACTGGGTCTGCTGGCCAATCAGAGCACAATGAGCTTTCCGAAAGAAGGGGCTTCATAGAAATCAACGCATTTTAGAAAGACTTCTGTTTGTCACAAAGCTTCTTTTCTGCAGTTATCCAAAAGTCAGTGGAAAAATCCTATTGGGTAATTGTCGAGGAAACCAGGGTGATGCTAACGTCTGGATTGGCATACAAATTATGGCAACCTGGCAGCACTCTATTGTCTGCTGCTTTGAATTTTTTGAGTTTGATGCAATGCATTCTTGGCTAAGTTTTAGAACGGCCTACACATCGGAAGCACATTTATGATAACTTAAAGTCTACACAGCCAGCTCACTCAGTTTTGGAACAGAGCTATAAAGTCAGCATGAGCGGAGTCAGAAAAAACACCTGTCTCATTTAGAATGAAATGCCTTTGTGGTGAAAACAAAACCCAGCAGAAGAACATCCCGTGTGTCGTTAAGTCTAAAAAAGTCATAGCCCTAGGCAGGAACATACTGTGGAATTGGTCAGTGCTTTCCCCTGTATGGGAAACAGGATCATGAGCACAATGCCTTGATTCCCACTGGTCTCTGGCTCCGTGGCATATCCACATCAAACCTAGTACAGACCAGACCAGGTTTAGGAGGCCCACAATCCACAATGAAAAGGTGAAGAGCAGTTGGTGTTCTTTAGTCACATGAAAAGCTGAATAGTCTGCACTTAGAAAAGGGGCTATGAATGTTAGCCTCAGTGTGACGTTACAATGGTAGGAAAGACCCTTTCAAAAGGTCACAATCAGATGTTAAAAGTGTAATTATCATTGTCCTCATTATATCTGTGCTGTCTCCCCTTACCTGTTCATAACCATTGCGCTGGAATTCCTCGAAGCCAAAGATGTCCAGGATGCTTATCTCAAAGGCAGGATCTCTGTCAAAACAGACAAGAACCATATATGTCTTGAACCATAGCTTAAGTGCAAGGTTTTCTAGTGTAAAAAGCAGAGAGAAGAAAAAAAATATGACAAGAAAAAAAATGACATGCAGGTTTTTCTAAGAAACAAAAGGTTATGTCAAGACAATTCTGTCTTAATTTACTGTTACACTCTGTCTACACCAGTAACACCCGACATCACTGGAAGTGTTTAAGCTGTCTGACATGTCAGAACATTCTCTAACATGGACCAGCTGTCAAAATAAATACTTTTTTTTTGTTGATAATTTCACCTTAAACGATTCATAGTGAAAAATACACATTATTTGTAAACAAAATTATGACAGACAGCTACACAAAATACATACCAAAGCTCAGTTTTAAGTCACAATAAGCGACTGTATTTTATAATAGTGTGTGCTGGTGTGACCATCCTGGTGGAAATGATCATGCCCTCAAAGACCCATAATAAACATTCTCATATACACATCAATAAACATTAGCCTATTGCACTGAACTGCTGACCAGGACACAACAGGTCAAGCCTGCTTTGGCCAGTTATTGATCACACATCAGACCTTTTACCTTTTGTAAAAATGACAGTGGTTTTGATTGTGTGGATGTCTTATTATTTCAGTTGAATTCATATAGTCAGTGCTCAAAATTAAGTTAGTTAGTCCGCCTTCAGTTGCATGATCCCCACTGACTTCCATAGTATGAAAAGAACAAAAAACACACTGTCGAAACACTAAGTTGAAAAGGACCAGCAACTGAAGGTGAACTATTCCTTTAAGACCTCATGAGAGCTGAAAGTTAATATGAATTGTCAAAACATAATGATACTTACATTAAGAATGTATCAAGTGTATGCACACAGCCATTCGAAAGTTTGGAGTTACTAAGATTACGTATTAAAAATGCAGTAAAAACAGCAATATTGTGAAACAATTTACAGCATACAGCCATTAGAGAAGCTGCAACTTTTTGTCAAAGGGCACATTCGTGTGTCTGTAAAGCTGAAGATATGCGGTAACAATTTACTTGAAGGGGTGTGCATAAGACTGACATGACACATGTCATGAATATGAAGGAGGTTTTATGCATGTTTATGACAACTGTCATTAAGTGTCATTCGCTCAGTTATGTAATTTTTAATGCAAATATGACATTATTTGACCTAACCCTAACCTAACCCTACCCCTACACCTAACCATAGCCCATAACAAAGACATCTCAAACAATGTCATCTTTGCATTAAAAATTACATAACTGAGCAAATGACACTTAATGACAGTTGTCATAAACATAAATAAAAAAACCTTCATATTCATGACATGTGTCATGTCATGATTATGTAGGTGTCATGTCAGTCTTATGCACACCCCTTCAAGTAAAGTGTAACCAGATATGCTCACAATGTGTTTGGAGGATAGTGAGGCATGTGATATCGTGTGGAATGATGAGTCACTGTGACAGTTTATGTGTGAATGCACACATACTTGGAGTTCCATGGAAACTTCAGTTTTAGCCGCGAGATACCGTTCTCATAATGCAATAACAGCAGAGGAGGTGTGACTTCCTGCTCATACGCTACTGGCTCTGTCACTTACCGTCAGGTGCTCTATAGCAGATGTCTCACATACAATATGTAAACTATTCCAAAACTTCACTGTGTTTTGACTGATGTTTATCACAGAAGGTCTCTGAGAAGGACTTGGCGCTTGTTTCTACTAGTAACAGCTGAGTATGTTCTGTGAGCAGCTGACACACACAATCCATACAGATCAATAGCTGCTATCCATCACTGAAATTGTATGTACTTTGGAACAATGAAGGAACAATGTTTGAACTAAGTTCTTCCAATAACAATCTTCTTTATTCAGGACTCTCATTCACACGGAGACAAAGGAAAACATATCCACATAAAAGCATGAATCTAAGCTCACGTTCACACTCACACGCATGTCTGCATCTTACCCCGTGCTATCTTCATGGCCTTGGAGGTAAAAGTTAATGCTATTGATCAGGAAGCTGAAGAGTCGTCCATATAAAGCTTTGGCCAAGAGGTCTCTGTGATGGTTGGACATTTCGACTGTGTGGCGCCTTGTTATGACATCACCTAAAGCAGAGGGCAAATGTCAAGCAGTTAGTGACCTTTCACATTGTCTTTCATCCTCAAAGACTAGCATAGATGGTCATAAGTGTGTTTTGGATGTTGGGCACCACTATAAGTACTGCATATACTAGGGATGCACCAATATATCGGCCAATAATCTGTAAATTATCTGCACATCAGACATCCACTGATTGTTTAAAAACAGCCAATGATCAGGGTCAATCATATCCTGTCTATCAAAAGGGGGCGTATTTTTGTGAAAGAAAATGTTCTTGTGTAAATTGTTGGTATAAATTAGCACGTCACTTTCAAACAAAAAAAAAAAAAAAAAAAAAAAAGGCCCTCTCATGTAGGTTTTCTTTGACACTAAATCACACAAAGTTCAAGTCAAGGTTGCCAGGTCTAAGGTTTATCTATTCACCAAACTTCATTCATTTAATTTCTGTCTTCATCGTCTCCATAAGGAGAAATTTGGCTTGAGCAGTCAAGAGAGCAGATTAACTTACAAAGATACACAAAATAAATAAATAAACAACATTAATATTCCACTTACATGCACAAAATACATTTCACAGTATCCACCCATTTCCTACAAACCCTATTTCCTATTATTCAATAAAACAACTGATAATGGAATTAACGAGAATTTATACCTATTTAACTTACAAGTTGGTACCCTATATCTTCCGAACTGCCGAAACAAAAAAGTCTCAGCTCTCAAACTCTGTCCATTTTATCACAAAGTTCAAACACTAAATGTGGCTTTGACGCTTTTAATGTGGTTTGATAGATCGATGTAATTTAAGTGGCAGCACTGATAAAACGTGTCAGTAAGAGAGCATGTGAACAATGTCACGTTTACCTCAGGAAAGTTATTTTCAGTGTTCACAGTTTGCTAGATAGCTAAAATAACACTAGAAGAAAGCTTGTTTACTGTTAGTTATACATGCATGTTTGAATACATCTGACATGAAGACAGGTTTTTATGAAAATTACCTTGAGCTGAATACAACCATGTCGGTTTTTATTTCAGTCTGATTATCATATCTGAAAATAACAGCGGAGTATAATAGTTTGAGCTTTGTTGTTAATTTGAACCTCTAATATTATAGTAATATACTATGTATAGTTTATAGCATTAATAGAGAGATTTACTATCCCTATCAGCAGATGTCTGATTAATCAATATCGAATCGAATCAGTACCAGCAGAGAAATGTAGTATCATTGCATCCCTAGTATACATGTATGTGTCTGTCTATTTGTTTGATTACTCTAATGGTATATCATAACTTTAGAATTGTTAAAGCTCAGCAGCCATGGTCACAATCCATTTTGTGATATGGGAAGAGCAGAATGAATACTCTCCTAAAGAACTTTGTGTTCCAGAGACGAAAGTAAGTCATACAAGTTTGATTCCATCAGAAGAAGTTGAGCATTTTCATTTTTGCGGTAAATTATTACTTTATCTAGCAAGGTCAACCATGCTGGTTGTTTTGCTGTCCCATCAATAAACCGTCACCGAACCGGCATTAACCAGGAACCATAGCAGGATCAGCAACTAAATCCTTTCAGTAAAAAACATCCAAACAACCAGTGACGGCTCAAAACAACAGGGGCACAGAGCAAAGAGGAAAACAAACTGGAGAAAGTGTGTCACATTTTGACTGATATACGCCGCACGTGGGAGGCTGAAAAACAAGCGGCCCATTGTTGGTGGTGCTGGCTGAAGGGACACGGCACATGCTAATGCGGAGGACTCCAATGATGTGACCTTTGATTATGTCAGACACTGAATCACCACATTCGCTATGCCATTCAACATCCAGATGCACACACTGCCAAAGTCTGACCATCGATCAGTGCCCTGTGATTGTCGCATATTAGAGTTTAATTCATCCTCTGCATATATTACACTACTAAACACGTGTGGCATTGTAAGGATGCCATTTCTTTCTGAATTGTTTACTTGTTTATGAAATACAATAACCAAAACAACAAATCATCACTAGACTAGTTCATCCAAAAATTTTAACTTAACATTTATTCTCCTTCATGTCTTCCCAAAGCTGTCTGACTTACTTGAAATTACTTCTTTTGTGTTCCCTTGAAGAAAGAACATATGGAAGCCCGTTTCCGCCACAAAAAAAAAAAAAAGGTAATTGTGACTTTTTAATCTCACAATTCTCAGAATTGTGTGATATAAACTCGCAATTCTGACTTTATAGCACGCAATTGAGAGTTAAAAAGTCTAAATTAATCGAGTGTCTAAAAGTTAGGAAACCGCGCATTCTGAGAAAATAGTCGAGTTCATATCTCGCAATTGTGAGAAAAAAAGAAAGTCAGAATTGCGAGATATATACTCTCAATAGCGAGAAAAAAACCAGAATTTCGACGATTCTGACTTTTATAACTCGCAAGTTGCAAGTTATCATCATGGAAGTTTTACTTTATAACTCGCATTGGGTGGTTATAAAGTCAGAATTGGTAATGATATTAACTCACAATTTCCAAGAAAAAAAGTCAGACTGGTGAATAAAAGTCGCCATTCTTGTGTGAATTTTTTATTCATGGCGGAAACGGGCTTCCATAAGAACATACTGCTTGCTCTTTTCCTTAAAATTCTGAAATGGTTCACTTTTTCAAAGTTTCAGACAGCTACCAAGCACTATTAAGTATGATAAAAGCAAATTTACATTTTTACCACTGTATTCTGCCCTTCAGATCATTGAGCATAAACCGGATCACAACTATTTAGACCTGATCATTCATGACCATTTTTACAAATAACCCAATCAATCATCTAAAAAGATTTGACTGGAAATAGGACTTATTTTCAATTTTAAGAATAATAAGAGCATTGAATATTGATATTTTCATCATTGAAAACTAACATATAGATTCAGAAGACTTGGGAAATAGTGCACAAGTGATATGGACCAGTTTTATATTACTTCAGTGTATTTTCCGACATTTTTTTGGAGATAAAATGATGACAACGTTTAGTTTTTTTGGGTGAACTATCCCTTTAAAATAGAGGCATGGATCATGACACGCTGAAGGGCCGACGAGAGAGAGAAAGCACAGACAGCCACAATAACATGCAAGTGTTCGTGTAATTTTCGCACTAGGTCCGGCGTGTCCCGACAGCTGAATTAGATTAACATCCAGACATCATGGGATTCATACACACTCTACACTTGTTATATAATGGCACAACATGCACACAGTCTAGACTTTGCAAAAGACCTGCGTGTTTATGTCTGTGTATTTTGAATGAGAAGGCAGTTATCCAATTGAGTCAAATTGAGCCAAATTGTGCTCGCCAGTACCACGATCTAAGGCCGAACGCTTGAGGCCGCTTTCATTCATTGTGATTTGTGTGACTGGACAAGGCCAGTACCTCTCAATGACTGTCAGCGGCCTCCCGGCAGTGAGATTTACTCCATGTACGGTGTTATGGTAAACAAGATGACTTTAATTGACAGCGATTAGTCTGTGTGTTGATTGATGCTGATACGTGCAAACTGAAGGTTGTACCTTTGAAACACTGCACATCAGAGGTGAGGGCAGAGCCGAGATCCTCAGAGCTCACCTGCAACATCCCAGCCACTACAGAAAAAAAAATTATAATAATTCAGACACATTTATATGATTACAACCAGTTACAAATCTAAATTCTGACTGGATTAGCCACATTTGAATTCATTAAAAAATTTAATAAAAATATTGCACTTATTTAAATAAAAATCAGTTCAGAGCACCCGTCTGGTTTGGCCATGTGGAGGGGGGGGGGCATATACAATTGTCCTTTTGTGATGTTGTGAAAAAAAATCTGAATTAATGCACTGAATCCAACAGAATGATTACTTTATCGTATGGTTTTCATTTATGACAGGTATTGCACCACATCACACGCAACTTCTTGCCTCCTTATTTATTAAATTATATTATAATAATTATATTTAATTGTATGTTATTATTTACAATTATTACACTACCATTGAAAAAAAAAATCTGTAATTTTGTAAAATATAATCACTGTTTCCACAAAAATATTAGCAATAGCACTGTTGGTTTGCAGCATATAATAATATAAGATAATAATAAAAACAATAATAACACATAACAACAAAATAAAATAATAATAAAATGTTTTCTGACAAGCCTGGCTCCTGAAAAGTCAGCTTTGATAACATGAATAAAGTACATTTTACAATATATTCAAACAGAAAACAGTTATTTTAATTTGTAATATTATACAATATTACTGTTTTCACTGTATTTTTGATCAAATAAATGCAACCTTGGTGACAAAAAAAGACTTCTTTCAAAAAAAAAAAAGACCCCAAATATTTTTATGGTGCTGTATATTAATTTTATAAATAATTACAATCACAAATATCGCATGTGCAAACGGCACACTGACCAAAGGCTTTGAACGTGGCTCATCCAATCAGATGTCAGAGTCAACATAACATGCTGTAACACGTACACGGTCCAGCTTTCAACTCCAGGCCTCCCATTTACTTCCTATTATGCACTTATATTACTGTTTGCATTCGGCACCTAGTGTCCTGTCATTTCTGTGAATGAGTGTGTTTGGGTGGAGTGTACCCATTAGAGTATAATAGGGCTTGTTTATATGTGATCTCACGTATCCACAACGACTGGAACCTCATACGGATGTGAATGTATCGGTTTGTGTATTTGCGCATGCTGACGTCACTTGTTTACCCAGGCTCAGTATTATGTGTGTCGTGAGTGGCCGTTCTGTTCCGCCCTGCTACTCTGCAGGGCTTAAGGAAACAGGTGACCCTGTCCATGCGTGTGGCTAAAAAAGGGCGATTAGTACAAAATTGTAAGACAGAGTGTGTATGTGTGTTTATTAGAGTGGCAGAGAGCGTTTTCCATTGCGTGAGTGAGTCTGCTATTAGGCCACGGTAGAACTGATGTAAACAACCCAGGATGGTGTGTGACACAGTTCTTGTTGCGTAGTCACCCGCCCACTTTCCCAATCTATCCTTCAGGCCTCCCGGTGGAGCAGATCAGCCCCTGCTGGCCTCGTGGTGCAGCTGCACGACTGACCTCTATCTAGCAGCTGTAAGTCAGACACAAACGCAGTGTCAGCATCTGTCAGGGCGGTGAAGCGCACATCTCCCAAGTGCAGCAGCGCAGAGAGGACCACAAACAAATTCTCCACCTCCTGAAAGAGAGACAAACAAAGCGCTGAGATTGCAGACTTATAAAGGCAGAAAACCTCCTGAGAAACCGGGTCGATTTCACAGCTCCGTATACAGTTACATTTGAGGGCTGGGTCCACAATTACAGAATCAAATTCAATTTTCATTTTGTTTGTTCGGAGTGCTATTTTGCTACTTTTTAACCCATTTTAACAACACTGAGATCACATGCTGCTGCTCTCCTGTTCTATAGGAGATTCTATACTGCTCTCCTGTTCTATTCTGCATCTCTATGTACAGAAATGAGTTGTAGAATATGGGTTGTAGAAAAAGGATGCAAAAGTCTGGTGAAAGTTCCAGAACATCTAACATCGCTTACAGCACCTATAAGTGACCAAAACAAAAATACAAGGAACAAAATCAACATTTTTTTTTTTACAAATAAATAATAATAAAGGTGTACATACAAAAATATTTCTAATCATTTTTTTTCTGCTCAATTCACCCCATCACTAGTATGTGCAGCAAGAAGTATCCAATACTATACAATAATGTGTTCAGTAACTGTGATCACTATTAGTCTGTTTAGTCTTTATTTATATACTATTACAGTATTTAATAATATTTTGAATTAGCCTTTATTTTTATATTTTCAATTTTAATTTTAGTCTAAGCTGTAGTCAGTAGTAGTAGTTTTTATTTTACAGTTTAAATCATGTTCAGTTACTTATTTTATTTTGGGTACTCGCTATGGAACATTTTTAATTTTAAACGTATTCTAGTTTTTTTTATTTATACTTTATATTTTATGTCATTCTAATCAATGAACAAAAAGATTATTATTTATTTTTAATATTTAGAATTTGTCATTTTATTTCTTTTAGATTTTATACTCAATTTTATGTTATTAAACTAATTTTACTAATGTTATTTTGTTTATTAATTTGTAGTACCCTACCGCATTTTTGTAATTGTTATGAATTTGTATTACATTCTATTTTTTTCTATGTCACTTAGTTTTTCCAAGCCAGTTGCCAAGGCAAACATTTCAAAATTTTCAATTTCATTTAAATTCTCATTAACGTTTTATTTTATTTTCAGCTTTATATATAATATCATATAATTATATAATATATATATATATATATTAGTTATATATATATATATATATAATATAGATCTATAATATATAAGTGCTGTCAACGTAATATCGCGATTATCGCACTCCAAAATAAAAGTTTTTTGGGTTGACATAATATATATTTGTGTACTGTTGTAAATTCTGTAAATATTTCAAAATATATACTGATTTTGTGTTGTTGTGTAATATAATATAATATATATATATAAGGTATATATATATAATATATATATATATATATACATATATATATATGTATATATACACACACACACACATTATGTATATAAAAACTTTTATTTTGGATGCAATTATCGCGATTAATCGTTTGACAGCACTAAAAAAATATTAAATATTATACATCTATATATAAAAAATGCTTAATTTAATCTATATGCAGTCTCATTTTCTGTGAATAAAAAACAAAAAAACAAAAGCAAGTGCTGTCAATTACAGCATTAAATATGAAGGATGAATATTAAATATTGTGTTAAACATTATGCAACCTTAAAAGTCGCAAAAGTTTTGAGAACCACTGTTCTATGTGCAAAAGAAAGATGAGCAAGCTGAATGCAAGTAAAAGGCAGAGGCAGATATACATGCGGTTAAATGTGTGTGAGGGTCGCTGCACTGCTGGGATGAGAGGAACAATTCCTCCTTTAATTAGCATATTTACAGGTGCCTGGTGGAATTAGAACACAGTGTCTGGCTGGAGGTCAAGTGTGTGAAAGAGTGCGAATGTGTGCGTTTGAACCAAAGACACAAACGCATGACTCCGAACACAGTGTTAACTCTGACATTACACCCTCTACTGTAACAAAATGTCCATGTATTACCATAAGGGTGTGCATGTGTTTGTGCAAAACATATATATGGTACATATTGATACCAGTAAAGTCATAGCTAGTGTTCCATTCTGAACATACTCTTCAAGTCTTTCCCGAACCATAACAGCATAACACACACCGGTTGACAGGTTAGTGTGGCCTCAGGCTGAATGGCAGTCTGAGTAGTGTGTTTTTATAGTCTCCAGACATACTGTAATGAGTTATAATGTGTAAACCTACATAAATCAGAACAACACGTCTGAAGTGCCTGCCAAAGCCAGAGGCATACCAGCTCTCTGTCTCTGTACCTGTGAGTCACTTAAAACCAGAACATCTTTGCTTACTTTAGACGAGACAGCTCAGATTCTACTGAGGCTATAAAGTAATGTCTGAATCAGGAGTTATTATAGTTAACTGTATCTAAACTAAAGCCCTAAAAAAGCATTTGTGTTGTCTGAAATAAAATAAACAAATGATATATGAAGAGTTTATTTGCAAAAATAGATAACTCGGTTTTTATTCATTTTCATACATGTTTTTTGTGTTAGTTAGCTGTATTTTGTTTAGTTATGATTATTAAATCTAAACAACCCAACTGCAGTTTGATTGATATTAATTGGAATGCAGGATAAAAAAAAACATGATTTTTGAAAAAATTTTAAACTTTATCTATCTGTCTTAAAGTTATCTGTTTTTGACATTTTTTTAACTTGAAATGCATATACATTTACACATTTATTTATTTATTTGTTTGTTTGTTTACTTAAGTTTTATTTCCAGGTTTAGGTTAAACCTTAAATCCTAGATTCTCAATGTGGTCTCTGATTTTTAGACTTCATTGTATTTCTCTCTCTCTCACACACACACACACACACACACACACTTTCACACATAACTAAATCAAACCTAAGTGTGTAGTTGCATCTTCGCGTGAGGATGCATGTGTTATTGAACATGTGTGTACCAGTCTGTTGAAGCCGAGGGCACGCAGAGCCTGTTTAAGGGCCAAGAGCTTCTCTCTGCTCTGAGGAGACGCTGTAGCTACTGCAGGAGTTTGACCGGGAGCCGCTGTGTTCATACACCTGAAAACAAACAAACAAACAAACACAGAAGAGACATGATTAGTGCGATTTAAGATTAGAGACGATTTAGACTTTACGTTGCCAGTGGATTCTGGATGTGAGTATTTGGTCTGGGCCTTTAAGAGTGCTAAGTAAAGTTTAAGATGTTCTAAGTGTCACTGACATAATCACAAATTCAAGTCAAAGAAAGGTGAATGTTAAATGTTTAATGACAACCTTCCATTTACCCCTATGCAAGATTTGCTGGGGACACTTGAGAGTTCACAGAGAGTCCAGGGTAAAACAAGTTTAAAACTGGCATCTGACATCAGCCAATATTACGTTTTTTTTTCCCCATTTTGAAAAATCCTAATGAATGTTAAATGCTGAAACTGCATCAATCTGACAATGAAAATGCAATGCCTTAATGGCTGAATTTATAATCACCAGTCTTATATTTCCATGTCTCCTAGTACCCTTTACCTACAGGTGTAAAATCCGATAGAGATGATAATGTAACAAAATGAGAAAAACTGAAAGACTAATGACAACCTACTTTTCAAGTTGGTGTTCTATGTACACTCTGGGTAAATCCATTATTTTCATTTCTTTGTGCAAATTTAAAGGTGTATTTAAAATATAAAATCTTTTAACTTATTAAAACTTCCTTATTTTGAAACACTTATTGGCATGTGTAGTAATAAAATAAAATCAAATACAACAAAAATAAAATAAAATAACCCTCATTGCCATGTTTTGTGAACTAACAAAAATCCTTACTATAAAATAAAAGCCTTATTCACAATATGTTTGGAATTATAATCAATAACACCATGTAGTTGATTTTTATAAGGGAGGTCTTTGAAATAGTTGGAATCCCTAATGATATAACATGCTTATTTCAACATGTGCGTAGTGTTACCTGTGGGCTAGGACATTGTTTAGATATAGATTACTCTTCTCCTCTGCAGAAAGCCCCTCGGCCATCAGGTAGAAGATGTTAAAGTTCTGCTGATGCGGTGGAGTGCAGATGACCCTCGACTTCTCCAGCATGTAAGTGTACAGACGACCTAAAACACAAACACAGTAAGAGAAGCGTTGTAGAGGCATTAGTAGAGCAATGTCTCCCTCTATAGGTGAAGGATGATGGAGCAGAAGTCCTCTCTGCTGAGACCTGACAGCATATCACATGAATGCATTAGCACGTTCTCTATTTCTACACATTCAGCATATTAAAGCAACACTATGAATAATCGAAGTGCAAACAGGAGCAGTGTAACTACCTCGGAGTAGAGTCTTTCTCTTCTCACAGTACTGCAGTGAGATCAGATTGATGAAGCGGCTTGCTGAGGAGTTCATCTGAGTCTCAGCATGACCGAAAGCTTCCAAGATCACATTCACCTGCAAACATGACAGAAAAATGAAGAAGTGATTACAAAACGGTGACAGAGATTCCCATGTGGACTCTTTCTCCCTAGTGAGTGTGTACCCTAGTGAGCAGCCTACCTAGACAGCATTTTAAAGAACTGACAGACAGTAAAGCACAAAAAAAAAAAAAATCTAATTTTAAAATAACTTTTCTATTTAAATAGATTATTTTTTTTAACTATGATATACTATTATTCCAAGTTTGGGGTAAGATGTATAGAAGTAAGCAAGTACGTAAGTAAGCAAGCAAATAAATACATTTACATTTTACATTCACATTTAAATATTTAGCAGACACTTTTATTCAAAGCAATTTACAAATGAGGACAATAGAAGCAATCAAACAAACAAAAGAGCAACAATTTATAAGTGATGTGACAAGTCCCAGTTATTCTAATGTAGTACACGCGCGCATAAATAAATAAATAAATGCTGTTCATTGAACTTTGTATTCAAAGAATCTCTACAAGCATGTATCACATTTGCTATTACTATTAAGCAGCAAAAACAGCTTCCAACATCGATAAGAAGAACCATTGTCCATAGTTGAGCACTAATAATAACAACTGAGTAGCAAACCAGCCCATTAGAATGATTTCTGAAGGATTGTATAGCTGAAGACTGAAGAATGGCTGCTGGAAATTCAGCTTTACAATCACAGGAAAAAATTACATACATTTATAGAAAGCTATTTTAATTTTAAATAATCGAAAATATAATTGTATTGTAATAACCAGTGTTGGGGTAACGACATTACAAGTAACCGCGAGTTTTCGTAATCGGATTACTTTTTTTTTAAGTACTGTAAAGTACACGTCCTTTTAATTTAAGAAGAAATATCTGAGTTCTTTTCAAATAAGAACTCAAGTTTCACTTTGTTTCCCATGTCTGACGACATCTCATTGTGTTGCCATGTTAAGAGAAATCATGTGTAAGTGCAAAGGCTTTGGTGTGTGGAAACTGATGTCGGGTACTGTAGTTCTAGACCAACCCTCTACATTGCGAGTAAATCACTCGCATATGCGACTAAATCTTCACTCTGGGCGACTAAATGATGTCTAATATTAGCCAATGGCTAATCTATTCTCAGATTTTACTCGCCAGTGTGTGAGTTTGAGGCTGAGTATATGATTAGCACAGACATTTTTTCACTCACAGAACACTCTGACTGTGCACTTCATAGTTTCACTCTACGTCAAGCGATCTCTGATTTTTTTTCAGTTCATTTGAATGGATGCGCAGCGCACCTGTGTTTGTGCATTTGGCGTAACGTAAACTCTAGTGTGAACTTGCACGACTCCCCGTCGCTTTCTCTCACACGCGCAAAGAGCGAGAGTCTTACATAACATACAGAATTGATGCGCTACATGTAAACGAAAAATACGGAGTTCCTTTGCATTCTTCAGCTTTAAGAACTGCAGGTTTTCTGCAGTAGGCGGAACTCTGTGCGCAAACGGCGATCTCTTGGCTGTTGCTCACCTTATAGTCCCGTTTTGTATATATATATATATATTAGTATTTCAGTCTGGTGAGTAAACAAAAAAATATACTAGCCGTTGGCGATTCAATTGCCAAGGTGTCCGTGTAGGGTTGTAGACTAAATATGAACATGTACCGTATTGACCCGAATATAAGACAATGTTTTTTCTTGGAAATACATCTGAAAAAACGCGGTCGTCTTATATTCAGGGTCTAGACTTTGACATATCAATAATACACCCACAACAATAGGTGGCGCCTAATACGCATAAAATGAGTGTGCCATGAAATACGTAATGTAATGCTGGTGTTGTAAAGATCGCGAGTAAAAACTAAAGAGAAAGAAAACCTTACAGCTGCATGAGTGGTGACTGTCACGTTAGCTTGATGGGACTAAACTCCCTTTGTGATTTTAAAATGTAAGACAGTACCTAGATTTGAAGACTACAGTAAGATTTAACTTCTACTGTTAATAAGATTTTGGTAGGCTACTATTAGATGGATAGCCTAAATGTCCTAATTCAGATACCCGTTTTTGTTTTTTAATGGTATATCAAAAATTGTATATATTTTAAATGTGATTGTTGATACATTTTACCAGTTTTTACCATACTTTCAAAACAAATTAAAATAGGAAAATATACAATTAATACTTGGAGACTAAATGTGTTTACGAGAAAAAACAAACAAGATTTGGTTTTTAAAAGGCAAAGGTACATCTGGGAAAATGGGGGTCGTCTTATAATCAGGGTCGTCTTATATTCGGGCCAATACGGTATTTACTCATCTCACCTGTATAAAAACAGATTCAGTATTCCTCAAAATCAATAAAAACCGTCAAATGCAAACTCAAAAAAGAATATTATACAAACCTGCCTAAGTGCAATATTTGAATAATACAATATATTTTTATGCATTTAATTCCATTTTACATTTACATTTATTCATGTAGCAGACGCTTTTATCCAAATTTACTTACAATTAAAAATACATGCAACGATTTCATCTAAAGATGCAAATACACAGACGTGCTCGTAATACAAAGTTTCTGGTCATTGTTCAGATTAGTACAACAGACGGTGGTTAAGGTAAGGTTTAGGAAGACGACAAATAGTGACGAAAGAGATACGTTTTCAGCTCTTATTTTATTAACCAATGTCTTTGTTACTGACCTTCGATGATCCAATTCAACCATACTAATAAGCAAAAATGACACATTTGTGTTTCATTTTAGTTATTGCTGAATAGTGTTGAACTTTCTTCTCCTGCGTCATATTCTTCATGCTGCGCTCTCTACTGTACAGACGTGAATTTACATTTCCTTCAGCCTGAGGCGTATTCATTTCACTTTTGTTGTGAAAATGCTTTTATATATTTGCCAAAAATACAACTTTTTTATATTAAAAACAAACAAACAAGCAAGCCCTGCCCAGATTTAAAAAGCAACTCAAAATTAACGTAACACATTACTTTCCATAAAAAGTAACTAAGTAACGTAATTAGTTACTTTTTTAGGGAGTAACGCAATATCGTAATGCATTACTTTTAAAAGTAACTTTCCCCAACACTGGTAATAACATTTATAATACTACAAATATTTTGTTTGTTTGTTGTTGTTTTTTATCAATAAAAATCGTAATTATTCCAAACCATTAACCGGTAGTACTTACACAAACATATTTACTTTTAGAATGCAGCTGCTTATTTAAACCGTAGGCAGCTCACTACACCAGAGGACAACTACTCAGGGCATTTGGCATTTTTCTCCACCAGGTGGCGGTAAGCCACCATTGATAAAATGTGCTCATTTAGAGACAAGAAAGAGAGGCTGATGTGTGTACTGCTTCCTCTAATGTTGAGAGCACACACACAATCACACAGAGAAAGAGGGAGAGAGATGTATTCGTGTGTAATAATGTCACCCGTTGCTCCCGGACATTAAACGGCTCTAGTGGTTTCTGTGGATATGTCTTTAGCTAACAAGAAATGGCTCTTTCCTTGAGATTCAACCTTTAGGCTTTTGGATAGTCATTCAAAGCATCTAATTCTCTTATGAATGAGCGGATAAGAGCTGTTTGAGGCTATCACGACTCTGAAGGATAACTGGAAACACATAAACACCTCCAGGGGTTCAGATAACAGAACACATGAGGAAAAACCACAGCGAAAACACTAAATGTTAAACACATTGAGTGCATGAAACACAATCACTACATAACACTGCATAGGAACTGCTCAACAACTATACATTTAAACTAGTGCTGTCAAACGATTAATCGCATCCAAAATAAACGTTTTTGTTTTACATATTATATATGTGTGTACTGTGTTTATTTATTATGTATATATAAATACACACACATACAGTATATATTTTGAAAATACATTGTATAGACATTTGTCTTTAATTATTATATTTTGTATATATATACATACATTATATTAATATATAAACATAAATATTTTTCTAAATATATACTGCATGTGTTTGTATTATATATACCGAATAAATATCACGTAACACTAATAATATGTAAACAAAAAATTTTATTTTGAATGTGCTTAATCGCTATTAATCGTTTGACAGCACTAATTTAAACTAATATTTGAAGCAATCTAAAACTATATTGGATTTGATTACTACATCCAATTGAGATGTTATATCTATATACGGAGTTGACCTTATCATACATTTTGATGAAACTCAATAACTTTCTGTTGTTTTTAAAACTTGACTTAATGTTTTTGTAAATGTTAAAACAACAAAAAAAAAAAAAAGATTGATTTACTTAGCTATTTTTTTTTTTATTAGTTTGTATGCACGCAATAGGTATCTATGGGGAAATAAATGATTTTGATTACAAGAGTCAGAAGTATTTAATGTAAAATATGCTTTCAGATGTGTGTTACTGTCAGGCAGCAGATGCATGCTGTGTGTGATGAACACTTACATGCTTCATCCGTGGCTCTAAAGCGAAGCCTTTGGGACTTGAGCGAGCAGCCAGGTGTTTGAGGATGTGCTTACAGGCCACAGACTTCCCAGAACCACTCTCTCCACTAGACAGAGAGACAAACAAAGCCAGAGAAAATAAAGGTGTGGATCTCGGTTTAATTTAAAAAAATGCATATGTTAAAGACAGCACAACATATATTACCATGAAATAAAAGTACTTAATTACTAGAAATTACAGTGATTTGTTTTCTATGTTTTCCCAAAGAAAATAGTACGACTGTTTTGAAATGTAATTTATTCTTGCGATGCAAAGCTGAATTTTCAGCATCATTACTCCAGTCTTCAAGTGTCACATGATCCTTTCTCAGAAATGATTGTAATATTCTGATTATCAATGTTGACAACAGTTGTGCGAAATGCAACATGGAGAGGTTTATGACAGATTCACCGAGAGAGAGCAGCTGAAAAACTCTCCAAACTGCCTAAATGTTTTTCTGTCAATATAAAGACACATAAAACAAATCAAGAGAGCAGCTTTTTCAAAGAGCCCTGGGCGACCGTCCTCTGTGAATGTGTGCTCCTGATTTATGTTTACCAATGGGAGATCTAACAGTAGGTCAGTGAGCTGTTTCACTCCTCTCCATCGTATGAGATGACACAGTCAGCCTACAGCAATATACCATCAAAAGCCTCAAGCCTCAAGACTAAAGATCCCTCTCCTCCGCCTGGCCTGCGGGCATCTTTCTCCTGAGCAGGTATCTGACCAGAGTCATCCAGAGGACATCTCTGTCATACCTTCACGTATCCCAATGCTCTACTAGGGGATTTGTTCAAACCACTTGTTCTTCTCTTTTATTCATAAGACACTGTTCTCCACAATATCTATACCATACACTGCCTCTATGCTTGTTTTTATTTTTTGTGCAGTTTATTATCTCTCTAAACTCTTAACAAATGTAAAGTAAACTTTTCACAAATCTACTATGGCTATTTTTTATGATACTACTGTCAACCACCTACATCATCCTAACTGAAACAGACCCTCATCAGTGACTGATCTGGAACGCTACACTAGTACATCAATTCTAGCAAATAGCAGATGCCAAAACTGCAACCGACTCCAACAGAGTTTAACACCGGACCGTTGCTAAGCTAAAGACTCACAGATATTGGGTGAAACAGTACATAGTTATCAACCTTTTCTCCCTCTCTCTCAACCACAGTGCATTATTTTAAGTACAGGTGCATCTCAATAAATTAGAATGTTGTGGAAAAGTTCATTTATTTCAGTAATTCAACTCAAATTGTGAAACTCGTTATTAAATAAATTCAATGCACACAGAACGAAGTAGTTTAAGTCTTTGGTTCTTTAAATATTGATGATTTTGGCTCACATTTAACAAAAAAAAACACCAATTCACTATCTCAACAAAATAGAATATGGTGACATGCCAATCAGCTAAATCAACTCAACACCTGCAAAGGTTTACTGAGCCTTCAAAATGGTCTCTCAGTTTGTTTCACTAGGCTACACAATCATGGGGAGGACTGCTGACTTGACAGATGTCCAGAAAACAGTCATTGACACCCTCCACAAGGAGAGTAAGCCACAAAAGTCCATTGCTAAAGAAGCTGGTTGTTCACAAAGTGCTGTATCCAAGCATATTCATAGAAAATTGAGTGGAAGGAAAAAGTGTGGAAGAAAAAGATGCACAACCAAACCGAGAGAAAGCAGCTTATTGAGGATTGCGAGCAAAACGATTCAGAATTGACGTGAATTCAACAAGGATGGACCTGAGGCTGGGGTCAAGACTCACCGAAGGCCACCACACCACAGACGTGTCAAGGAATTTGGCTATTGTCGTATTCCTCTTGTTAAGCCACATCTGAACCACAGACAACGTCAGAGGCGTTTTACCTGGGCTAAGGAGAAGAAGAACTGGACTGTTGCCAGTGTCCAAAGTCCTTTTTCAGATGAGAGCAAGTTTTGTATATCATTTGGAAACCAAGGTCCTAGAGTCAGGAGGAAGGGTGGAGAAGCTCATAGCCAAGTTGCTTGAAGTCCAGAGTTAATTTTCCACAGTCTGTGATGATTTAGGGTACAATGTCATCTGCTGGTGTTGATCCATTTTGTTTTTTGAAAACCAACGTCACCGCACCCGTTTACCAAGAAATTTTGGAGAACTTCATGCTTCCTTCTGCTGACCAGCTTTTTGAAGATGCTGATTTAATTTTCCAGCCGGATTTGGCACCTGCCCACACTGCCAAAAGCACCAAGAGGTGGTTAAATGACCATGGTGTTGGTGTGTTTTACTGGCCAGCAAACTCACCAGACCTGAAAACATAGAGAATCTGTGGGGTATTGTCAAGATGAAGATGAGACACCAGACCCAACAATGCAGACGACCTGAAGGCCGCTATCAAAGCAACCTGGGCTTCCAAACCACCTCAGCAGTGCCACAAACTGATCACCTCCATGCCACGCCAAATTGAGGCAGTAATTAAAGCAAAAGGAGCCCCTACCAAGTATTGAGTACATGTACAGTAAATGAACATACTTTCCAGAAGGCCAACAATCACTAAAAATGTTTTTTTTATTGGTCTTATGAAGTATTCTAATTGTTGAGATAGTGAATTGGTGGGTTTTTGTAAATGTGAGCCAAAATCATCACAATTAAAATAACCAAAGACTTAAAACTACTTCAGTCTGTGTAAATTGAATTTATTTAATACACGAGTTTAACAAATTGAGTTGAATTACTGAAATAAATTAACTTTTCCATGAAATTCTAATTTATTGAGATGCACCTGTATATACTACTTTTTGGGGAATGAAATTAATACTCAAAGAAGAAATTAATATTCAGCAAAGATGCATTAAATTAATCAAAAGTGACAAATAAAAGTCAAGATAAAGTTACAAATGATTTACATGTCAATAAAATTATCTTCTTAATTAATTATAATAATAATAATAATAAGAATAATAATAATAATAAATAAATTATTATATTTATTTTATTAATTCTTATTATTTATTTATTTATTTATGTGGTACCAAATCAGTATTTTAGGATGATTTCTGAAGGATAATGTGACACTAAAGGCTTAAAACATATTAAAATAGCACACAATTAATTTTAAATTTTTACTAATATTTACCAATATTAGTTTTTAATGTAATTTAGATCAAACAAACAAACAAATAAACAGACAAACAAAAAACAAATAAATAAAGTCCAAATTGTTAAAAGCTGGTGTACATTTATTAACGTACATAAGTACATTTATAATTGCGAGTTTGTTGAGTTGAAAGAGTTTGTCAATGTTGTGACTGTTTATTCAATGTTAATTAAACATTTAATTTCATTTTTTATTCTGGTTTTGTTCACAAAAAGACATACAGAATCACCTTCTGTAACAGGCTTTGCGTTAGATGCACATTTATGATGCTTTAAATGTTGTCTAGGTAATCAGCAGGTTTTAGAATACGGCTAGCAAGCTACAACAGCGTTTTGAAAGCTTTGAATGATTTGCGATATAATTTTTTTCTTCCAGCAGTATATTTACAGGGTGTTAATCCACACTACGACTCAACATCTAACAAGAGCTTTGGTAGACACATATCTTGTCTCGTTACTGCCATACATCCCACTTTATATTCTTGACGACGTACAGTAACTTTAATAATTACTCCACTGTTCAATGTTATGACCTCTTAAAATGAGCCATAAAGCACAGTCAAACAGCTCACAGTGATAACTACAGCCTCCACCCGCAGTGTGAAGAGCCTGGATGCTAGCAGAGACCTGCGAGAGAGAGAGTGAATGGAAGAAAAGCAGTTTGAGCAGATGGTTTTTAAAGGTCATTTGGCCTCCCACTAATCATTTTCTGGAGGGTCTGATGCTTTTTCCTTCTCGTTTTTTCCATTTCTTTTGGAAATCCATTCTGGGTTGTAATTGAACTCAAGGGCACAATGCATTCCAGTAGCGAGTAGGTGTTTGTGTGTGTTTTTGTGAGCCCCTTGAACCAGCATTCCACCACTTTTGTTTCCCTGGTTCTGTAGTCACTAGCATGGCGGCAGCGATCTGCTCTCACCTGTAGGGTGAGTGAGTGAGTGTGTGTGTGTGTGTGTGTGTGTGTGTGTGTTGTATATGTGTGTGTGTATGTGTGTGTGTGTGTGTGTTGTGTTGGTGTGATGGATAGCCCACGCAGAGAGGGCATTAAAGTAGCTGTCAGATCCTCTCTAGCTCAGCGAAACCGGAATCGGGCCAGAGGAGGAGCTCCAGAATGTGAAACAGGATTTAATTGCAATCAGAGATGACCGGAGTGCAAAGTAGGACACAGCGCGGGCTACATCACTGCCCCTGCATCCATTAATCTCGCTGAGAGCTTTTAACAGGTTTGAATTTACACCATCCCCAGCACATTTGTCTCCGTGACAGCATTTAGCGAGAACTGCTGGGGTGATGCAGGAGTCTCCCAAACATTGGAGCAAGCATCTATAACGCATCTCATTTGAACCACTCCATCAGCACAGGATCACTTACTGAGCTGCGGACTGCTTTACCAAACTCCAAGCTGGTGCATCAATGACAGAAGGTAGAACATGTCCAGTGGAATGTATTTGGGAGCATGTGGACATGTGTTGTGGTTTATTTACCTTTGAACCAATGAATATCCATTATTTATTTTTTTATTTTTTATTTAGTAATTTGTGATTGCAGAATAAGGGAAGGTATACAAAATAAATAAAATAAAATACTTTAAGGTTCCATTTGTTAACATTAGTTAACTACATTTGTTAACATTAACAATGAAAAAATACTTCTTAATCATTTATTAATCTTAGATGATGTTATTTATTTATATTTACTAATACATTAGAAATCAAAATTTGTATATGGTAATATTACCTAACAGATCAAAGTTAACATGAACAGTTTTATTTTTATTAACTAGGGTTAGCAAAAATGATTAAATAATGTAACAAATGTGTGGTTCATAGTAAGTCAATGAATAAATGTTGGACGTTACAGTAAAGTGTTTGCAATAAATTATGTATTATTTTATTTTGTATTTATTAAACATGTTTATTAAACATCAAAGCCTTAACAAAACATTTAAAATGCCATAAAAGCTTGTTTATCATGTAACCCTTAAAAAGCCATTCAATTTTTAACATTGTATTAATTTCTTTCTCTAATTAAATGCTCTATGTCTAAAATTTTAAAACACCCAGATATTCCCCTGATGAATATTTATATCTGATGAAACTTTTATAAAATGTATAATTTTCTGTTTTCAATTGTCCCCATTTTCAGATGCCCCAAAGTTTAACACTGTTATTTGAGATGCTTTGCCCACTCATCCAGGCAGCTTTATCAATTGTACAGGATTGGAGATTCCCATGGCTTTTGACTTCCTAACTCCACACATCAAGTATCACACAGTGAAGGTCGCCACTGTTGTGAACTGGGCCAAAACTGTCAGGCTGCAGCAGTGATAAAGCCACCTAAGTGAATATCATCTATTTTAGAGCCACACGACAGTTTAAGGCCAACAGTTTTAGGACATGCATTTTTCTAGTCATTGTGATTTAGAGCGTAATAGGGCATCCACCTCAAGGGGAATCACCACCATCCTACTGATGAAGTCATTCTGACGTAAGAATATACACAATGCAAATATAGTGCTTACTGGATCAAGAAAAAGATACTGACTGTGCAAATAAAACATGGAAATGTGAAGAATGTATGAC
Source organism: Sinocyclocheilus anophthalmus (assembly GCA_018155175.1). Taxonomy (NCBI): domain Eukaryota; kingdom Metazoa; phylum Chordata; class Actinopteri; order Cypriniformes; family Cyprinidae; genus Sinocyclocheilus; species Sinocyclocheilus anophthalmus. The sequence continues at coordinate 66,079 of JADLZN010006822.1, forward strand.
AAACGTGGACGGCACCTGATGATGAAACATTGTGGGCGTCGCTCCTGCAGCATCATGTGATAGGCTCGCTCAGCTGAAGAGAAGATATGAGGCGGGAGAGAGGAACACAGACGACCACTGGAGCTCAGATACAACTGACTGACCTGAGAGACAGAAAGAGAGATGTTACACATTTACATAACACTGCTAATTTCCCATGACCTGTGCACTTCATTACAGTGTTTGGATTGATATTCTTTGAGCGCTCTGGTCAGGATTAGTTCAAAATCTCTGTGCATTAAGCTCCTGGAGTTAATTAAGCCTGAAGCAATTAACGTAAAGCCTCTTTAAACACTCTTTAGACATTTAAAACTTTATTTTGTAGACAACTTCAGGTCTTAGCTGTGCTACCTTTTGCAAATGTTGAAGTCAAACAATTAAAGAAATCTAATGTTAAAACTAAAAATTCAGAATGCAGTCAACAGCAATGATGGCATTGAAATACGAGTATCACTAATTAGTCTTTTTTCTTACATTTATTTGCATGCTGTGATTGTTCTTGTCTTAGTTGCATTTATTTAAACATGTATAACCATGTTCTGCGCAAGGATTAGATTCTTGTCCAGGTGACTGAAAACAACCTGCTGAGCAAAGTGGCTTTCATGCAAATTTAATTAAAACAAACACCTGAACTCAACTCAAATGCTGTTCTTTGCTGGTATCTTTTGCAGGAAATGCTAATCCAAACACAGGCTGGCAAAAAGTGAAATAAATAAGCTAGGAGGCCAAGCACAGAGTCTTGAGTAATAAGAGAGATGCCATATTTAGATCTGAATTCTGTGCAAGGCTAAAAGCCCTAAACATAAAAAATATCCTCACACAGCAAGAATAAAACTCATGCAACACTGCAGATTTAGTATCTGGCTATATTTCTAGGTGTTAGAAACAGAAAGGTTATGTGTGTTAGTATGTGTGTGACATGCAGAGTAAGCTAAATTTTAGCCCAATTTGAGGAAAAAAAGCTAATGCTGAGATCTCATTACCCTTTACCACTGAGACACAGCACACATACTGTACACATAGGCTGTATGACAGAGCCATAGAGGACACAGGAAGGACAGAGGAAGAGTGAGTGAGACACAAGCTGTGTATGAATCACGAAAATTGCAGCCTTAACAGGCATACTGTATGTGCCATATATGCAAAAAAAAGATTAAAAGAAAAGAAACAAAGAAAACAAAAAAACAACAACAATAATAATACTGTAATAAAACCAAAAACTGAACAAATAAAGATAATTCAAACAAAACACACAACTGAACAAAAACCAAGCATTTAAAAGAAACAACAAACACAGCACAAAAACAAAAACATGTACACACAGACAAACACAAAACCAAACAAAAAGATCATTAAAACACACAAAAACAAATAAAACAAAAAATTTAAATTAAACATTTAAAAGAAACAAAACAAAAACAACAGCAAAAAACAAACAAACAAAACAACAGAAACCAAACCTCACAAATAAACATTTTAAAGAAACAAAACATACTACAAAAATAAAACCAAAAACAAACAAGTCCAAACAAAACATACAACTGAACAACAAAAAACAATAATTTAAAAGAAACAACAAACACAAAACAAAATACAAAAACACAGAGAAAAATACAAAACTAAACAAAAAACAAACCAAACAAACAAAAAAAAAACAAAAAAAACAAAAACAGAGGAAAACACAAGTTTCAAAAACAAAGTTTACCTACTGTTTACAATGCATGTGTAGCATGTGTATGTTTATATGTTAAACACTGTGGTATCAAATGTCCACACTTTCTCATTTGTTACACTGTTTATTTAAGTTTAAATTATTATAATGTTTTCTTCTATTATTTTGATCTTTTCATTGTTATTATGATATTTCTACACATACTCCAAGCTTTGGCAATATTGTATTTTTTTACAGTCATGCAAATAAAGCAATTTTGAATTTGAAAAACACAAAACCAAGCAAAACACAAACCAAACAAAAAGCTAATAAACACACACCACACATTTGTTTCTGTGAATTGTGGGGACTTTCCCTAGACTTCTATTACATATATATTGACCAAAACAATATATTTTATCCCCTAACCTTAAACCTACCCCTTACAAAAAACATGTTTGCATTGTTACACTTTCAGATAAACATCATTTAATATTTTTTAATAATATTTTTTCCCTCATGGGGAAGGCTTGCAGACCGGTCCCCACAATGTCAAAAATGTCAGGTTTTACTATCCTTATGAGGACATTTGGTCCCCACAATGTAGCATAAACAAGTACACACACACACACACAAACACAAAAAAAAAAAAAAAAAAAAAAAAAAAAAAGAAAAGAAAAAAAAAAAAAAAAAACATGACAAAAAAAAGACACAAACCAAAACACTCAAATAAACATTTAAAAATAACAAAACATGAAAAACAGAAAAAATGACTGATGGGAAACTTGAAACTTAGAAGGACAAGATGTAGGTTTTGTACTGAAGGACAGAGAACGATTATATAGAGTTTGTGATAAAGGGGGTCAGGTGATGTAACTTGAGCATGATGGTGGTCTGAGGTCATCACAGATGATGGTACATATGCCCTTCTTTCTCAGTGTGTCATTCTGACTCTGAGCCCCAGTCTGGGGGACACACTGGAGAAATCATGCCTGAAATGAGTCTCTGATGCAGGGGGCCAACAGGGGACAGACGTCACAATGGACCCACTGCATATCAGTTGTAAAGTGTGTGTGTGGTGTGTGTTTCATCTACTCCTCTGCTCCCCTTCACGTGCCAGTAAAGCGTTACGGCGGACAGATGGTCATCTTGTCAGCTTTTATTTTTCTTAGCGGTGGGTGGCACACGCTGTGTGTCCCTGATGAGTGTGCTCTCATCAACTCTGCCTTTCTGTGGACAGCCAGCTGTATTAGAGGGGACGGTAGTCGGGGCTGGACGGACGCTAAACTTGAGAACCTCTAACAAGCCGAAAGAATATACAGAAATAAATAGAGAAAGGAGGAGTGGATATCTGATGGGGAGATGAAGAGGGCACAGGAAGTGGGAGCTGTATGTTGAGTAGGCTATCACTGTCAGGAAGGCTATGAATAATTTATCACGAGATCAAGTCCTGTTTGAACTGAAAGTACTGTGCTGTGCTTACAGAGTGTGAACTAGAGAACAGCTTAAAAAGACTAGACAGATGAATACTCTAAACCATAATGTGGATGAATTAAAAATGTATTTAAATGAAATTAAATAAATAAGCAAACAACGAATGTGTGACTCTGTACTTACCAGATTAGAGTAGATGGGTAGGTCCTTGTAAGGGTTAATAAGGAGAAGAATGTGTCCAATGTAAGTCTGAAAAGACAGAATTTGAAAAAGAAAGTTTTAGCCTCAACATGCCCACAGTCTAATGGCAAGGACTGGCTGAAACCAATAGTTTCATTCTGATTGGTTTGTGCTACACAACTTTTGAGAGCCTAAGGCACAATGGTCTCCTTCAAAATATTCTCATGTTTACCGAGTTGATCAAATGAGAGCTTGAACTAAAATGAGAGATGACCTAATCACGGTTTTTAAAGGCACAGTTCACCCAGAAATGCCAATTAGGTCGTTCCAAACCTGAATAAGTTTATTTCTTCTGTTGACCAAAATAGAAAATGTTAAGAATGTTGGTTAACAAAGGGTGCCAGTAGCCAAATGCTTCAAATATGAAAAAAAAAAAAAGTATTAAAAAAGTAACTACTGGCAACTGTTTGATTACCAAACATTCTTCACAATTTCTTATTGTGTGTTCAATACTCCTTTTTAAGTTTGTAAGATTAATAGCGTCAAATCTTTGAAAGATAATCAGAGTTTTGTTTGAGACACTGACGTTTACATGGACATCAGTAATCTAATTATTTACCTTATTCTAAACAAGCCAATACTATGATTATGGTGTTTACATGAGTTGCTTTTAGAATATTCCTTTCATGTTCCCATTTTACATGTTATAGTACATAGTTCGATTAATGGCACACGTCATTACGTCCCCACGTGACGCCATCCGACGTCCCCTCCGGAATTTCACTTATAAACATATAGTTCGTCTCCGTGATGATGCCATGTACAGTTTTGGATGTTTCATTTTTAATTTTATGAAAGCTTCAAGTGCAGATAATTATTTGTACGTGCATACAGATGATGGCGGTGTTGAAGCTCTTTTATTTGCCGTCAAACGGTTGACCACTGTTGTATCCTGTCGCAAAATGCGGCGAAAAGTCCTACACGATGGTGATAATGTGATTAAGGTGTTTACATGTCCATACTGCACTTCAGTATTGCGACTAAAATAGGAATACTCCACATGTCTTAATTCGATTTCTGTTTACTTCGAATATGACTTTAGCCGGATTAAGGTAATCAAAAATCTCTGTTTACATGGTAGATTCTTAATCAGAGTATTGTCTTAATCATATTAATATTGGATTATTGTTGTCCATGTTAATGTACTCACTTAGTAGCTAGCAATTTAGATATCCACAAGCAGTGACATAGCGCAAAATCATAAAAGTAACCTAATAATAGGCCTATAATAGAATAATGTAACAGACCTACATTAATTGGAAATGCCAAATCCTCTTAATGTTGCCAATAATTTATGCTTTTGACAATATCTCTGGCTATAGTTGACACATGGTACGACAACCCAGCATGGGGAGGTTTTCGCGGGGCCACCCAACAGTGCGTGCCCTGTGTGCCCGTCCACGATGCCACTGTCCACATGTAGAACTGCATATTTGTTTTGAGCTAAACTACTGTTCAGAAGTTTGGTGCTGCTAAAATTTCTTAATATGTTAAGACTCATGTTTATATATTTGGTTAAAAAAAAAAACAGCAAAACGGTAATATTGTGAAATATTATTATAATTTAAAATACCTTTTTATTATTTCAATATATTTTAAATTTAATTTATTGCTGTGATGCAAAGCTAAATTTTCAGCATCATTACTCCAGTCTTCAGTGTCACATGATCCTGCGGAAATCATTCTAACATGCTGATTTGCTGCAAGAAACACTTCTTATTATCAATGTTAAAAAAAGGTTGTATATCTTTTTTATACATTTACAAATTACTTTTCTCCCCCAAGAATTATTTGCTAAATAGTAAGTCAAACGAAACACTTATTTGAAATACTAAGTCTGACCCTAAACTTTTGAACAGTAGTGTATTTCTATAAAATTATGAGCTATTACTTTAGTACAGGAAGACAATCTGATTACAAAGCCTGTCTCTGCTATTTGTAGCCAAGTTACTTTTCCATGTCAATTATTGTGGCATTGGCTATTTCAGATAAACTCTCCCTTAAACACCACATAATAATTCCTCCTGCAGCTGCAGTACAATGGCTCTCATGAGTCCTGAGGGTATCAGTACAGGCCAACTGCTAATTCATCACTCAAGAGGGTCAGCTGCACCAGCCTAAACTCTCACTCCTGGTCAGATTACTCTATTACAAGCCCTGTTATCATGAAGATGACAGCAATGTCTGCTGGGAATAGAGGACTAGGTTGCTGTTGTGTTATTCTAGTGTGCTCTCAATAACACCCTGAAGGTCAGTAACCTTTTAGTTTCACAAATCTTTCACAGAACATCTGATGAATACTGACATACGGGCAAACTTGGACCTGTTCTCAGAGGTTTGTGAACATTCTTTACCATGACAAGACTTTAGAGATCAGAGAGCACTCTTTAGAGGTACTAGAGAATATCTAAAGGTGAATGAACTAAACTAGCATCATAAGACTGGACTTCTCATCTTCTAAGCGAAACTTCGATCAATCCCCTCTTATAAAGTGCGCGTCTGGCATCTCTCACTCTTTCCATCTCTCGCTAAATGATCAGTAACCATCATCATCTCTATCCATCATTGCCGTAATGACAGACATCATTAGACCCCATTACAGTGTTACACAAAAGACCCCGTCTCTGCTCTCTCCCTCCATATCGGCCTCAGTAGGGAGACTGCATTATGCCCCATTGTAAAGTGTGGGAATAGCAGCAGCCATTAAGCATAGATTTGGCTCCGGTCATGAACGAGCACAGTGTGTAGTCGTCTGCCAGGCATTACTGCCCGCATGCAGACATAGACCGCAGGCCTGCTCAAACGATCCACGTTGAGGAGGGAGATAAATATAGAGATGGATTTATTCCTTCAATCGTATTCCCATCGATTCACAAGAAAAAATAACTCTCCATCAAGACTGAATAACAGACATGAAGTGAGGGTGTATACATGTAAGAATGGATCATCTACGGAATTGTCCATGCTGAGGATTGTTCTTCTGACATAAAAGCATTCATATAAATCAATCACTAAAGCACATGTAAAGTATTTGATTATAATTTTAAGCAAGGGTGTAGGTTTGCTTTTGTCATTGGTGGAGACATAATAACAGACTGAGTTTTCCATAAAAATCACATAATTTATCCCAAATTACTGTTGATGTACATAATGACTTAATTCTAAGCTGGAAGATTGTGTATTGTGTATCTTTCTGCACAATCTTTATTTGTCTTTGTTCCCTCCAGGTGGAATGATCTGCCCAACTCAATCTGAACAGTCCTTCATCTTCAAGAATCGGCTAAAAACACATCGCTTCCATCTTTATTTGACCCTTTAACTCTAGCATTCTCTATTTTAATTCTATTCTTTAAAAAAAAAAAAACACTTTTAGACTTGCACTCAATTCATTTACTAACTGCTTGTTTTGGTTTTTAAAAAATAATAAATAACACTAAATAATAAAAAATAACACTAGCTTCTCTATTCTTTTTGTTTTCTATCTATTTGTTTTCTTTTTATTTAGTATACAATTAACAAAAAGCAAAAAAGGCCTCTAACACTAGCTTGCTCTATTCTTTTTTCTATTCTATCAGTTGTCTTTGTATTTATTATATAATTAAAAAACCCTTGCTACGTGTACTGCATTAAGCTAACTGAGACTTGTTATAGCACTTGCGTATCATTGCTCTTTTGTTGATTATGAATGCTTCCATTGTCCTCATTTGATAAAAGCATCTGCTAAATGTCTAAATGAAAATGTTTATTAGCACTTATAAAGCACATAATAATGCCTTATTCTGCATGACCATATTTTAGCTCTCTTAATTATACACAACTAAACTTAACAACTACCTTACTAACTTTTAATAAGCAGCAAATTAGGAGTTTATTAGGGCAAAAGTAATAGTTAATATATTGATATAATGATGGCGCAAATAAATAGTTGAGAGTTAATAGTTGAGAGTCAATTCTAAGTAACAGATTTTTAACAGATTCGCATATATTTAAAAATATATTAATAATGAACAACTCTGGTGTCATTAGGTCCAAATTACAAACCACATTGAAATCACAGTGATAGTCACTATGTTGCTCTATTTTAGCAAATGCCTCAAAAATGTTTGCAAATATAAAGAATTTTCAGTATAATACCCAGTCATATCCATCTATGTCTAGCCAATCGTTAACTGATATTATTCACAAAAGTCGACAGCAAAATAGACTGTTCAATTTTGAAAGAAGGTAAAAAACTGTCATGTAAAACTAAACTACCAGTCTTTGGAGCAATGGCCCTTTAAACATAAATAGCAGTAATGGTTTTGACAGTATCCATTGTGGCAGAGATAGAATCAAGAATAACTGAGTTATTACAGCTGTAGGATTATAGTACCATCAAGACATATAATAATGTCAGTGGCCAAGATTTATAGTAGCAACCGCTATTATGTTAACAGTAGCAGTAGCAACAGCAGCCGTTAACAGAGAGTCAATGTAAGAATGTCTTTTCATCTCCCCAGGGCTGGCTCAAGTCTTTGGCCTGAATACAGTGAGACCTAGAGGGCTGTCATCCAAACACCAGTCCCTGGCCATGCTATAAACAGAGGCCGTGGCCACTCTCCAAGACCTCAAGACAAAGAGATCCAGCAGCAGTGTGTGTGTGTGTGTGTGAGTGTGTGTGAGAAAGGCACACTGGACCGGATGGCTTGGTGAAAGACCACATCTATCACAGTGTATGATAAAGGCTAGAATCCGGACATCAACTCCTTCAGGGTGGGTTAAGACAAAGAATGAAAGGCTCTTCCTGAACGGGTTAGACAGAGGGTTGGAATTCTAACTGTGTGTTTATTCTCAATTTGAGGATTTAGGAAGTGATATGATTAATGCATAACTCTGAGTAACCAACTGCACTCTTCATTATAGGCCCTATGATTGTATGTGTGTTTGTGTATTTACGTACATATATCTGGTCGTTAGCAAAGCGCTTCTGCATCTCGTAGAGCAGACTGCTGTCCGTGAGTTCACTGAGGGATGCAAGGTCATCATTAGGAGCAGGAGGCATTAGTTTCACCTGGAACACAAAACACATTCCTTATTACAAAATCGGAAATACTCAAATGATTCAAATATTCCAGTGTATTTTAAAGGCAATATGAAATTCTACTTTGTATTCCACATAAACAAATTAACAGCATTTGTATTTGGAACAACACAAGTAAATATATAATAAGTATATTTTATGTAGATTTTTTGGTGAACTGTTAAGCCTACTTTAATAAATGTCCCGGTTTCATTGTGTATGATTTATCAGAGCATGTTATTCTTGAAGGGTTAGTTCACCCAAAAATGAAAATTAGCCTGTGATTTACTCACCCTCGAGGCATCCTAGGTGTATATGACTTTCTTCTTTCAGACGAATCCAATCGGAGTTATATTAAAAAATTGTCCTGGCTATTCCAAGCACTATCATTGCAGTGGGTGGGTGTTTCTGTTCAACAGTCCAAAAGTCGTCAAATAAAGCGCACGCATCCATAATAAAATGTGCCTCACACAGCTCCGGGGGGTGAATAAAGGCCTTCTGTAGCGAATCCATGCATTTTTGTAAGAAAAATATCCATAGTTCAAACGTAATAAACACTCAAGTCCGGTATCTGTCATACACGGAAGCCGTTCCAGCAGATGACGTAGGACGTCGGTGTTGCGTGATTAGTGACGAACACACGGAGAGAGAACAAAACAAAACGCCGGTCATGAATTAGAAGTACAAACCGAGGATTTATAAAGAAAAATGTCAGATGATTTCAATATAAGACAAGAGGAGACTGGTTTTCCTTTGCTAAAGTAAGCAAACTTTGCTTCCTTTGCACCTGTAAACAAACTCGCGAGACTAGCATATCTCAGAGGCACACGGCGCGACACACATACGTACGTCCTACGTCATCCGCCGTAACGGCTCCCGCATACGACAGTCAGCAGAAGTGAGAGAAAAGTGTTTATTACTTTTGAAATATGGATATTTTTCTTACAAAAACGCATGGATTCACTACAGGAGGCCTTTATTCGCATCCTGGAGCCGTGTGAGGCACTTTTTATTATACATGCGTGTGCTTTATTTGACGTCTTTTGGACTGTTAAATAGAAACACCCACCCACTGCAATGATAGAGCTTAGAAGAGCAAGGATAATTTTTAATATAACTCCGACTGGATTCGTCTGAAAGAATAAAGTCATATACACCTAGGATGCCTCGAGGGTGAGCAAATCGCAAGATAATTTTCATTTTTGGGTGAACTAACCCTTTAAGAAAGGTTGTTTAAGAATCATTAATCAAAATGTATGATTTGTTTCCACCTCTGAAACTTTTTTTGGTTGAAGTAATCAATATGATATTGCCTAATAATACACTAGCTCAGCATATTTCCGACCAAATAAAATCAAGTTCTGTCCAAAACGTATTTACCTGCTAAAATAATTTGGTTTTAATTGGAAATGTCACATTATGAAAGTTACACCAAAATTTTAAGGTCAGTAAGATTTGTATTTATTTATTTACATGTAATTCTCTTAAGTGCACCAATGCTGCATTTATTATAACTGTTATCTACTGTATTTTAATAACAAAACAGTTGTGCTGCTTAATATTTTTGTGGAAATCATGATACATTTTTATGGATTTTAATTTATTTTATAGCATTTGTTTGAAATATAAATTTTGTGTAACATTATAAAGGTCTTTACTGTCACTTTTTAACAATATTGAATGCACTTTTGCTGAATAAAAGTATTAATTTCATTAAAAAAAAACATCATACTGACCCAAAACGTTTAAATGGTAGTGTAAATGCTAATCTAAATGTTATCTAAGCAATCAAATTAAAAGGTAGTGTAAATGCTAGTGTAAATGTTATCTAAGCAATCAAATAGGCGTAAAATCATCTTATTCCTAACATACACATTTGCTTAACTATAAGCTCACACAGCACTGCAGGCATGAGAGTAATGGAACTGATTTTCCCCGTTTCTTCAGAGGTCAGAGGTCACTCTCAGGGTGAGTGGGGTCAGTGTGTGCAGTGGGATAGATTACTAAGGCTCTCTACATTCAAACTATGACTGATTCTACTTGCTGCTCTCCAATAGCACAGGACTCTCTCAAATGCATTAATCCAAAACCTGCCGTGGTGAGACAGGATTTAAGTGTATTAGATGTTACTCATTTCTCTTTATTACTCTTTAGGAACAAGAAAAATCACTCAGAATGTGCAAGACCAGTACAAAATGCAATTGCTTTGTAGAAGGGAATGTAAAGGATAGGTTCAGTTTATAGATTCTTGTGCCTTAAATGTTGTGCTGTACATGTAAGTATGTCACTGTGTTTTGGAACAGAGCTTACATGATCTATAGTGCTTTGTTTCAGAAGAATGACCATAATATGTACTCTAGAATTTTTAAGCATTCTTTGAAGGACAGTTTTCCCCAGAGAAGTTCCCAATTCTCCTCTGACCTGCTCCAGTTTTCCTGCAGCGCTGGGATACGGTCCGTCCAGCCCGTTATCAAGTGAAGGCTGCTGTGTCAGAGCTCCTCCTGAGTCCCTGAACATGGCCTCCTTCTCCAAAAAACTGTCCCTACTAGAGATGGTTAAAGCATAGTAGCATCTGAAGAAGAATAAAAAAAAAAAAAAAAAAAGAACTCCGTCAATATCAACAAAATTCTTCTTTGCACTGCCATAGTGGCACACAAGCTGCATCTAAAGTAGCATTTGGGTGTATTTACACACCGAATGTTTAATGCAGCTCAGAGGTGGCATGAATGCATTTATGTTGTAATTACAATGACCTAAATAATGCTGCAAGAATGCTTTAAAATGTTGAATATAGAAATATTAAATGATTTAAATAACTGAAAATAAAAAAAACACACAGTGAAAATCATTTATTTAAAAATTTTGTTGGAAATTGTCAAAATCGCAATTAATCAGTGACCCAGAACAACCAACTGTGTGTTTCACAAAGCTTACTGACATTTTATTTATTGCACTTTTGTATTTTAAAAAAATTGCACTGTGCTGATATTTGGGGAAAGAGGGGGAATTTTTTTTTTTTAACAACCTATAATTATGACATGTTATAAATGTACAGAATATGTTCTCATACTGGGGCATTATCTTGAATTTTGGGACATTATACTCACTTTGGTGGCTTTTTTCCCCCTCAAGCCCATGTTAATTTCTGATTTCAAGCCCCTGTTAATTTCCCGATTTTTAATTTGACTATATACCTACTAGTCTAAGTAAGTCTTTTCAACCTGAATGTCAGTCAAATTTGCTAATAATTTCTTTCTCATGTCTGAATTCCGATTTCAAGTCCATGGATAGGCAACACATTCTCTGAATCATAAATGAAGTCTGTAACTACTGCACATACAGTTTTTTTACAGGCAGGCTGCTGTCCTGGTCAGCCTCTGTGCAGTGCTCTTCTGACTGTGGAGGCAGAGCCGAGGGGTCTGTTGGTCTCTGTACCCAGAATTCCTCTGCTCTCATCAGCAGCTCTGCAATCTGCTCAGTAGCAGCTATGTCTGTAAAAAAAAAAAAAAAAAAAAAATGGTTGGTCAATGTATTAATCATCTTACTGCAAGTCAGAAGTGATTGTTCAGTTGTAGAAGAAGGTTAAAAGAGAATTACACATTTAAAGATGAATGAAAGAAAGAAATATTAGGTTAGAAAGATAACTAAACTTCCATTTTTGGCTAAGCTATTTCTTTTCATAGAGAAGGCAAACAGTTCCATCTCTACAAAATATGACAATTATTAGTGACTAAAGACAGCATTTATAATATAATTTTGGGCCATGAGTTTCCCTGGGGCCTAATCAATTTACTCCCTCATTCCCTCTGTAACTCAGCCCCTGCTGTCTCTCACATGGATATGGCCGTATTGTGATGGGCATTGAGTCCTGCTGCAGATTGATCCATCTGTGCTCTGACTGGGGGACGGGGAGGTGGATAATCCGTCCCCCAAGAAAGAAACTGTAAGGGACCAGCCTTTTGTCTTTTCTACAAAGAAAGAGTGACACCCAAGAGAACGATCCTCCAGTCACACACATTCTCTTGGAAAGTCAGATATATACACTGCTCTCTAAAGAGACTTTAAGTGAAAAGAAAGGATTCACTTTTCATCCTCTCTATGCTCTACGTTTCATCCCAGACATCCTTGAGTTAAGCCAGAGTCTTAGACTGAGCTATTGATTTGAGTCTGAGATGCGGAGCGCTGGGGAAAGGAGACGTGGAGAGGAGGAAGAGTGAGTCTGTAGAGTAAGGAGAACGAACACCTCGCTGGAGGTTTAGCATGAGGTGCACGAGTATCTCTGATGCTCCTGCAAGCCTTGCAGCACGGCGACGGAATGAAATCTTACATTATTTATTAATCAATACTTTTGTTTTCCAGTTTAAAAAAAAAATCTAAACATCCTTAAGGTACTAGAAGCAAAATTGCAGATACAAAGACTAAATAAAGAATCTTGATTCTTGAATTACGTTTATTTTTCTTATTCCATTGGTTTTATTCTTGCTGATGTTTTTTTTAAGGTTTATGCTTGAAGCAACAACAAACTATTTGCTAATAAGGGTTTCATACTATGAATTACCAGAAAATGTATGGTTTAAAAACAGTCAAAAGACATGCTTGATTTTATGTTCTATTATGTATGTGTGTGTTTTACCCTACATATGATTTTTTTGTTTTTCTCTGTGCACCATGTACATACAGTAAGACACTGGCCATGTTTTATGGACAGGTCACTTACGATTTTAAGTTGTAAGTTGGATGGATGGATGGATACGTATATGGATGCAGAGATAGTGAGATATGGATAGATGGATGAATAGATACTTCTATGGATGGATAGATAGATAGTTAGATATGGATGGATAGATAGACTAAAAGCAACCCAGGTTTGCTTCTTGAAATTTCACTTTTATATTTTATTCCTTTTTCATGGATGGATGGATGGATATAGCCCTAAAGTCAGTAAGTTTTGATGTGTAGACACAGACAGTGACATATTATCAGTAGTTCTGAAATGTTGTCATAGCATATCAAATTCTTATTTATTTATTTAAAAAGAGTGTAGCGTTTGGACCAATCAGACACAAAATTGTCACAAAACAAATCAATTATTCATTAGATTAACAAACCTTCACAGACCCCTCACCCAATAAACAAACTGGAGGGCAGGCTTCTGTTAGGCCCAGCACGGTGCCCGCAAATTTCTCCCCACCGCGGCGGTTAGGGGAGCACCCGCGACAGCGACACCATTGGCCACCCTGGTTACCATGGCAACCCTGACACCAGATACATTTACGACCTAATGGAATGCGAAGCAGGGAAAATCACTGCATGTTCCATCGCAAGAGGCACAAGGCACAGTAGAAATGGACTTTTCTACTAATTAATTCATAGGAAAACCTTTCTTTGAATGAACAGTGTATCCTTCAGGTCATGGTGTATGTTGTCTTTGATATTTTTAGACTATTTTATGCATGCTTATGATGGAACCCATTATTGTCATCTTGCCATATGTAATCATACCATGTTTAGTATCTATGAATTAGTCTTCTGATGATCTAAACGAGAGTGTATATTATATGTTGATACATAGGCAATATATTAGTGTCCTGAGAATCTTTAGTAATTTCGATTCAAGTTCCATATGCAAATTACCACGCTTCCACACAAAGAGTCATAAAACTCCCCAGTATCTCAAAACTCCCACTTGGGATACCGGCCTTTCTCATTGGACAAGCCCATCTTGAGAGGCGGGGATCTTCTCCGACCTTAAAGGCATCACACCATGTGACCCGCCCAGAGTCAGTGGTTTGTTTGAATTCTGAGAAGATGTGAGCTACAAAGCTCCAGGACATCCTAAGTTTTGTGCCAGGCCTTCGGCCTTGACTTTTCCATTCACCAAGATTCTCTGACTCAAACTGGTTCTTTTTCATCAACCAACTTCAGCAAAGATCAACTTGAACCTTCAGATTGCATCAAACCTCTCTTTCAGACAGACGAGACGTGCAAGTATTCAAACTTAGTCTTATTAATTGATACATTAGGTATCATTTGCACCTTTTTACAAAGGTGTGTTTGAACTAAGAATCTGATGTTCCCTTCAGGCTGTAGATCTGCTTTCCTCCTGAATATCAAATGGTACCAAAGCTTCATATTTTTATTTCTCTTCTTTTTACTGCTTAAGTTTTAATCCTTTTCCTATACCAACTGTATATGTGTGTGTGTGTGTGTATGTGTATGTTAGACTAGTTTAAGTGTTTATGTAGTTAATAAAGTCTTACTTGTATCACACTTGACGGTGTTCATTGTTTGCTCATAACTGGAGTCACTTAATCATGCAGATTTATGCTACAAGCTCTGTGTAGAGTTGTACAGTAAGAAAGTTATTTCCCTTAACCAGGAAATTAACGTTCTTAGAATTGACAAGACAGTTGACCCGAGAGGTCAGCTAAATATCTACAGCGAATCTAAATATTTATAATTAATTATAACTAGTTATGATTAATTATTAATATCTTCCCAGGCTGATTCGCTAGAAGAGCAAAATCTTGTTTCTCGTTATATTTCCCTTTAAATCTCTTGGCTTCAATTAGCTGTGACCGTAGTTGTTTACATTAGCCATCCGAGCAACAGGCCTAGTGGAGAAGGCGAAAGAGAAAGATGAACTGAATGAATCTGCCAAGCATGAAACTATGCACACCAACAGAGAGCTCTAGGAGAGGAAGAACAGTCTAACACACGTAAAACTCGGGGGACAAGTGTTAACACATCCCTGCAACTTTGGTGTTTCAGCTATATTCTGTGAGAAAGTCATAGAGATAGTACTAGAGATTTTGTAAAATTAGAATGTGACCAGATTCTGCAGCTCTTTGGTACATTTAACATCACATGGGTTGATGTAGCAAAAAATATAAATATTTAAGTATTTTGACAATAATTGATACACATCTCACCATTCATATACACTTCTGCTCTAAATTACGAATACTAATATATATATATATATATATATATATATATATATATATATATATTATATATATATATATATATAGGGTGGACGGGCAGGGTGTGGACGGGTTGTCTCCGAAGGTGGGAGGGATCATCGGGTCCCACTGGTCAGCTAACGCCCGCCTTAAGCTGGGCAGCCCCCAGTCAGTAAGTTTCTGATCCGCCATAGTCTGTCTGCTTCAATGGGTGCTTGGAGCTTAGGGAAAAGACCGAAAAGCAGACTGCAAAACTTGCACCAGGCAAAATAAGAAGGAAAAAAAACTAACAGCCAGCCCTGCGGCTGGCAAGCTGGAATGTCAGAACTATGTGCCCTGGACACTGGACGAACTACAACAAGTTGATGACGCCAGGAAGACAGCCATCATCAACCATGAGCTGAAACGACTGGACATCGACATTGCTGCTCTACAGGAGACCAGACTCCCTTCCAACGGCAGCCTCAGAGAACAGGACTACATGTTCTTCTGGCAGGGAAAGGAGTCTGAGGAGCCTCGAATACACGGCGTTGGATTTGCAGTGAGGAACTCCATGCTGTCCTCAATTGAGCCGCCTTCTGGAGGTACGCCCAGAATCCTCTCTCCCTGCCTCTCTACCTCTTCAGGCCCAGTCAACATCCTGAGCATCTATGCTCCTACACTCTGCTCCTCAGCTGAGTCAAAGGACAAATTTTATGAAGAGCTTGAGACCACTATCAAAGAGATCCCTACCACAGAACACCTGTTCCTACTTGGGGACTTCAACGCCCAGATCGGAGACAACCACAACTCCTGGCCCCGTTGTATCTGCCATTTTGGCATTGGCAAGCTTAACGAAAATGGACAGAGACTGTTAGAACTTTGTTCATACCATGACCTGTGCATCTCAAACACGTTCTTCTCAACCAAACCCTGCCATCGAGTGTCCTGGTGACACCCCAGATCCTGTCACTGGCACCAGCTGGATCTTGTCATTACCAGAAGACCCCTGCTGAAATGCATTCTTACTACCCGCAGCTACCACAGTGCCGACTGTGACACTGACCACTCACTGGTTGGGAGCAAGGTACGCCTTCACCCCAAGCGGATCCACAACTCCAAGCAGAAAGGACGGCCATGTTTTAACACAGCCCTGACATCAGTCCCAGAAGTTTGCACACGCTTTGCCAGTACCATTGAAGTGGCCCTCAAGGACTGCCCAGAGAACAGCGCTGAAGAGAGATGGAGCCACATCCGTAACGCCATCTACAACTCGGCCATGGCAACCTTCGGCAAGAGGGAGAAGAAAAACCCAGACTGGTTTGAAGCAGGAATAACAGAAATTGAGCCAGCCATCACAGTCAAACGTACAGCTCTGCTAGACTACAAGCGCGAGCCTTCAGAGAAGGCATTAGCTGCACTCCCAGGAAGGCCAGAAATGACACCCAGCAGATTGCCAGGATATGAGCCAATGATTATTGGCTGAACTTCTGTCAGAGCATTCAGCTCTCCGCAGACTGTGGGAACATCCGCGCCATGTATGAGGGCATGAAGAAAGCATTGGCCCAAGAACCATCAAGATCGCTCCCCTGAAGTCCGCTACAGGTGATGTCATCACAGACCGCGGTAAGCAGATGGAGAGATGGGCGGAGCACTACCAGCAGCTATACTCCAGGGAGAACGTCGTCACTGACACTGCAATGGAGAGCACCACCCCTTGCCCGAGATGGAGGAACTTGATGCTCTGCCCACTGTAGATGAGCTCAGCAAGGCCATTGACTCTTTAGCATGTGGCAAAGCTCCAGGCAGTGACGGCATTCCCCCAGAGGTCATCAAGGCTGGCAAGAAGAGTGTCCTCCTCGACCACCTTCATGAACTCTTACTTCAGTGTTGGAAGGAGGGAACAGTTCCTCAGGACATGCGAGACGCCAACATCACGCTCTACAAGAACAAAGGAGACCGCAGTGACTGTAACAACTACCGCTGCATCTCCTTGCTGAGCATGGTGGGGAAGGTCTTCGCCTGCGTGGTGCTGAAAAGACTCCAAGTGCTGGCTGAACGCGTTTACCCAGAGGCGCAGTGTGGCTTCAGATCCCAGAGATCAATGATCGACATGATCTTCTCACTGAGACAGCTACAGGAGAAGTGCCGGGAGCAGAGACAGCCACTCTACATCGCCTTTATCGACCTGACCAAGGCCTTTGACTTGGTCAGCAGGAAAGGCCTCTTCACCCTACTGCACAGGATCGGATGTCCCCCACAAGCTTCTGAAAATGGTCACGTCCTTTCACGATGAAATGAAAGGTACCATCCAGTACGATGGATTATCTTCAGAACCTTTCCCAATCCGAAGCGGCGTGAAGCAAGGTTGTGTCCTCGCCCCGACAGTCTTCGGCATCATCTTCTCCCTGCTGCTGCACCACGCCTTCAGTCAGTCAGAAGATGGTGTCTTCATTCGCACTATGAGCGATGGCAACCTTTTCAACCTTGCACGTCTGCACGCAAAGACCAAGGTGCGCAGGGTCCTGTTTAGGGAGGTGCTGTTTGCTGATGACGCCGCCCTGACTGCCCATACCGAGGAAGCACTACAGCGTCTCAACAGCAGCTTTGTTAACACTTCTGATGAGTTTGTGCTGACCATCAGCCTAAAGAAAACAAATGTCATGGGCCATGATGTCAGCAGCACTCCCTGCATCTCCATCGGCGATCACACCCTCGAGGTAGTGGAGGACTTGACATATCTTGGCTCCACCATCTCCAGCAGCCTCTCTTTGGACAACGAGCTGAACAACAGAATCGGCAAGGCATCAATACCAATGGCCCACCGGACCAAGAGAGTGTGGAACAATAGCATGCTCACCACCAACACCAAGATAACAGTGTACCAGGCCAATGTCCTCAGCACTCTTCTCTACGGCAGCGAGACATGGACTATGTACACCTGGCAAGAACGCAGACTTAACTCTTTTCATCTGCGCTGCCTGAGAAGGATCCTTGGAATCACCTGGCAGGACCGTGGCCCAGGCAAAAACATTAAGCATGCACGCACTCCTTTCACAAAGACGCCTACGCTGACTCGGCCATGTCTGCCGAATGCAGGATGGCCGGATTCCTAAGGACATCATGTATGGCGAGCTCGCCTCCGGTACCAGACCAACAGGCAGACCAGTTCTCCGGTACAAAGACATCTGCTGAAAGCCGGAAGCCTGAATCCTGCAGACTTGGAAGCTGCTACCGCAGACCATGTCGGCTAGCGGCTCGCCGTAAGGACCAGCACAAAGCTGAGCGAGGGAAAGAGAGAGGACCAGTGGGAGGAGAAAAGGCAGCGCAGACGGCAGAGAGTAGGGTCAGTGCCCACAGAAGCAGCCTCAGGCTTCACCTGCAGTAACTGCAACTCTCGTATTGGACTGTTTAGCCACAGCAGGCACTGCAATTCCACAACAGACTGACCCGGGCGCAGATACTCCATTGTCTCTCGAGACAGAAGGATGCCGATTTATTAATATATATTATATATATATTAGGGGTGTAACAGTACACGTATTCGTACCGAACCGTTTCGTTATGGGTCTTTCGGTTCGGTACCCATGTGTACCGCACGAATACACTTTTTTTTTTCTTCTTCTCAGGAAATTCAAATAATAAATGACGTTTTGACCGTCTTTTATGTGGCATGACAGATCGCCGTATAAACGCCTTAGAGAGCCGCTTCTAGGACGGTTCAGAAACGTGCTGGTATAATCCCAAAACAAGCACTGACTAGAGCGGCTGCGATCAGCTCCGGTTCCGTGTATGAGAGTTGATGCCCCGCAGCAGATTTGTGCAGAGGGAACGCGAGTAAACGCGGGATCATCTTCCTCTGGCTACTAGTTTACGCGAATAAAACATGACTACTGAAATTCTCATGCCTTCAGTAATTGCTCACTCAGTTGTTTCAACCGTGGAAGGGACATAAAAATACAGCGTGGAAAAATTGCACGTAGCAATTTCATTACCTCAGCAAGTCTCCGTGGTCACAGCTTGGTAGTTCATATGAGAAATTCAAGTAAGAGAGGAGCATTTTGCGGAAATAGTACACCATATACCATTTATTTACTAAACCTGGTAGTCGTAATTACTTAATGTACAGTAATGTTTAAATTAATCTGTATGAAACATGCTATGACAGCTCAGCTGTAGGAATCCCGGCCCTCAAGTATTAAAACCCTGAATCTTTTTAAAACAGATACAAACAACATGAATCTCTAATTTCCACGGGAAATCAAAGGTTCGTCTCCCAGCCATCTCAGTAATAAAACTACTTACAGGGTCAGATAGGGTCTCAGAGTTCCTGTCTCTCTCTGCTTATCTTTACAAAGAAAACATGGAGCTAATGATTTGCCAGGCCACCTCCATGTCAACACAATACTAAGACAACAAGAACTGACCCCCTCCCATCTGGATTCATTTAAGCTACAGAAGGTCAGTAGGTTTCGTGACTGGTTTCAGCATCAGTAAAACATCTAATGGACCAAAGAACCTGGTATGTAAACAGAGCCCCGCACAGAATCGCACGGCCCTCATGACCATTGGACGCATAAATTGCAAAAATCTGATCAACAAAAGAGACAATTTTATAGCTCCCTGTCCAGCAGGAGATTCTCCAGCAGACTCTCAGGTCTGACCTGAGAATGACCGCAGGACCCTTCCCTTTTGCCCCTGCATTCCAAAGGAAAGAGACAAGATTTCTTTGACAATCATTGCTAATCATTGAAAGTATAAAATTACCAGAGCATAGAATCACAAATAGTAGGTTGCAGGTTGTATATATATGCTTGACGTGTTTCATGTAATCGGTGCAACGTTAAGCAGTGTTTATTACCCCTTTTTAGAAAATTAGGATATTAAAATGTGTGTAATATGTGAAGTTTAATCTTGAACGAATGGAAACAAGAAATGCAGAAGGTTGAAATGAAGTAAACTTTAATAGTATGTACAATATTTGCATTTAAGAGACTTTATAGACGTATCAACATATTATTATAGGTGTCCTCATATAAATGAGAGCCTCTGGTTAATGTATGCATGCTCCGCCTTGCAAGAAGCCGATTGGAAAATAGCGTCAGGGGACGGACTTATGCCACAGAGCAAAAAACCCCAATGCAGGACAGAATCGTGGCTTGCTTGCTGCTTCTCCTGCTCTCACCTGTCGCTGTGTTAGAGCACCCCACGTGTGCTCACGCGCTTACATCAAAGCGACCAGCCATTCTAAAACTCAACATTCAGTGGACTTCGTTGAAATCTTCAAAGACCTTTAAGTAGTGCAAACTAAGAATGTCAGCAGAAATGAATCAAGCCCTCTCATCAAGAATTTTCCCCCCCCCCCCCCCCCCCCCCCCCCCCCCCCCCCCCCCCTTTTATCTTCCCGACCAATTCAACGAGGGGTTCCCAAGGGACGTCATTCCGACGGTCACCGACCACAGGTACGGGTTCCCTCAAATACCTCCAGAAGCCCGCGGTCCGCGACGAATACCTCCTCAGCTTTCAGCTGTCAACCAGCAGAACGCAAGTAAACAACATTTCTATGATCTGCTGAACTGGTGAATTTAGATTATCTGCTTTGTGAATTCTTAAGGTGAATTTACATCACTCGTGAAAACGAGGTAGAACTATGAAACTCAGAACTCCGTTAACAGAATTTTCTTCCTCTGAAACTGTATGTATGTGTGTTTTAGCTTAAGTTTATTTAATCTAGAATAGCCAATAAAATTCACGTTTCATTTATAAATAATCAATTGTCTGGTGTCATAATTTCAAGGTTAAAACTATTGCCAAAAAGATCCCTTGCTTGCTACCTAGCTCGTTGCTTACTGATAATAATTACCTCTTTAAGAGCTTACAAATTATCATAATTGAATTTCACCCGTGGCCAGGGAGAATACAAAAATTTACATATTCAATTGGTAATATACACTGACATCAACTTCTCGCTGGCCGAGTAGCTGACAAAAGTATAAACTATAAAATTAGAATCAATTCGAATCGGTTGAATTAGGCTTTCAAAATCCGCGTCCTATCAAAAACCTGAATCAATATAATAATTAATTCCCTTACACACTGACTGTTAAAATTCCGTACACAGCCTTGTGTAATTGAATTATCTTTTAACAAACAATAGATTAGAAATGTATTATTTATACGTTAATGTAAAACTGCAGTGCAAGTACTGTGTGCATAATTTTTTTATTTTTTTATTTTTTTTGGAAGTTGGAGTGTTTGATCATTATTTAAAAATCCAATAGCAATTAAATTTAAAGTTTGGTGTAAGTGTTAGGCCTTATTATAATTATAATGTAAAAGGGCATAGCTGAGGCAGTTTTTATCATAAGAAATTAAACTAATTTAAACTTATTAAATATAACTGAATGTATAAAGAAAGAGCAAATGTTCCAGCAAACCATTAAAAAAAACGTTAAATTTTGTTACACATGCTGCTACCAAAATCACACCAAACGTGACTTTAAAATCGAGGTAGTATGAACAGTCATATTTGGTACCGTCCACCCTTAATATATAGAATATAATATATATATATATATATATATAAACTAGATGATAGTATATGCACATAAAAATTAAAACATCAATTCCCCTCATCATGTTGCAGTCATCCAATTTTGCTTATTTTTCTCGATCTGTGCAAACCAGGTAAAATACGACTACAAACCTTCCTCCGGATGGTATGACATGGTGTCAGAACCAACTCTTCATGTGAGTGTGATCTTCTGCATGACCCATATTTTAGATCCCTTATCACCCATACCTAAACTTACACTACCTTACTAAACTATTAATAAGCAGCAAAAATTAGGAGTTATGCAATGATGAAAACTCATAGTTAATAGGGAACACGTGTTCCTTTAAAAAAAAACAACCCAAAAATCGAACAACAGCCTTACATTCACGAATTACAGTATTTTGTCATACTGTATATTGCAATGAAAGTCTGATCATAATAATAATAATAATAATCATACAGTGTAAATTAAAAAAAAAAAACGAAATACGATTGGTATTTTTACAAAAAGTAAAAAGTGGGGAGAAGAACCAAAGCGTTGTATTATTTCTCAAAATATTCACTTGTTTTTTTGCCCATCTAATATATGATCGGCTTATTTAAAATGTACAATATATATCTTATTAAATATATATACTATTATACAATTACAATTATATTTATTATTATTAAAGAGTAAAAAAAAAAAAACCTTCATGAATTTTTTAAAGTAATAAACGGGGAAAACAAAAGTTTATTTTATTTATTTCTCTAATTATTAATTTTTGTACACTTCTAACCAGTTCCTCCTAGATATCAGTCACAGAAAACGTTGTATTGGTTGACCACTAGTGCAGTTTTTGTGTGTGTTTGTACCTGAGGGCTTGTCCTGGTTGCAGTTCAGGAGAGTGGGATCTGCTTTGTGCTTCAACAGCTGGCTCACGATGTGGGTCTGTAGGGACACAAACACACGCACACACATCTTGAGAGGAACTCAAAGAGAATACTAAAAGATGTAGGTCACATCTTAAAGACGTCTGCATCCATCAGCTCTGAGTCTAATCTACAACATCGGCTGCCAGATCAACTCCGCTCCTGCCTCCAGCACCAAACATATGCTAACACCTCACATTCACACAGCCTGCACACAGATGCACACATATTTATCTACATTTGTTTACTTGTCTTTTTAATTCTGTTAGTGTGCATCTGCTTGCTTTACACACACACACAGGCACTATATCACTGTGTTTCAGTCTGGAGTTGTGCAGCAGAAGTGTGTGTGACTGTGTGTGCATACTATGTATGACGTGAAAGCATGTTTTGATGTATTATGTATGTGTGTGTGTGTCCAAAATTAACTCAAAACAGCTTTAGGGAGTAAATACAACAGAATAACTTGCCAGATGGCTGACTTCATTAGAAATGGCAATATTACAAGGTTAAAGATTAAGTGTGTAATTTAATGTTAAATATGTATCTCAGCTTACAGACATAACTATAACTTTTGAGTAGTTTATAAGTTTCAGAAATTTTAGCAAAGACTACTGGGTTCTTTCTTATTGGTTTTTATGTATTTATTTATTTATTTATGTATTAGGTATGATGTATGTAGTATTGTAGTATGTATGTATGTATGTATGGATGTATGTATGTATGTATGTATGTATGTATGTATGTATGTATGTATGTATGTATGTGTTTGTTTGGGATATGTTGATTCATCCATTCAATCAATTTTACAGGTTTAATTTGTATTTGTTTTTAATTATTTAACTATTAAGGGTTTAATTTGTATTAATTCGCTCATTAATTCTATCTATCTATCTATCTATCTATCTATCTATCTATCTATCTATCTATCTATCTATCTATCTATCTATCTATCTGTCTGTCTGTCTGTCTGTCTGTCTATCTAATCCATCCATCCATGAAAAGGAAATACAATATAAAAGTGACAATTTCAAGAAGCAAACCTGGGTGCTTTTAATCTATTATCCATCATCCATCCAAATCCATCTATCCATCCATCACCATCTAGCCATCCAATCTATTTATCTATCTATCCATCCATCTATCCATATCTAACTATCTATGCATCCATATACGTATCTATCTATCTATCTATCTATCCACCCATGAAAAAGGAATAAAATATAAAAGTGAAATTTCAAGAAGCAAACCTGGGTTGCTTTTAATCTATCTATCCATCCATATCGAACTATCTATCTATCTATCTATTTTTCTTTCTGTCTGTCTGTCTGTCTATATATCATATATCTATCTATCTATCTATCCACCCATGAAAAAGGAATAAAATATAAAAGTGAAATTTCAAGAAGCAAACCTGGGTTGCTTTTAATCTATCTATCCATCCATATCTAACTATCTATCCATCCATATACCTATCTATCCATCTATCTATCCATCCATCCATCCATCCATCTATCGATCCATCCATCCAATTATCTTTCTATCCATCCATCTATATACTAAACTATCTAGGATCCAGATACGTCTCTAACCATCTAGCTAGTCCATCCATCCATCCATCTATCGATCCATCCATCCACCCATGAACAAGGAATAAAATATAAAAGTGAAATTTCAAGAAGCAAACCTGGGTTGCTTTTAATCTATCTATCCATCCATATCTAACTATCTATCCATCCATCTATCTATCCATATATCCATCTATCTATCTATCTATCCATCCATCCATCCATCCATGAAAAAGGAATAAAATATAAAAGGAAATGTCAAACCTGGGTTGCTTTTAAGTTCATCTTTTGTGAAGCTCTTCATGGCTAAAGTTCATATCAGAGAGAGAAAAAAACAACAACAACTGCAGTCTGAAAATGCATGAAAGTGTGAGTGAAACTGTGCTGCATGAGAGGCAGAAAAGCCTGAAGATCAGGACAAACAGTCAATCACACATGCTTTGCCAGCTTTTATTTAGTCTGTTTCTCATAATATAATC
This sequence comes from Sinocyclocheilus anophthalmus, assembly GCA_018155175.1. Taxonomy (NCBI): domain Eukaryota; kingdom Metazoa; phylum Chordata; class Actinopteri; order Cypriniformes; family Cyprinidae; genus Sinocyclocheilus; species Sinocyclocheilus anophthalmus. Next base: position 90,961 of record JADLZN010006822.1, read on the forward strand.
AAAGGTGTTACTTCAACAGTGTGTAATTGTCTCACAGGGGCAAAAAAAATCCGCTTTTGTTTAAAAACAGGTCGCCCACCATAGCGGCTGGTACATATCACAAATTTACTAACCACTGCCAAATAAATGTGCATTTGATAGGTGGTGGGTGTAATACTGTATTCCCACCCTGTTTACAGTGCTCTCCAGTGTTTACTGCATGTACTGTACAATGTTTCCAGCTGTTCAGATGGTGTACGCCGATGCTCAATCTGAAGTGAAACTCTGTGACTGCAGCATGGCAGTTCTGCTGAGTCACACAACCATCTGCAGTGCTAATGACTGACTCAATGTGTCTGTCTGTCTGTGTCTGTGTTTGTGTTTGAGAAAGATTCTGCCCTGCCGCAATGAATTATAGATGTGGGCAGAGAAAACATCTCTCTAAGTGTGTTTATTATTTGCGAGTGTGTGTGTGTGGGTGTGTGAGACTACAGATCAAACACTAGTCCCTGCAAAGTGCCATGATAATATCATTGTACAGTTTGAAGTACCTTGAGAATATGGAATGATATACTGAAGACAGGAACCATTCAGTACCATGATATTGCATTTTTGATTACTATAATGTCATATCTACCACAGCCACAGGAGTTTTTGTAACTGCCAGCAATATAGTAGAAGAGTATTGTCTTGCACTCTCTCTCTTGATTCTCTAGAGGTCCTGTAGACCTTTTCCACCAAAATGGTTTGATTTGATTTAAAAGTCAGGTGATACAGTAACTGATCACAATAATAAATACTGTAATCTGCCACCAAAATAACACGTCACAGATTTTGCTTTCAATACAGTTCAAAAGTTTAGGGTGACTATGTTTTTTTTAGTCTCTTGTGCTCAACAAAGCCATGTTAATTTAATCAAAAATACTGTAAAAACTGTAAAGTTAGACACACATTTTATTTTATTCCTTCTTTTATTACTTCTCATTGCATTTCCCAAAGAAACTTTGCATTCACATCATGTGAATGGAAAAAAATATTTTTTTTTTCTGCTTTTGTGAGTGAATGCACTTGGTGGAACGCAGTACTTATGTGAGAGAACACAAAATAATTACAATATAGTTTTGCTTTTTTTCCTTCCACCTCATATTTTTATATATCACCATGTCCTATTAGGGCTCTGAAGTTTTGGCCCCAGCACCAACACCATGTTAGTAGAAAATGGATAATGAAAAGAAAAACTAAACCATACACTGGGCTGCAAATGCAACAACTAAAAACCTGAACATCAGAAAAGAAAGAGGGGAGGAAAAAGGAAAACAGAAAGGTGTGTATGTAGGCAAGAGTATCCTGAGGGACAAAAAGAACAAAGGAGAAGAAAGAAGGAAAATTCTCTTCATCAGCAACCATGTCAGCAGGTTCATCCTTTCCTCTAGAAATCAATCTCCTCTAGTGCAAGTGCTGTTATTCAACTCATATAAAACACATTAGAACTTCATATGATCCTCAAAGCTAGAGTCAATCTGGCTGAGAATTGGTAAGATCAATGCAATGATGAAGCGCCATTAATCAGAAACAGGAAGGGAGCATGAATTAATGAACTGGATTTGGTCTACGATAACTCTAATATCAATATATTCCACTGACCGTGAACAGCAATCTGATAAAATGGCTAAACTCAAAGACAAATGAAATGTAGCATATTACACTCATGCAAATTCAAATTAGCCCTAACATTTGTTTTGTCCAGGTCAGCAGTCTTTTTGACGGCAAGTGCTACAGAAGTAAACAAAACAAACAAATAAATAAATAAATGATTTTTATTGTATACATTTGGTTTATTTGTATCGCACTTCAAAATAATATGAATAACTTATTTATTCTAGAAATAAACGTTATTTTAAACACTAATGATTAACGGTCATAACGTATTTATTTTACTTACATCTTTAAAAGGCGGATTCTGCAAGAAATGCTTGGCATGTAATACTTTTATATTAACTTAAATATTTTAATGTAGTTATTTAACATTTAATATGTAGTGCTTATCTCCACGTGAATAAAATTAAATTAGTATTTTTAATTAATTCTAGTTTTTTATTCACAGCCTTCAAACATTATATAAATGATTTATTTGCGTGTTGTTTTTGTTTTTTTTATTAGTACTACAATGAAAATTATATGCATTTTATTTTAGATTGTTTAAGTACAGGAAGATTACTGGCAAAAGACAGTTCCATGCAATACATTATTTAATAGCTGCTTTTTAATTAAATTAAATTAAATTAAATTAAATTAATTATCACAGAGAGGTTGTCCATGTAAATACATTTCTAAAATCCTGAAGAAAACAAATACATATATTATGCTATCAATCATGTGCCTAAAGTTGCAAAATAATGGTTTAGTCCAATTTAATTGTTGATTTCGAAAGTCAGTGTCCATCATGAAATTATATGTAATGCCATGTAATGATATGTACCAGTGTTAATTTCGTCAACGAAGACGACGACGAAATATATTCGTAAATAAACATTTTTTCTGTGACTAGGAGACGTTGACGAGCTAAAAATAATATCTGATGATAAAAACTATGACGAAATTAATGCCGCATCTTCTTTAACAAGACGAGACGGGACTATAATGTTATTTGAGAACTACCGGACATTCAAAATACATTCTATAGGCTACTGTCTTGTCCTTTAAAATGTGTGTCCCTGTCATTGGATTGCAATTCGGATAAGGGGTATTTGCATATCTACTCTCAGTATGGCAGCCGCAGTGGATGGATAGGCTACCAAAATGTGAACTAGCGATCTGAAACAATGGGATAAGGTGACTAGACGTCCCATTTTTCCCGGGAGTCACAATTCGTCGTCGATTAACTTAAAGTTAGTGAAGGCGGGATAGGCGGAATCGCGCTAATATTAGTGCGCTCTCTCGCGCACTCTCCACTTCTTCAGCTCTCATATACAGCGCGCGATCAGTTCTCAGTGCTCAAATACACACACAGCAGTCCAAATGTCTATCGTGTAGAGCATCTCACGTAAATACAGTCGGTTATGGATTAAGTGAACGTAAACAGGTGGGTGAAAACTGAACTTGTCTCAGTATTACATGCATGCCTTCTGTCTTAAAGGGACAGCATTCCTAATTAAGTACCTATTTGTGTCATTAATGTTAACCAACAAAAGACGTTAAATAAATATGTTAAGTAAACCTACTGAATCTAAAAAATGAGTTTAATTTGTATCTCTTTTATATTTGTCGTATTGGGCTTATTATCCTTTTTCAATAAAGTATAAATTATATTTTTATGACCACTATATGTTTTATAAGTTGCTCCCTTTTCACTATTGTTAAAGGGATAGTTCACCCAAAAATGAAAATTGTTATCATTTATTTCAAGTTTTCCAATTACAACCTTGATTCAAATTTCTCATCGCTTACTTGATTTTGGTCTAAATAAGAAGATTAATGACTATTTTTGTTGAAGACTACATTAAAATAGCTACTCAATAAATGTTGTAACTACATTTTTGACTAAAAGTTGACAACAATGCAATGACTTTTCGTCGACTAAACTTTGAAAGACTCAAATTACTAAAATGTGACTAAGACTATTAAGCATTTTCGTCTCAAGATAAAGACCAAGACTAAATCAAAAATGCCTGTCAAAATTAATACTGATATGTACCTGCCCATATTTGGCAGCCAGATGTAATGGTGTCCAGAAACTGTTGTCAGACACCTGGACTTCTGCCCCACTCTCCAGCAGCACGGACACCACCTCCTTATAACCACTGGCACTGGCGATGTGTAGCTGCAAACACAGACACACACGTCACACGTGTTGCTCCATTTAGCCAAAAGCCTTCCGATTCAAATCACCATCTGAACACATTACACAGACTGTGCTATATTTAGAGATCAGCCAACCGTTAAACATTTTGGGATTGATGTATTTTCTCACCAGCGTGACCCCATCATCATTTTGTTGATTGACACTGCCCCCGCTGCTGACCAGCTGCCTCACGTCAGACAACATGGTGGATGAGCGCTGGGTCTTCATCTGGTGCATAGAGCTCATGTCCACTCCTGACAAACATCAAGACAAGTGAACAAGTGAAAAGCAGATGATGGACAGGAGGAGTTCAGGACAGAAGTCACATGACAGAGCTCTTATGTACGGGATCAGACAAGATGGGATCTCTCTCTGTGTCCTCATTTTGTCTCAACTGGAGGATGTGTTTCAAATGTCTGAGGCAACAAATCATCTCCACTTGCAAATAGTGCTCTATTAGACAAAGCAGATCAGATTAGCATAACAGAAGATGTGGAGTAGGCCCTTCTGAGATGGTGAGAGTCTTGACTGTAATGATAAACGAGCTTAGTGACAGCAGCCCAGAGAAGTGTGTCTGTTTCGTTGGATCTCACTGATTGATTCGCAGGCTAAAGTAACTCTTACTGAATCCAGCATGTGAGCTGACAGAACGGATGACCGTTAACAACGACATGGCTGAATGGTAGGACTGTATATACAATTCAGTCGGTAGAAATATATTTGAGCGTTTATCACAGTGTTTCTCAACCCTGGTCCTGGGCGCCCCCCAGCACTGCACATTTTGTGTGTCTTCCTAATCAAACACACCTGATTCACTCATTAGCTCATTAGTGGAGACTGCAAGACCTGAATTGGGTGTGTATGATAAGGGAGACATACAAAATGTGCAGTGTTGGGGGGCGCCCAGGACTAGGGTTGAGAAACACTGGGTTATCAGTTGGCAGGACTGCTTTGTTGTGTACACATGAGAGCAATGGGAAACACGGTGTCACACAAAAATCTATACCAGAATGTGTCCTACACAAGACAAGATGAAAAAGAGCTGCTGCAGTTTCAATCTATTTTACAAAAAAAAAATCTACAAAAATCCACAGAGCAGAAGTGTTCTACCATCTAAAAATGAAACATTTAATTAAATTAATTTTTTGGGGAAAAAAAGTAATCTGGGGTCTGTCCTGATTGATTGATTGATTGACTTGATTGATTGATTGATTGAGTGATTGATTGATTGATTGAGCAAGACTGCATTACATTGATCAAAAAAGTAAAGACATTTTTAATGTCACAAAATATTTATATTTTGTAAAAAAATGTATAACAAATATATTAAGCAGCATAAATGATAATAATATTTCCTATGCAGCAAATCATCATATTACCATAATTTCTGAAGGACCATGTGACACTAAACACTGGAGTAATGATGCTGAAAATTCACTTTTGCCTCCAGGAAACAGGATATTTCACAATACTCCAGTTTTTACTGCATTTTTGATCAAATAAATGCAGCTTTAGTGAAATAAGCATATTATTAAAAAAAAACAATAATAATTAATCAATCAATCACAATTGACCCCAAACTTGTAAATGGTAGTACACGTTTTTTATGTAGTCATATAAAACTGATAAATAAAGAACTAAATGAATGAAGGATCCTACCATTCTCCTCCAGGTGTCTGATGAGGATGTAGCTGGTTTCCGTCCCCTCTGTGGCGTAGTCGAGTGGAATGTTCCCGTTCACATCCTGCAGGAGCACGTTGACTCCAGCCTTCAGACGAGGTGAGATGGAGAGGAGAGGAGGAGAGGAGGAGGGGAAGATGGCAGTGAGATAAAGCAAAACAAGACGTAAACAAATGGAGTCCCTCTTGCCCCATTCATCAGTCTGCAATCGATGATAAACTACAGCCAATTATCACACTTTCCCAGCATTCCCCAGGCACCCGAGCTCAAGGATGAGCTACATTAACAGAAAATAGTGCGTTAACTAACTCATTAAGATAGGAGCAGGTTAATAGGGTCTCCGGTTCAGTGTCGAGTGTTTGGGTGGCAGCGGGTGATGTGATTTATGAGTGTCTGGTCTCTAGAGACTCCAGACTGTGATAAGACTCTGGATGAGCAGAAAAGCATGACGCAAGGTTACACATGAATAGCTACTTCGTTACATGAACACAATCAGAAAAACTAGACAGGGGTCATCAAATAAACTAGATGACATATAAGACAAAAAAGTCAAGAAACAAAACTACTGTACCACTCAGATACTGTAACAGTTGTTATATTGACATTAAGGGAATCACACAAAACATGTCCAGATCACATTGCACTGCAAAATTTAAAAAAGATAGATAGATAGATGGATGGTCTTATTCTACAGGGAAAACTGAACAAAAATATTTCTTATCCAATTTTGACCAATCTTTGAAAGAAACTTAAGGCTATTGGTTATTTAATGTGTTCCAAACTTGTGTTCCAAATTTCAATAAGAAATGCATTAAAAATACATTTAACTACAGGTCTGTTAAATGTCTTAAATACATAAATGTAAGTGTCACTAATGCAGGTAAAAGCTAAGACATGCTTTATTAGCAGTGTGCAAAAAAAAAATATTATTTTTAATATTAAATTATTAATGCACTAAACTAAGACAGAGGAGGAAGGCATAACATTTAAAATACAAAGCCAAACTTCAGCAAATCACTGCATGAAATTTACAATACAATACAATTACTATCTCTCATAATGGCCTGTGTGTAATTAAAGCTGCAAATGGCACGTCTCCATCTGACTGGCTGGAGCACAAAGGCATTGTGACAAATCTGCAGCTTATTGTCTCTTTTCCCAGCATGCACTTTAAATCCAGCCATCGGCACATTCAGGCTGTGGAGGTTGTGTCAATCACGCACTGAGGTTAGCGGTAGGTTAATGAATGTATTAATTAACATTAACAATCAGCAGCTCCTTTGTCTGAATTTATGAGCGATGACTTTTTGGGACACACCCCCACAAAACACACTCACACACACACTCAAAGCTCCAGAGAGCGCTGACGGATCTGACAGTGTGCCACAGGAGTGTGTCATGACCTCCTCCCTGAGATCTCACGCCGCAGGAATCACAACAGTCCTGATGCAATCCAACTCACTGGGGACACATGAGGACATGGGGTGTGTGTGAGTGTTTGTATTGGTGGAGATCCATCGATCCGTCTGGCGTGGAACTGTTATTGTGTGTGTGAATTGATTAGGCGGGGTCAGTGTGAAGGAGATGGTGGTCTGATAAGGACCTCTCTCACTGAGAGAAGAGCTGATGAAGATGTCAGCATCACCTCCTCTAATCGACAAACTGCACCGTGTCCTCTGTGACACTTTGAGAGTCCTGAATACTAAACAACCAACACACACATAGATTTGCATAAATCCTCAACATGTGAAAACTAAATTAATATAAATCAGAATCAGAATTTGCCAAGTGTGTTTACACACATAAGGAATTTGTCTTGGTGACAGGAGCTTCCACTGCAAAAAAAAGTGCAGACATACACATAACTGAAGGTAACAAAATGAAATATAACACTAATAATAAAGAGAATAGACAACAACAAAAAAACTATATGGTAATAAAAATATAGAGATACCAATACTAATGATCTGACGAGTTAAATCGGGTGTGTTAGACGAGTGAGACAGTGCTGGGCTGCTCCAGGAGAGTTTGGAAAACCATTTCAGAGACATGTTCTTAAATGTGACACATATATAACATATTACATACATACACAGTTTTAAGGCAGCTTTAATCACCTTTTTGGTAACTTCATGACTTAACGGACCACGACATTATTTCGCGTTTTGATATGAAATGATACAGGCTACAGAATACGCGCTACGAGCACAGTACAGTTTCCGCACTCGTTTGACTCTCGTCTGGCATTGATGCGAAGTGGAGATGGCGTCTTAAAAGTCTATCATTTGATGTGGTTGTAAAGACATTCTGCGACTAAATAAATGGACTTCTTGTCAAGAAAAAAAAAGAGACACAAGCATCAATTGTGAGTGGAGTGGCCAACCCTAGCCCCGCCCCTGCATTAACGGCGTTAAATATTTAACGCGTTACACTGAAACAATTAATCGTCTGCGTTAACTTGCTAATTTTTTAATTGTAATAATATTTAAACTAATAGGAGTTCAGTATTTGAACACGGTTTATTTGCACTATAATAAACACACAAAAATGATTTGCATGATGCCGCTGATTATTTTTATCATTGCGAAGTGAGACGAATGAAGAGCACGTCTGTCTTGCGTGCGCAAACACGATATGGAAAAGGGGACTTGCTTTATCAAGTTAATCCATTTTTCAGTATATCTTGTTCATGTTGTTCTTTTAACCTTCGTATTTTCCGCTTTTGTGCTCCGCTATCGTACTTTCGTTCAGACATTTTGCCGCTATGCCGTCTAGCAACTATAACTATAACTATAAAAAATAGTCTGGCCAATCCGGGGCCCCTGCACACGTGGGGCCCCCCTAGGCTGCAGCCTACACAAACCTGTGCGTTAATAAGTAACAGCAGTAACTAAAAGATTGATCATCATATGTTAGACAGCAACCATAAATTGTGTCATAAATAGTGTGTAAAACACAATAAATTGGGTTTTCAGTTTACTCATTTGAGGGCAGCACAAGAGGTTAACAGGTTGACCTCCAGGACTCTTTCTACCAATCTTGTATTATGATGAATAACAATAGCTATTAATTTACCCTGACAGAAAAACTTTCAAATTATTAGCAGTCTTTCAAGGGATAAGTGCTAACATACAGCGGTGCTAGAGACGTGTGTTCGACATGTTGCCTATTGATCCTTTCTCCCCATCACTTCCTTTTTCATTCACTTTCATTTAGAGACATTGTGGTGCAAGCAAGGTCACAAGGAAAAGCTGAGGAATCTGCACACACACACAGTTAGTTGAGTTCAGCTCAGGTGTGCTTCAAAGGCCACAGTAACTGAACCTGACAGTACAGAGGACTGCAGAGACAGAAACGCCGAATCATGTCAACAAAGGAGAAACAGATGAAACTTCCTCCCGAGTAAAGTGAAAAACAACAGTGACTCCTTCCTCTGACTGCACCAGGAAACAAGGACAATCACGTAACATAATTACATCTAATCTACATGATGATGGCTGCCTGTGTCCCATTACAGGGCCTTGAGCACAGGCTTAATTGCCTTTGTTAAATTTAATCTGTTATGATAATAGGCTAATAGCAATGAAAGTAAATGAGAACGCAGTTCACTTTCCAACTAATATGGCAAACTTCAGAGCACCTGCATGGTTCACTGACGTGGATTCATTGTTCAACCCCTTTTACCTTTTTAAAACTACTTAAGGATTCTTGCATTGTAAACTTTCCGCCTTTTCCACTTTCCAGCTTAATTACGACAACTTTTTACCCTCTCACTGACCCTTACAACCCATCTACACAGGAAACAAGCAAATTAACTCCCTTATGATTGAACTACGTTTCTAACCACATGTGAAATGTGTAAAGATGCAGTGACATTTACTGTTTTGTGAATTTTCACAGAAAATTTGTTTGCAGTAGGTGAACTTACATGTACTTACAGTGTACCTACCTAAGAAAGTACTGGTAATATAAGGTAACTACATAGGGTAGGGTTAGGTTTAGGGGTAGGTCAAATAAAGTGCTACCGAAAATTCAGTCATTCAAAAGATTCAAAATCAAGTTATGTGAAAGATTTCACCACAGATTTTGCAACGGGTTGAGTTTGGCCATTCAGATTCATGAACAAAAGTTTTGAAAGTGACTTCTGTGTTCGCTGTGCTTCAAACATTGCTATACTATTGACAACAGACAATGGACATTTTTGCCTGTGAAATGTCACTAATGTGACTGACTTGATGTTGATATGAAAATGCGGACACTGATATGTTTATGTGATGTCAATACCATTAAGCTTTCTGACTGAACTTTTTAGCATCGTAGTTCGTGTTTATGGTTTAAATAGAATGGGGAGAACAATTGTAGGGCCCAATAAAAAAAAAAAGTTTTATTTTTTTTTCAGTTTTAATTTTTTCTGAATTTTCCATTTTAATTTTTCAATTCATCAGCAATTTATTAAAGAGTTGGTAACACTTTACTTGAAGGGGTGTGCATAAGACTGACATGACACCTTCATAATCATAACATGACACATGTCATGAATATGAGGGAGGTTTTATGCATGTTTATGACAACTGTCATTAAGTGTCATTCGCTCATTTATGTCATTTTTAATGCAAATATGACTATTTGACCCCAACCCAAACCCTACCCCTACCCCTAACCATAGCCCACAACAAAGACATCTCAAACAATGTCATATCTGCATTAAAAATGAAATAACTGAGCGAATGACACTTAATGAAAGTTGTCATAAACATGCATAAAAAACCTTCATATTATGATTATGTAGGTGTCATGTCATTATTATGAAGGTGTCATGTCATGATTATGAAGGTGTCATGTCAGTCTTATCTCACCCCCTTCACATAAAGTGTAACCAAAGAGTTAACAAAATATGTTTTTTTTTTTTTTCGGCCGCGATGAAATATGTTTTTTACGTTTCCTCAAATTCATTTTTTGAACTGAAAACATTACAACACCTCTCTCCCCAGTCTGGCATGAACGGCTCGAATAGTTCCTGTATCAAATGAAGGCCCGCCTTCTGAAATACAAAATGTGCTGTGCCAGCTGGGCCAGTGTGTGTTGTGATTGCCAGCACTCGGCGCCTAGTCGGGAAATGTAATTTCCCTTACCATAGCCGCCTGGCGAGCTTCACATGTAAATTAGTGCTTCAAAATCAAATCAATTTGAGTGCGATTTAAACCCGGATGTTTGTAACCACTCTAAGTTTGTCTGCCCTGGGAAAGCTAGCGTGTCTCTGACATAGTGATAACACTCGTTGTCTTCTGTAGTGCAGCTCAACCAGGTCTCGTCTCATTCATCAATATTTATGATATTTGCATTGTAGTCCAAACGAGTCGTTTTTGTAGTTTTTGAAAAGTGATTTCTGTTTAAATAAAATATCTCCTTTTGAAGTGGACTTTGAGCTTTTGTAACTTTGCAGATCTTTTTTTTTCTCAAACAGCAACATTACAGACTAACTAAGTTGAAAAAGTGAAAAAGCATAATAGGACCCCTTTAATAGTCTGAAGCACCTCTAATTAATTGATTTTATAAATACATATAGTGGGTACGGAAAGTATTCAGACCCCTAAATTTTTCACTCTTTGTTATATTGCAGCCATTTGCTCAAATCATTTAAGTTAATTTTTTTCCCTCATAATAGTACAAATCACAGCCCCCCATATTTACAGAAAAACACAGAATTGTTGACTTTTTGCAGATTTATTAAAAAAGAAAAACTGAAATATCACATGGTCCTAAGTATTCAGACCCTCCTTTGCTGTGACACTCATATATTTAACTCAGGTTCTGTCCATTTCTTCTGATCATCCTTAGATGGTTCTAACACACCTTCATTTGAGTCCAGCTGTGTTGATTATACTGATTGGACTTGATTAGGAAAGCCACACACCTGTCTATAAAGACCTTACAGCTCACAGTGCATGTCAGAGCAAATGAGAATCATGAGGTCAAAGGAACTGCCTGAAGAGCTCAGAGACAGAATTGTGGCAAGGCACAGATCTGGCCAAGGTTACAAAAAAATTTCTGCTGCACTTAAGGTTCCTAAGAGCACCGTGGCCTCCATAATCCTTAAATGAAAGACATTTGGGACGACCAGAACCCTACCTAGAGCTGGCCGTCCAGCCAAACAGAGCTATCGGGGGAGAATAGCCTTGGTGAGAGAGGTAAAGAAGAACCCAAAGATCAATGTGGCTGAGCTCCAGAGATGCAGTTGGGAGATGGGAGAAAGTTGTAGAAAGTCAACCATCACTGCAGCCCTCCACCAGTCGGGGCTTTATGGCAGAGTGGCCCGACGGAAGCCTCTCCTCAGTGCAAGCCACATGAAATCCCGCATGGATGACTCCAAGATGGTGAGAAATAAGATTCTCTGGTCTGATTAGACCAAGATAGAACTTTTTGGCCTTTATTCTAAGCGGTATGTGTGGAGAAAATTAGGCACTGCTCATCACCTGTCCAATATAGTTCCAACAGTGAAGCATGGTGGTGTCAGCATCATGCTGTGGGTGTGTTTTTCAGGTGCAGGGACAGGACGATTGGTTGCAATTGAGGGAAAGATGAATGCGCCCAAGTACATGGTTATCCTGGACGAAAACCTTCTCCAGAGTGCTCAGTACCTCAGACTGGGCCGAAGGTTTACCTTCCAACAAGACAATGACCCTAAGCACACAGCTAAAATAACGAAGGAGTGTCTTCACAACAACTCTGTGACTGTTCTTGAAATGCCCAGCTAGAGCCCTGACTTAAACCCAATTGAGAGACCTAAAAATGGCTGTCCACCTACGTTTACCATCTAACCTGACAGAACGGGAGAGGATCTGCAAGGAGGAATGGCAGAGGATCCCCAAATCCAGGTGTGAAAAACTTGTTGCATCTTTCCCAAAAAGACTCATGGCTGTATTAGATCAAAAGGGTGCTTCTACTAAATACTGAGCAAAGGGTCTGAATACTTAGGACCATGTGATATTTCAGTTTTTCTTTTTTAATAAATCTGCAAAAATTTCAACAATTCTGTGTTTTTTCTGTCAATATGGGGTGCTGTGTGTACATTAATGAGGAAAAAAAATTAACTTTAATTATTTTAGCAAATGGCTGCAATAAACAAAGAGTGAAAAATTTAAGGGGGACTGAATACTTTCCGTACCCACTGTATATTACATAAAATATAAATATATATTATGGGCTTTTTTATCAGAAATGCTGTGCATTTACATTTTTCTGGTATTTACCAGATGAATTTACTGGTAAGTTCTGGTAAACAATTTTCTGGTAAATATTAATAAATAGTAATAATTTTATTATTAGTAGTAATCCTATCATTACATTAATTGGTATATTTCTGTCACAGTTTCTTCATGTTAAACCAAACCTTTATTTTGCCAGGTTGTTGTGAACATTCCACATTATACAGTAAATTCATTTTTATGACTAGATTCCGTGATTTCGTCTGCGTTTTCGGTATCGCAGAGATCATAGGGCCCTACAATTGAATCACGACTGAACATAAAATACGACTATAGTTGATTAAAAGCACATCCTGTGTTAGGTGTGACATCCAGAAAACTGACAAAATCTACATGAAATACATAGGTAACTGATGGAAAATTACCCATAACTGAAGGTATTTTTCCAAATACTACAAGTAAATAAAAAACTATGCATTATAAACCATGTCTGTTTAGGAAAATCCTTTTTTTCCCCCATGACGTCAATTTAATATAGGTTTGTTTCTTCAGGAAGTAATCTGATTGGCAGCCTAACATAGTACCTCCTAAATCCTGACTCTGACTAACCCAAAAAAATAAAAATAGGTCGTTATGGTCCACATTTGGAAGCAGGATGCAGTCAAATATGGAGGAAGGAAAGAGAGAGAGGCAGAGGCAGACAGAGAGAGATACTGCTAGCCTGAAGTCTGAGTGTGTGTGGGAGATTCTGACCTAAAGCACTGCATATTGCACAGCAGAGATAAGAGCATTAACAGCAAAGACAAAACAGCACAACATGAGACCAAAAAAAACAAACAAAAAAACTGAAATATAAAACAGTTTGCATTATACGACCAGCATATTAGAGAAGGAAATGTGGCGTCAAGCTTCAGAAACCTGGCAAGCACACACTCCGTCAAATTTCAGCCCCCCAAAAGTCAAAAAAAGAAACAACTATTATATTTTGCGTATGAAATGACTCCCCTTAGTAGTATTATTATTTTATTTATTTTTTTGCAATGTGACATTATTTTCATGATAGATAGAGTTATTTAATATTCTAGGTTAATAATTATGGTACCACTTTAGTTTAAGACCTATTCTCACCATACTAGTTGCTTATTAGCCATGCATATACGACACTTGGCTGTTATTTAGTACTTACTAAAGACAGATTAAGCAGAAAGCAGACTTTTATTGTAGTTAACAGTGAATAAGTGTTCCCTATTCTAAAGTGTTACATTATTATTTTTTTTTTTTTTGTGTTTATACATATATATATATATCTAAAATTATATACACATATATATATATATATAACTAACTTATATGTTGTTCATTTATGTTCGTTCATAATACAGTTAATTTATGCAAATTCAAGTTTAAAAAAATGTATTTGTTGTATTACGACGGACTGAACGGATGGATGGATGGATGTCTTTACTGACGTTAAATGGAGCAAAAGACACAGCAAGACTGCTGAAAAGTAATACGGAGATATTCTTATCTCAATAAAATTCCAGAACCAAACTGAAAGCTGCGTTAATTCACAATTTCTGACACACAGCTGATCAAATAATGAGATGTCAGTCAGGCTTAAGGTTGTCAATCAAACTATAACTGTACAAACACATGTAAAACTGAAAACATTGAAAACTACATTTCTACTCAAAATGTGAGTACTATACAAGTATCTATATATGTAATGAGGCATTAATTGCATTTGAATAGTTGAGATGGTAATCACTGAAGTTTCCAGTCAATTCATCATTGTCAAAATGTAAATATCAAGAACACATATGGACTCAAAGCAACAAAACAATCATTTTGATTTCACAGAATCTTTAAAAATCCCAGCTGATATTATTTCCTCGTTTGTCATCAGTGGAAAAAGATGATCACACTGGTTTGTGTTTTATATCAGAGACATTATAGTTAACAAAACTTAAATTTAAATAAAGCAAAATAAAATAGCAATTGCATTAACTAAAAATATAAACAAAAATCAGCTACCTTTTACCTTCATTTATTTGAATGAATAAAAATGACAAACATATAAAAGTTACTACATCTTTATAATTAAAACGAAAATTATTTTTAAATATTAATACAAACTATAATAGTATGGCAGTATAACGAACTGCTGTGTACTGCACTTTGTCAATTGTAGCATACGCATACTGCAGTATATACAGTATACTGCAGAAATACTGAACGTAGTATACTAGAATGCTAAGAGTACAAAGATTCCTGTACACTCTCACGTTTTATTTCTCAAAGATAAATACTATGTACTCTCTCAGTAAACAGACGGCTTGTGCATCAGACAGGAAAAGAGGTTGTGGTACACTGAATTTAGAGTGTAATGTAAAAAGTCTGTTTTAAAAAGAGGTAAGGCCGTGGCCACTATTAAGGGATCTTCAGGGTGAGAGGATCACGTCTTAATGCAGTTAATTAAGTCTTTACGTTATCTCTGCCGTACGAGAGCTCTGTGCACACTGACTTGCATACTTATGCAAATGAGGCCTACTTTTAGAAATATTCATTCATACAGTGCCGAGCAGTGGTTCATACACACACACACAGCCACGTTAAAGCTATTGTGAGTACTATCAAACAGAATGCTTCAAAGCGCAGTGGCACAGTTCACATGCAGATGCTCCAACACTTTCACACAGAAACAAACAGACACAAACTGGGAGAAGATGTAGCTGGATTAAATGCAGTAATATTGACCTCAATTTAAAAGAATATCACACACTTTCCTCTTCTGCCAAACTGTATACAAATACAAATGCCTAAATATTAACATTGTAAGGGGCCGTTCACAGAGAATGACAGAACATCCTAAAAATGTGGCAGTCAAAATAAAATAAACTATTAAAAAATGTGGTCTTTTTCCCAAAAACTGTGTCTTGTGTTTTTAAACTCAAGGTGGGTTTCTTTGAATGTCCTATAAGACATTGTATTCGATTTATTTATTTTTTTTGTTTATACCGACCTCTCCAAGTGTTTCTCCTTTTGAAAAAGTCTTGCCATGAACTTCGTAGTGTAATTATATTTTTTACTTAGTAATATTTGTTTTCCGCCTCACTGCGTTCTTTGCAGTTATCTTGGCATGGTGGGCACTGGGTGGATGTATTCCACGCCTGTGATTTCACTGTTCTTCTGTTGAACACTAAAATATCTATTCGTGAGTCAGTGGGTTCCGAACAACATTGGACCCCTTGTCTTTCCATTGTATTGACAAAACTCATATATTTCTAACAATTTTGAGGATGAGTAAATGATGACAGAACTGTCCGTTTAACTGCTGCCACTTCATACTGAAACAGTTCACTAATCTTTGTTATTTTGTTACATTATGGCTGGTGATGTGAACAAATGGGGACAGATGGGGATTGAGCCTATACATCATCTGAATAAAGATGCTCAGGTGGGTGGATTAACCTCACCATATTGAACTGCAGATGTAAAGAAGGTTAAACAATGGCATTACAGATAATATTTCAGTTGTGATACAGACTGATCTAGATCTCTGCATCAAGTCTGGATGTTATTATGGATGTACAGTAGTTAACAGAAAAATGAACGCTGGGTCTGTGTGTATGTGTCTGTAGTAGTAGTAGTAAGTGTATTTTTGGCAAGTTTTCCTAAAGGGGCTATGTGATTGAAGTAAGCTGGCAGGCGCACATGGTTTGCTGCTTCACGCTCTAGTGGAAATCAGGTCGAAAGTGGTCTGGAGTAAGACACGCACTGAAAAGTAGAGCAGGCAAAGCTGGTGTCTCCGCGGCGCACGTTCAGAATAGCAATAACGAAGACGGCAGTTTTCTTCGAGATATCAGAGCCTTTTTTTTTTTTCATGGAGATACAAAGATTGTGATCTGTACCTTCACCTGAGGTCTAGAAGCAGGAAACGTGGCAGCATGTATGATGCTTGAGCTGGCAGAGCTTTTATTTTCTTTTGATAATAATGAAATGATTCAGTCATCAATATGAAGGATGAAGGAGCTCACTGGATGAGGAACAGGAATCATTGTAAATAGATTTGGATTGAAGGGGGCGAATATCTTCCCCCGGTGCGTTCCTTTCAGATTCTCTTCAGAGATAAACACACTGATTCATAGTCTGTTTTCACCCCAAGGCTCCTAATTTGTGGAGGATATGCTGTTCAATGACACATTAATGGCATAAATCTCCTTTTCCCACTATTTCTCCAAGTCAGTTTTAGATTCTATTAAGTTGCTTTAAGTTGTTTTCCTACAGTGCATCATAGCAGTGTTTAAAGCCGATTTTCAATCGTATGCTTCAATTACATTGTCGTTGGGGAATCCGAGGGAGGTGATGCACGATTCGACAACCTGCTGATTTAACAGCCTTTCCAACTCTACAAAAACATCCAACAAGTTTGATATTATCGCTGACAGTTAAACTTTTTCTTCTCAAATGCAAAGCCACATATCACAAACATCATTTATAACGATTTCAACCAGGGGTGTCATGGTCTTACGATTCACAGAGGGAGCCCTACGTTGGGAGCCACATTTGTGACAAAGTTTGAGAGAAATGTCACAAGCAGTCTTTCAGTCTCACTCTTCCAAGTTTAATTTAATAAATATGACTCAAACATTCATGGCCTATCAGTGCCTGTAGCAAACAGGATACATCTTAATGCTGTGCTGCACTGGAGCCAATGAGCAGAAATAATCTTGAGCTTCTTCTCTCCACTCTAACATTTGGAGAAGATATGCTCCTTAGGAAAGATGCTCTTTGAAGTCAGAGTGCTAAAAATAACCCAGATATCCCGGTTACTTTGAGCTTCTACTGACACGCACACGGAGTGAGCTTTTGCCTGGCACAACAGTGTGAAGAACAACAGTGACACGCTTGTGTCTTAGCTGTCTGTGAATCCAAGCGGGAGTCAGTATGAGTGTTCTGGTTGAGGCTGCACCATATATCAAAATAAAATCTAAAGCACGATACAGCAGAGTTTCAGAGCAGCTTGGTTTGTGGTAGATGTTGCTCCACACAAACTCAATGTCTGCATGTCACTTATAACTAGGGCTGGACGATTAATCGAAAAGAAATCGAAACCGAAATTCAGAACCTCTAACCGGCTTAATTTTCCCATGTCGGTTATTTCATTTTTTTTAATCCATACTACCACGTGTGTAGTCGGTGCTATACGAGTGTTGCGCTCGCGTCTTTTGCAGCGCCTCGCACATGAGTGGCGTGGTAAAAGAAAGAATTTAAACTTTTACATGCAGCGCCTTGTCCTTAGCCATCTTCAAGAATCGGCTGAAAAACACATCTCTTCCATCTTTATTTGACCCTCTAACTCTAGCACTCTCTATTCTAATTCTATTCTTAAAAAAAAAAAACTTGCCCCTTTTAGATTTAGGCCCAATCCCAATTCTACCCATTAGCCCTTCCCCTTTCCCCTACCCCAACCGTTTCGCGCGTTCACGTGAAGGGGTAAGGGTGTCTCAATTCTCTTTTGGTTGGAGGGGTAAGGGTAAGGGGAAGGGCCAGACAGCCCTTCAAATTAAGATTTTTCGGGACCACACTTCAAACGAAGGGGTATGAATTATCTCAGCGTAAACCGGCTTCAGCGGCAACATGGCTGCCCGAGCGAACAAAAAGACACATAAATGTAAGCATTTTTGGCATTAATAAAGATTTTAACGAAAAGTAATCATTTGTTTTATGTTACATTCATCGTACAATCGTGAGTTCATATTTACGGTCATGTTACTCAAACAAATGTTTGCAAAAATTGCTAATATTTGCTAACGTCATATCATTACAGACTACACGATAGTGCCACAACATATTTTCATATCTGATCAGGACGATAATAATTACCACCATAGACTTGAAATAGGGCTAGTACCCCCATAATTATAATTGCTAAAAACGCCTTTTCTGAATATTACCATTCGAGAGAGAGAGATATGAAAGTTGCGTGTATGCGCGTTTCTCTTTTTTTATAGTGAGTTTACTTCAAAAACAGTGATTTTTATCCTCTTGTTGCTGGAAAGTATAACGTAGTGATTCAGTATTTAAACTGTTATTAATAAAAGTCGTGGGGCAGCGTTGACACGTTTCTTTGCTCCTGGATTTTTGCGGCTGCGCTCTATCTTTGTGTGTGTGTGTGTGTTGTTTTGTGTGTGTGCGCATGCATGCGTTCAGTAATCCGCATAATATAGAACAGTAATTAAAGTCTCTAATGCACACCAGCACCCATTTATAGGTGTGTATGTAGAGCTAGACACATATTATGACGTGTGGAACAGCATAGTAGGGGTGTCCCAATTTCTTAGGGGGCATATTCACCCCTACCTCCTTGACACTCTGTTGCAAGGGCAAGGGAAAAGGGTTAGGTGGAGGGGTAGGGGAAGAAGTGGTTATAAAATATAATTGGATTGGGCCTTACACTATCTTCTGGCCTAATTTGTGCATTCTCTTTGGTTTTCCGTTTTATTTATTATACATTATACAAATACAAACACTAGCTTGCTCTATTCTTTTTCTATTCAATCGGTTTTCTTTTTATTAATTATATAATTAAAAAAAAAACTTGCTAAGTGTAATGCATTAAGCTAACTGAGACTTGTTATAGCACTCAGCATTGCTCTTTTGTTGTTTTGATTGCTTCTGTTGTCCTCATTTTTAAGTCGTTTTGGATAAAAGCGTCTGCGAAATGACTAAATGTAAATATAAATGTAAAAAGGGTTGTATATGGTATTTTAAGTCGACTTAAGAAATGAAAGTGATCAGACTTTAGGATAGTTCACCCAAAAATGAAATTATTTTTTTCAAAAAAAAAAAAAAAAATTAAGGTACCCCGCTCGCATGTCATTCCTAACCCGTAAGACCTTCATTCATCTTCGAACACAAGAGAGATATTTTTTGATGAATTCCGAGAGCTTTCTGACCCTGCATAGACAGCACCAAAGCTACCATGTTCAAGACCCAGAAAGGTAGTTGTAACGTATCAGCTCATGGGAAATATGAATAATAAACCATAACTAGTTATAATTAACTATTCATATTTTAGATCCGCTTTAGATATTTAGCTGACCTCTCAGGGTCAACTGTCTTGTCAGTTCTAAGAACGTTAGTTTCCTGGTTAAGGGAAATAACTTTTTTACTGTACAATTCTATAAGTTTGTAATGTAAATCTGCATGATTATTGACTCCGTTTATGAGTAAACAATGAACACGTCAAGTGTGATACAAGTAAGGTTTTATTAACTACATAAACACTTAAACTAGTCTAACATACTACATAAACACATAAACTGGTCTAACATCCTACATACACACATAAACTGGTCTCACTACCACAATACACACACACACAGCACACACATACAGTTTTATAGGAAAGGTTAAAGTTCAACCGCAGTACCGAACGAGGCTAAAGAAATGATTTTATGGAACACTTTCCATTTGCATATTCAGCAGATCTACAGCCTGAAGGCTTCTTAGTTTTCTTAGTTCAAACACACCTTTGTAATAAGGTGTAACTGATACTTAATGCATCCAATTAATAGATAAGTTTGATACTTGCTAGTCTCGGCGGTCTGAAAGAGATTCCTGATGCAATCTTAAGGTTTCCAGTCTATCTTTTGCTGAAGTTTGTTGATGAGAAAGAACCAGTTTTGAGTCAGATAATTTTGATTGAAATGGAAAGGACAAGGCCGCAGAAAGGCCTTGCACAATGCTTTGGTATCCTGAAGCGATTTCTCACATCTTCATCTTAGCATCCCCTGAACCACCGACTGGGCGGGTCACATGTTGTGTCAGCTTAAGCAGAGATTCACGCCTCTCAGGATGGGCTTGTCCAATGAGAAAGGCCTGAATCCCAAGTGGGCGTTTTTGAGATCCTGGGGAGTTTATGACTCTTTGTGTGGAAACATGGAACTTAGTATCTGGAACTTGAATCAACAATACTAAAGATTCTCAGGACACTAATATATTGCCTATGTACCAACATATAATAAACAATCTTGTTTAGATCATCAGAAGGCGATTTCATAGATACTAAACAAGCTATATGTAAGGTTATAAAACAATGGAAAAAACAAAATGATGTTATCGTAAGCATGAATAAAATAGTCTATAAGACAACAGATTAATACAAAACAGCAATAATATACACAATGACCTGAAGGATTCACTGTTCATTCAAAGAAAGGTTTTCTATGAATTAATTAGTAGAAAAGTCCTTTCTACTCTGTCTTTGTGCCTCTTGCTTCTGTGAAATGCAGCTGAGAGTCTCAGCTCACATTCCACAAGGTTGTAAATGTATCGGGTTGCCATGAAACCAGGAAACCCGGGGCCTGTTCGGCTTCCTGGGGTGTTACATAGTATTTGTTAAATCTAGCTAACAAATATATATTGTGTGTTTGAGTGGTCCCGACGCTACCGTAGTAATGACATTGTTAAAATAGTCCATGTAACATCAGTGGTTCTACCTTAATACTTTGTGTGCAAAGAAAATTCACTCACCTTCATGCTGTTCGAAATCTGCATAAGTGGCTTTTCTTCCATAGTAGGGCTACACGATATATCGTTTCAGCATCGATATCGCTATGTGCTCATCCGCGATAGTCACATCGCAGGATGTGCGATGTCTAGGCTACTGATCGTTATATTTATACTGATAGGCGCGACATGTGAACGGCCCCAAAGTCTGGACGCGACAAAGCGACCGTTGCATATCATTTGAACTTTGTGTCAGTACGTCATAAATAGAATGTGGCATCAGTTTACTGTCGGGGATTTGTCGTGCCGCGCCGCATTCAGTGTAGACAGTCACACGGCATCACTGATTAAATTAGGTTCTATAGTATTTTGTCGCATCGCGCCGCTCGCGTCCGGTGTAGAGAGCCACGCAGATGCACGTGAACAATGAATTCTGTTCACTTCTGCGTCTATTTGTGCCTGAACTACTGTGCTCTGCAAGTATCCTTGTAAACGCAGATGCTTATGGCTTAGGTGAAGGGAAACAATTGAGAAAGAAAATGGATGTGTAACAGTATATTGGTTCACAGCAGTTTAATGTTCCTGTTGCTTTCTCTGTCATGAACGTTAATCAAACAACAAAACACAAAGAAAAATCACTTTTGTAGCTTTAACACAAATTTAATCGATTTAATTTATACAGGGAAGACTATGCAGTGTTATTTTACATTTGATTATTCAATTTCTGTACCTGAATACTGTTTGACTTACCTGAAAAATATAAAGCACTGCTTATTTCATTTGTATCTTTGTTCTGTCATTTATCTATGCTTGTAATTTGTTTATTTCCTATGCTGATTTACTCGCCTACAAAATCACCCCAATCACACTGATTTTTTTTTATAAATAGAGCTATTGAAGTCATCTGATTTTTTTTTCATATCGCAATATATAAAATCGCAGAAAAATAAAATATCGCAATTAGTTTTTTTTCCAATATCGTGCAGCCCTATTCCATAGAGAAACAAACTTTTATAAATATCCTTGCCACTCTATTCCACATGCTCATTGGTGATGTGCTTGCCAATTACAACGGCTGTCAGGAAAGATGGACATGTCTTCCCTCCCCTACATCTGTGTTACTCAAATGCACTTGGAAACACACACACCTATTAAAGCAGGGGTATGGTGTGTCGACTCAAAGAGCTCATTAAATTCTCAATACCCTGGTGGAAGAGTGCAGGGAGGCAAGCAGTCATGTTTTTCCTCTCTTCCATTTAATTTTTTCCTTCATTCTTCAGCACACAAACCTTTTAATCGTATTAAAGAGAGTTGTCACGGAAGACACAGTTGAAAAGAAATAACAAGACTTCTCCTGAAAACCCCATTAAAACACTTGACAAGTGCAGATTTCTTTCCAGTGTTGGCCCACAACGTCTGCAATACTTAGAGAAACCTGTTAGCTACAGCATATTTTAGATTTCGTATTTCCCTAATTGCAATTTAAATTAATATTTTTGCCACAGATTTCTAGAAGAGCGACTGCTATACTAGAAGTGAAATCCGTCAGTTATTAAGTACACTAGCATACAGATGATCTCAAACCTAATGTACTAAAAGATACAAAACTCACATTTTGATTTGGTGTCTGTGTTTGTGGTGTATTTCTCACCAGTAGCAGCAGCAGCACCATATCTGCGTGATCGCAGGCACAGGCCACATGCAGGGCAGTCCAGAGGTCTTCATCCTGCAGGTTGACATTCAGTCCTTTCTCTATCAAAATCTCTGCTGCAAACACATTGTCATGGCGGGCGCACTGCAGAGATAAAAGCAGAAGAGATACAGACATGTAGCATTCCCAGTCACAGAGGAGCAAGAGGATTTAACTTCTCATCTTACAGAAATTTCTACTTCCCCCCCCAAAAAAAAAAAAAACTTACATGGTTTCACCAAAAATTTACAGCAACAGACGCTTGAACTGCACTGAAAAAAAAAATGGTGTAGAAACAATTTTCACAAATCATAAGACACTAAAGCCTGGAGTAATGGCGGATGAAAAATAAAACCGACTTGCATCCACTAAAAATGGACAGTAGTTGATTAAAAGTCATTACAAAAACCATCAAATGCACATGGTTATGTTTTTCTATCTAATATGAAATCCATATATTTATGTAGCTTAATACTTTTTGCACCCACTGCAATTTTAGGAAAGATATTTCATTTAATATATGTTAACTGCCTCAAACTTAAATCTTTTGCCGAATAACAAACTTTCAGAGTGCTTTAATGAATGAGTGCATTAACTTTATTCAGACATTATTTAGCTAATCTACTGTGCATTTAAATGAGACATTTAAATGGATTAAAAAGATTTAGCTCTTTTCACATTAGATAATTGCAATAATTGCACTGAGGCACAGGTTGATTTCTGCTAGAGGTGCAATAATCAAAATTGTAATTAAAAAAGAATTTCATATATTTGCATTGGATATGAATGGTTGATTTCATATGCAGCACCATAAAAAATGTATTGTTTTCTGTTTGAGCATCTCTGACTCCTAGACAGTCCCAAGACTTAATTAAACTTATCCAATTACTGCTGAAATTGGATTTGTTTCCGTTTAGCTGTACTATACCCTGGCGAACCCTTTACATTTATGTACCTCTCTATGGTCACAAAATTACCTAACAAAAAAATGTAGTCATCCATCTCACTTGAGTGTAGTGCTCACACACCGGACCGGGTCTATTAAAGTCAGTGTCACTGAATGGTGTCAAATGTTTCCCTGAGTTACAATGAACCAACTAAAGGGAGTGTAATGGACGCCCACCATTTAGTTGGCAAACAGGCACTGAACAGAACATATCAGTGTCATAAATAACCAGGCATTGTCAAATAAAGGAAAATGAATTAATAACGGCTTCAACCCTCTTAAGCGTTACAAAAAAAGGCTCATACACTGGCTGGCTGCAGTCACATTTGACCGGGAACAGTAAGAGTGTAAGAGTCTGGGTCATTTAGATTTGTGTAAATGTATCTTCTTTTGAAACTCCACTACAGTAAAATAAAATATAAAAAAAAGAAAGAGAGAGAATCTAGGTGCAAAGCTTTCGTTCTATGCATCCACCTTGTAGCGAATTTAGCTCACAACAGGAAATATGAATAATTAACCATAACTAGTTATAATTAATATTTTAGAATCCACTGTAGATATTTACTGACAACTTCGGGTCAACGTCTTGTGGTCAATTCTAAGAACTTAATTTTCCGGGTTAAAGGAAAGTAATTCTTTCTTCTTGTTACAATTCATGTTTGTAACAGTCAATCGCATTGATTATTAGTCCCGGTTATGAGTAACAAGACACGTCTTTTCCAATTTGTGATACAAGTAAGACTTAACTACATTAACTACATAAACACTTAAACTAGTCTAACATACTACATAAACACATTAAGCCGGTCTAACATACACATACACACACACACACATACAGTTGGTATAGGAAAGGGTTAAAGTTTAGCACTAAAGAAAGAGACATAAGGAATGACATTTATGGAACCATTTTGCATATTCCGCAGATCTAAAACCTGAGGGAAAACGTCAGATTCTTAGTTCACACAAACCTTGTAAAAAGGTGTAACTGTTACTTAATGCATCAATTAAATCGACTACGTTTGATACTTGCGTATAAAAAGTCTTCGAGAATCTTCTGTGGGCCATCGTAGGAGTCCAGGGGGGGCCCAAGATCTTGCTGAAGTTGTTTGATGAGAAAGAGCTAGTTTGAGTCAGAATCACTTGATGAATGAAAAGGACTAGGCCGGAGCCTGGCACGAGCTTTGGTATCCTGGAGCGTTTCTCACATCTTCATCTTAGCATCTCACTGAACCACCGACTGGGGCGGGTCACATGGAGTGTGGCCTTTAAAGACTGCAGAGATTCACGCCTCTCAAGATAGGCTTGTCCAATGAGAAAGGCGAATCCCCAACGGAGGTTGGAAACGTACTGGGGATTTTGGGTATGACACTTTGTGCGTGTAAGCAATGGGTATTTTGCATATTTAGGGAACTCGCGTGGAGTGTGCGGCGCAAGAAGTTATTACCGATGGTCTTAGAACATCAATATGTTTGCTAGAGGGTATCAGCTGAGTATAATAACACACTTGTTTCGTCATACGAAGGGGTCGAGGATTTCCTGAGATACTCGACATGAAATTAGTTACTTATGATGAATGAGGCTTGTTGATCTAAGCAGTGAATAAAATATCTATAGAAGTAGCAACCAGAATGTTAAGTATGGCAACGACAGCAATAATATACACAATGGTGGCCGGGTAGAAATGTTTTAATTCATTCAAAGAAGGTTGGTTCGCTTAGTGAAATTGATTAGCGGGGAGGGCGGAGTCCATGTCGCTGGGCATTGTTGTTATCTATTCTAGATGGAAATGCAGGATTTATCGCGCTGCATAGCCTGGTTAGCCAAGAAAACCAGTGGATTATCATGATATGTGTACATGGGGTGACGCCGTCGCGTGTGGGGATTGGTGTTCATGGAGGGCCGAAAACCCTAACAGTCCATTCATATTGAGCTGAGGGGACTGTGACGATGTGTTACTCGAATAATCATTGATTTGTTAAACGGGCAAAATAAAAGAAAATTTTAAAAAAATTTGTTCAGTTGGTCGAGTACGTACAGCGGATTTCCCCCTTTGCTCGCGTTGATGGTCCTTAAATAGACCACACAGCGATGTCACGGGTGCGAAGAACATCGAACACACCCTGGGCACTCGGACTGGACAATGAGCTCGGGTCAGGAGGGTTGAGTTTTATATAGCTGTTGTGGGCCGGGTGTAGTGTTGGGAGCCGGGTGTTCTGGGTGATGTGCTGTGGTAGAGTGGGGGTGAAGTCTGTTAGCAATAGGTGGTGGGTCCGTGGCGAGCTTAATGACAGCAGTCAAGCTGTTTCACCGTGTCTCCTGAAGTGAGGTGAGCTGGTGGTAGGATTTTTTTTTGTTGATGGGTGGGGGGGGATAGCTGTTAGCCATAATTCTCCTCGTGTGGTACCCACGATGTGGAAAGCAGCCTGGTTAGACTCATCCGGCTAAGTTGAGAATGCAGTTATGGTTCCAGGATTGCAGGTATTGTTATGGAGATTTTGTGTAGTGTGCAAAGTGCTTCAGACTGACCTATGTTGGATGATGGGCAGAGATCAGCATGTGTATTGGTTGTGTGCTCTCTGCTTTGCTCAACGTCACTAAAAATCCGATGTTTGCGGTGTCGCTTGGCTCTTGGGGCGGCACCGACTTGAGCTTGCCTGAAATGCGTTGGTAGAGCTTTCGCTGTTGGGCAAGTGGGCCCGTTGCTCAATCCAACGTTATCTGGCTGCTTCTAGGGGTGTCGACCTGTTTCAAGGGATGATCCTCCCTTGGATGGGCCTGATGCTGTGATGCAGCAGGCAAGTAGTTGGCGAGATGTGGGGTTGTCCTTAGCTCAACATACTGCCGTGGTAGATGACGTTTTGTTCAAGGGAGCTTCTTTTGTTGCGATTGTCAGCAGCTTCCTTTCACCCAGAGGTAGCGTATCCCGTCCGTTGTGTAGCCATCCGTATCAGCGACCGCGTGTGGAGGAGGATGGTGTGTGTGGAACTTCTTTTTGGACATACCGTGTGATTTGCAGATGAGGCCCAGCCTTTTGCGGCCAGTGGTTGTGTCTGGAGAGCCTGGGTCTGTTGGCCATGTAGGTCTCTTGTCCTCCGTAGTTGGCGGTGGAGGGTTGGTGGCTTTTGGCTGTAGTGGAGCAGTGGTAGATTTTGCATTGTGCAATTCTGTGGTGCCTGCTGTGCCATGAACAGGAGCTGATGGCTTCTTAGATTGTGAAGTTTCAGAACCAGTGGTGTTTTGACAAACAGCGCGTGGTGTGAGGGGTTGTAGGGGGCCATGTTCTTGTTACGCCTTCTGGTCGGTTACACAGCTGTTATTAGCAATTGTGCGGGGCAGCCTAAATCCAATGACGGTGGGTCTCATTGATTGGTGTCCTACGCCATCCCAGGGTAATTGTGAGCTTTGGAGTAAGTTTGTCAAAGTCTGTGGTAGTAAGCATGGGGAGTTTCACGCCGGCCCTGCTTGGTGTCTGGGGCAGCGATCAGTCCGTGTTCAGACTCTGGGTCTGAGAGTATTTAGTTTGCCAGATGTGTTGTCTCTGGCCAGCTTGTTTGGGTCTGTGGGGTCACACGGTGTGTGGGTCTGCAGTGATCCTCTGGAAAGGTCCTTTCCCCACCCCCTTGTGGCTGCTGATTGCTGACGTGTGAACAGTGGCTCTCGCCCCCCCCCCCCGCAGGTTCAAACTCTTGGCTGAGGGGGTGGGTCTGCTGGCCAGGGGAAGTTCTGTTTCTTGTTTTCCCTATCTGTTCGCCTTGTGGTCTGCAAGCATATTTCAGTTCATTTGTGACACTGAATTCACCTCGTTGCGTTGCTTCGGTTCGCCTGAAAATTTTTTTTTTTTTTTGCAGCTGCAGAGGTTTTCAGGGAGCTGAATTGTGAAGTGTCAAGCAGAAGGCTTTGGCTTTCTTTCCCCCCTTTCGTAGCTGTGCACTGGCGTGGAGGGCTTGCACTGCTGGCGTCCGATATTCAGCCGGCTGTCTTTTGCCTAAGTCTATGCGCAGTCGGTAGGACTGTTTAAATTCTTTCTGATCCATGTTAAGCTCCTTTCTAATTGCTGAGTCAGTGTTTGGACCTCAGCTCTGTCTGTATGCAGGTGGCCTTGTAAGGCCTAAGATGTGGTGTCTTTCTCATTTAGTTCCACATATGTTGTTTTAAGAGTGACTTTGTGTGAAACAGTTCTCTTTTCAAGTCCTGTCTGATGGCTTTTGCCAGTGGCGCTTGGTGTCTAGCAGCCTTTAGAGCCTCTGTGAAGATTGGTGATTTCCTTCTGTCGCACCATTTTGTGAGGTTCTTTGCATTTGTTCTGTGCTTTCTCTCGTTGAGCAGGTGTCAGTTCTCTGTAGAATTCTGTGACTTGCAGTTTCAGCTCATATACCTCCTGTCTGAGGCCCTTGAGGGTGTGGGCCGAGGAGAGGATGATGCTGGTCAAGTGTTCGCTTATGTCGCAGTCTCGCTGTTCCTTTCTTTGCCATGGCAGGTCGTTGGCTGCTTTGAGCTGAATGATGTCCATTACAGTGCTCTACTGAGTGTCCAGGTGGTCCTAGTGAGCTGCCAGGGCTGGATGTCTGTGTAATGTCTGCGACATCCTGCACCTTGGTGGGGTTTTGTGGGAACACCAGAGAGAGAGAGACACGAGGCAAATGCAGGTACGTACAGAGGTGTTAAACTATCTCTAAGGGGAACGGCTGTGTAGGCCGTGTAAGGTATGACTAGCTGGTGGGAGGCAGCTAGTGAGGTAGGGTGCTATGTTTTTTTTGTTCGTGAACACAAAGGAAGAGTTTTGAGTAACTTTGTTGAGGGGCCGTACGCAGGGGTCAGCTGATGACCGGGGCTATATATGTGGTCACTGGTTTGGTCACTCATGACGAAACGAATAAAATAAGTGCACTCAAAAAAAAAGGAACAGTTTTAAACCTATTTAGTTGTTGTTTTCGAAGAGATATGGCTAAGCAGGTTTCACTTGTGTGATGCTGCAATAGACTTCATAACCCTAGGGTTAGGCTGTTAGCTAAACTAGCAGGGACCCACCAAATACCTCGTCAAAAGAAAAAGAAACAGTGGGAATTGTTTCTAGTTTTATGTTAGCCTACATTGTGTTGCAATGGTAGCTGCCCTTCAACGTATTAGGCCTGGCACTGAGGCGTGAGGATAAGTAGAGAGGAAACAGGGATTATGCGACTAATAACCTGTATAACTCGCTAAGAAAACAACAGTTGCTCGAACTACTGTAATCCTATCCAAAACGACGATGGTGATGGTGAAATAACTAAAATAATGTAAAGTAAAAACACAACAACGAACAAAAAAAAATTAATAAATAAATAAAAAAGGGGTCCTAAGAGCTGAAGGAAAATAAAAGGGGAAAGTAAAAAAAAAAAAAAAAAAAAAAAAAAAAAAAAAAAAAAAATTTTTGGTGTTAATATTTTAGAATCTCAAATTTATCCAAATCATTTCGCTGATTGGTACATTGGCTAACAATAGATACACTGCAATAAACTTAAAGAGTAGAAAAAGTGCAAAACAAAAATACACCTAACAAGTAAAACATTGTTCTGTGGGTGGTCCCACAGGGACCTGTGATAGCATAAACGGGAAGTGAAACCAGGAGTGACGGGGAGAGAGAGAGGGAGAGAGAGCGCGAGATGAGAGGTGTGGTTAGAAGTTTACACGTTACGCACGCCTATCTAAGCGTTTGTCAGATGCTAACAGCTAGCAGTTGAGGTAAAGGGCTTAGCTTAAGAGTTAGCGTTAGTTACACGCATTTCTTTGTTTACGCACGGGTCTGTGAAGTGGATGCTGTTGTCAGATTAACCGGAAGAGTCTGCTCACACTTTCGGGGTCACGTGTTGCTAGGAGACCAGTGTAAGCTCACAACAGGTGCACGTGGAGCAGATTTGCACTGCTGTGAGCATGCATGGGAAATTCATGCATGTCCCATACAAATTCATTCTTTAATCAAAACAGCACATTCACTTCATAGGCAATGGTGGATTCGTAGTTAGCTACGCTAGAATAACCATTAATTTTACGTAAATGTTTCACATGAGCTAGTCAAAATGAAATACAATGATACGTTACATATAATAAGGCCTTAAATTAATGAAATTAGGAGTATCGCTCAGATCACCTACACTGTGCTGAAAAAGGGGATTTCTTCGCCTAAGATCAGACCGATTCATTCTGGTACATTTATATGAGCTGCTAATCTGAGAATCTGTCGTCAGAAGCCATAGACTTCACAATGCTCCACTAAACAACAGGAAGGAGCAATATAGGATTTCTTCGCTAAAGTCAGGTTAGTTTCTTATCTTACGATTTAAAAACATTATAGCACTGACACTTTCTAATACCTGTAGGAAGGCACATTCAAGCTATATTTTTATCTGATTATATTCAGAACCTGTTGCGCGCATGTATAAGAGTTACGTAAGTGTTTCACATGAGTGGGTTGATATGAATACAATGATACATAACACCTAATAAGGCCTTAAATCAGTGAAATGAGAGCATCGCTCAGAGCACCTACACAGTACTGAAGAAGGGGATTTCTTCGCCCAAATTCAGACCGATTTATTCTGGTACCATTTATATGGGCTGCTAATCCCGAGATTTCGTCGTCAGAAAATAGACTTGTTCTCTACTAACACAGAAATTAGGATTTCTTCGATAAAGTCAGGTTAGTTTCTTATCGTAAGATTTAAACACATTATAGCATTGAAAACTTCTTACTGCTTGTAGGAAGTCGCATTCAAACTATAATTTTATCTGGTTTTGATCAGGAACTGGTATGCGCATGGAGTAGAAGTTACTAACTTATGAGACAGACCCATAAGATTGATTACTGGGTCTGCTTACAAGCAATGTTTAAAACGACTCCACCATTCTAAATTACTGCTCGTACTGCATAAAATAGGAAACTATTATTTTCCTGGCCATGTGAAAGCTGGGATTTTTCTGGCTAGCTTGTCAAAGTTTCTGGGGGCCACATCATGCGCTGCTGCGGGGATGCGTGGAAGTTTACAGTGTCTGTTCTGTCTGCTGAGTTGTTTAGCAGAAAGTGTTGGCTCCCTCCTTCGTAGCTTGTTGCATATGAGGGTGTTTGCACGGCTGAATGAGGATGCGGGTGTAGGGTGTCTCTCCCACTGCGTCTCGTTTCGCCGCCTGTAGGAGTCCCTGAGTTCTCGTCGGAGCATGTCAAGCTTGTCTTGAGAGTTGTTCAGCTGCTGGATCAGAGTCTACATTCTGGCAACTTTGTCTAAGAGCTCAGAATTTGCTGCTTTACTAGTAATTTTGTGTGGGTGTTTCCTTTCCAGGTCTTTTCTGGCTACCTTTTCCAGGTGCTCTTTCTGTTCAGCAGCTGTCAGAGCCTTTTAAATCTATTGATTTCCTCCTGTTACTCCATTTTGCTGGGGTCCTTGTGGCTACCGCTGTGATCTGTTGCTTGAGATCATTTACCTCCTGTTTCAGACCCGTGAGGTTGTGGGCCAGGAAGATGATGACCTTGGTGAGTTTTTTGTAGCCATAACTCTCGCTTGAGTCCTTAGTCTGAGGTACACTTCTCTCTCTGTGTCCAGTTGCTTTCGGCTCAGTAGTTGGTCGTCGGCCCTGGGTAGGGGGTGTTCCTCAGAACGCCTGGCCAGTCCTCTTGGTCTGCAATCTGGGCAGTTAGATTGAGCATCTGCAACATTTTGGCAAACTTGTTTTGAGAGTAAGGGCTAGAGACTACTACTAGATCAAAACAGAGTGTGAATGCTAAGATATGTTTGGGTCAGCATATGTTTGCTGAAGAGGGCGTAAACAGGGTTTTGATTGTTGACTTAAGACTACTCTTATTGTCAATTTATCACTCAGAATTTGCTGACGGTTCCTCAACAGGCTTAATCTCTGAGGTATGATGGAGAAAAGGGAAAAGCAGAAGGAAAGGAGAGCATTTCTATTCAGATTATGCTTATTATATATATTTTTTTTTTTTTGAAAATAAACAAATCAAAAATCGAAATGTCTCTGGTTCCTTTTGAGGTTCAGAAAGAACATCAAGGGGGCATAACATGTAAATGGAATTAAAATTAGCTGACTGCTATTAACAACACGGGATCATTCTGGTATTAGGAACAAATAGGAGCACTAGTGATTAGTGTGTTACTACAAGCACCCAATACCTTAATGAGTCTTTCCTCGCTAGACAGTTAAGATTTAATTAAATTTAGATTTAATTAACTAGTATCTGAGCAATAGCATTCAGGAAGGATATATCTAGATAGTTAAATTCGCTGAGACCAATTGAAGATTGAGAAACATAGAAAACGAAGAAAAAGAAGGAAGAGAAATGGAAAAAACAGAAACGAGGGATTAGGTTAAATTCAAATTGCTTCACACTGCACACACGCATGCTGTATTTAAAAGCTTCAATTAAAGGGTGTTAACCCCTAATTGTTAAAGCTATTTGGTAGCTTAGCCTAAAATGAAACTGCTAAGTCGTGTTAGCTTAGCTGCTACAAATGGTTTGTTTACAAACATGGCGAGTTGTGCTATGTGACGTTAGCACTTGCTGTGACACGTTGTTGTCACGGTAACCAATGCATGCCAGTGTAATTACAGCAGTTTTATAATTGTCTGGCGTTCTATGTACAGTCACAGTTTTAGAACGTGGTGTTTTCAGTCATTCAAGACTTGTTGCATTAAATAAGCACTTCGGTGTGTGCTTCTCTAATGTAACAATAAACTTTTTGCACTTGTTTAAAGAATTACAAAACTTGTTTACTGTAAGTTAAAACCGGTTTATACATATATGTAGTTATGTTTGCCTCATATATGAGTACTAAAGTACAGTATTACCCTTTTAATTTCACTCAGCGAGTGAAACAAAGTAATGACCACCAGGTTGCTCGGCTAATATATATACAGTCAAAGTGTAGATGAAATGCTTCAATCTAATTGAGAAATCTATAATGCCTCTTTAGCTGTCGAAAGGGGAGTAGCGGCTCACTCTACCATTGATATAACTTGTACTGAGATCTTTCTTCTGCAAAGACAACATTTAAACAATACGGCAAATTTGTGAGTTCTTCACTAAAGCAGATTACATGTACTGGTGTGTCCAGTGCTTGGAGACATGCCGCGGACCTGAGATTCGAACGTAGCGCTTTGTTCAAGCTGTACCGATTTAGTTCGCCTTTATACTGAAGATTAGGGTTTTCGGTTGCTACAGCGATTATAGATACGCTTACTATAATAGCTTACCCAATTTCAAACCCCCACTTTAGTCTGCTCTCAACAATCCAGCAGTATGGACACAACCGGGCATCTTGACTCACGCCTTTTTACCTACCTGGCTATGCATAGACACACTGTTGTTCTCTCCTGGGTTTAAACTCTACGTCTGTTATCTCTTATCATGCCCGCATTCTCCACCAATGCTGTAGCGAATTTAGCTCACACATGAAAATATGACGAATTAACCATAACTACTTATTTTACATTATTATATGTTTAGTCCACTGTTAAGATTTATTTTGTTTGTTAGCTGCCCACTTCTCTCTTTCTCTCTATTCAGGTCAAACCTGAGCTTGTCATTCTCCTAGAACGGTTATTTCCTTGGTAAAGGAAATACTCTTACTGTACATTCGGATTACGATTTTGTAACGTAAACTCATGATTATTGACTCCGGTTTATGATAAGACAAGTGAACACCCTCAAGTGTGATTACAAGTAGGTGGTTTATTAACTACACATAAACACTAACTAGTCCTACCATACTACATTATCACATTAAGCCGGTTCTACACATACCACATACACACACACACACCCATACAGTTGGTATAGGAAAGGGTTAAAGTTTGTTTAGCACTTAATAAAATGTTGACATTAAGACTGAACACTTTAAATGGGAACCCAGTTTGCCTATATCAGCAGCGATCTAAAACCTGAGGGTGTAAAGTAACGTCAGAGTCTTAGTTCCCAAACAAGACCTGTAAGAAAGGTGTAACTGATACTTAATGCTCAATTAAATCGACTAGTTTGGATACTCTTGCGTAGCTGGAAAAAGATTCCTGATTGCAATCTTAGGCCCAAGTTTCTGCTGAACTGTTGTTGATTAGAAAGAGCTAGTTTGACAGTCAGAATCACTCTGATGACATGAAACGCTCTCGTGTCCTGGCCTAGGTAGGTTAGCATGACAACCGCCGGCGTTTGTATCTTAGGCTCATCTCACTGAACTCACCGATCCTTGGGCGTGTCACATGGAGTGTGCACTTTTAAGCCTGCGTAGATTCACGCCGACTCAAGATGGGATGTGCTTCCAATGAGGCAAGGCTGATCCCACACAACGGAGAGGTTGAAATACGGTGTTTTATGACTCCTTTGGGAAATTGCTTCCCCCTTGTTTAAAAAAAAAAAAAGCATGGTATTTTGCATATGTAATTCGCTGGAGTGTTGAGGCCCGAATTAGTACAGATTATTAGAACATCAATATGTTGCCTAGGTATCAGCATATAATCTACACGCTTGTTTCGATCATAAGAAGGCTAATTCATAGATACTAGACATGAAATATTTACTTATATGAATGAGTGGTTTATCGTAAGCATGAATAAAATAGTCTATAATACAACAGATTAAATACAACACAGCAATATTATACACAATGGCCTGAAGAAAATGGTTGTTCATTCAAAGAAGGTTTTCCTATAAATTAATTAGTAGAAAAGTCCATTTCTACCGTGCATTGTGTCTCTTTCTTATGAGGAAAATTAGGGAGTTTATCCCCTGCATTCCTTTTAGGCCATAAAACCAGTGATATCATGATTAGTTGTCATGGTGACCAAGGTTGGGGGATGGTGTTCAGCCGAAAACCTAACATCCAGTATATTGAGTGAGGGGACTGTGACGATTTGTTAATCTAATGAATAATTGATTTGTTAAATCCAAAATAAAAATTAGTGTGTCAGATTGGTCGAGACGCTACAACCTGTTGCGTAAGAATTTTAGATTTTACGTTTATAAAAAATAAACTTGGAAATTTATTTAGAGATTATCAAACTATAATTTGGTAAGTTTGGTATATATTTAATCATTCTGAAGCTTAATTTTTGCTGCAATGCTCACAGTCAGACTGAGGATGCCATTTTTTATATTAAAAAATGGCTGAACAGCTTATAAGGGTTACAGAACATGTTACAGGAATACAGAGCACGTGTCCCAGGTGTGGCTTTGTCGAATCAAAATTTAAAGTCAGAACATTTTATAATATTCCTTTAAAATAAGTCTCCATATATTGTAGAGGACCTCAGAGGTGAAGGAACTGAGTTTTGGGACATTGATTTTACACAGGGATAGTTAGATATTCTGCGGAGGACATCACAGCCACAGTGTATGACGGCTCAAGAGGCAAGGCGCATGTAGCTGAATTTGTCAGAGCTTGTCCTTATGTTCTTACCAGATGGAGCAGAGATCCTCCTGAGGAAATCATTGTGTTCAGGTCAGCTCCATCCTTCAGCAGCCTCAGCACTGGAACAAAAGAAAAGCATGGGGGGGATGAATATATTTGCAAAATGAACACTTCATCAAATCTCAGCGACCCTCTCTGCACACAAACACATAGTGAGGAAATATGATGAATTGGTAGAATCTCTACAGACACTGGAGTCACATACTGGCCTAGCTGTCTACAGCCTACACAGGCACCAACCTTATAAGGCCACATTCTTATGGAAATGGAACCTCACAAGTGAAGTTATAACACTCTACAAAGACAGAAACAAACAGTGCTACTTAAATAAAATGCAGGAGTTTTGAGCATGTTGCTAAGCTAACAAACATATCTTGTCAAACTAGTCAACAAAAAAAAAAATCTCCCCATGTTCTCCTCCACAAAAGATACATGCAACGTTGCCTTCAAATTCTCAGAAGACAAAGATCAAAATAATACTAGCCTGGTGTTTACTTTACAAACAAGGATCAAACTTACAGCCTTTGCCGCTATTCTTAACCATTGGACTGTTGACAGTCCTTAGCTCAATCTCTGTGACAGTGTATAGTGCATATTGACAGTCTTATCCTGTCTTTCCCTACGGCCCAAACTCAAGTGCACTACATCACACATGGCAAAGCCCCACTGACTTTAATTACTGAAGAACCTATCAGACACTGTATACTGATTCCCACCAAAATGTAGCATAAAGAGCACTCCTAGCACGGCGTTTACTGTAAATGAGCACAGTAATGAAGGAAAGAGACTCGACGTTGATCCCAAATTACCATGGGTGAAAGAACATTCACACAAATGTTGGTAAATTCCTGAGGGATTTTTCAGCTCCATAGTGTGACAACATACTGGTCTGGAATTGTGTCTCAAACGCGCTCAGTGGGGAACAAATCCGCTTACATAGAGAAATGAAAGAGGCATAGGCCCATATGATCTCAGCAGAGATCACTAAATCACTAAAGAGTGAAGAAAAGACAGATGTGCACACAAAAACAACAACAAAAATGTTAGCATCAGCAGGTTAGCCTTCTGTGGCTATCTGGCAACCACTCAGGCATATCGAATGGAATATCTCCATTCAGCGGATCACTAAACCAGAAAGGAACATTTTTAAACAAATGCACAAAGGGAAGAGGACAAAAATGTAATGTAAAGGAAGGTTCACACCAAGAACAGTTGTTATAAAGATGATAAATCTTTCAGAAATTGCCTCAACTGCTCTAAAATATAAGACACCAATGTTTCAGGGGTTTAGTATACGGAATAGGACACATGCTTATTTAATAACCGTTTTGTTTTCCTATTTGGGTTTATGTATAGGGCAATGCATTATTGCTTTATACACATTATTATTTCTTGTTATGGTTTTAAATCTGTATTTGATCTCAAAGTACGTCTGATTTTGTGGTGGCTGTGCTTTAAAAATTAAAGTATTATAATTGTAATTCAAGTAATGAAGGATTTCTTTAAATCGAGTAACTTGCAATCTGTAACTTATTACTTTTCCAAAGTAACCTTCCCATCACTGGTCATTATGCACATATTACTATAGTAAGTAGCCTACATGTAGCATTTTACAAGGACACTGTAAGTGTTACCTAGAATTTTTATTTTTGGGTGACTTGTCCCTTCACTTCTCCATTTCCTTGACAGCCGTGGCTGTGGCATGCGTGTTCCCAAACGTCAGTGTGATGGATGGCTTGGAGGCTGAATGGGTGAATCTCCGAGATCACTCAGCAATCCCCATCAGGAAATTGAACACTGGTCTGGATTATACAGAGCTGCCAACCCAGGCAAATAAAAACGAATGAAGATCCCAGAGAGGAAATGAGGCAGGGTGTAAGGCTTGTAAAGGACACTGTCTGATGTACACCAAAGCAATCAAGGGCTATTCAGCAATAAAAGGTTTGCCATGCAATGTGCCAGATTAGTTTGATGCATCTAATGACCATTTTTTGTTGATCTTCACAACACAATGGTGGGCTGTGCATCTTTGCAAAGCCATTGCAAAACATGCAATCAATGCTAATCGCACACACCTACCAAGTCTTCGGGTCTTTGGAAAGATGAGCGCCAACAGATCAATATGTCTTAAACTAGGTAATAAATCTAGTATGTACCTGAATGATTTCTGCACATGACACACATACAGTATGTGCTCGATTCATTATTTGCCAGGACAGAATGAAGGTTAATTACAATGGCAATTATCATAGGATCAAGCTGGTTATAAAGCCCTACCCAAGCTTTAATATTATGACCCTCACAGGAGTGGTTACCACCTCAAACAGATGTGCTTCAACACAGCTGGAACGAGAGGTTAAGTAGTCTGCCCAAGGTTCCACGGCCTGTTTATTCAGGCTGTATACCTATTTACACATGAGAACATGCCCAGTCTGAGTAGCTGTGGGGAGGTAGAGCAGTTCATACTAATAATACAGTCTACACTCATTCATATTTATGAGGTGTTGTTATGGCGATCTGACTCAGCGATATGCATGGCTGGCTCGTTTGTTAAACCCGATAACGCTGAATGCTGAAAACATCTATGCAACCTCCATTATGCTTTGCGCAACAAGAATCCAATAAAAAACAACTATCCTCACACCATTGTAGCAATCTAAAACACCACCCTGGACAACGTGCTACTACAATGAGTGAATATAATAACATCCGAAACGGCTACTTAATGGAATAATTTTTTTTTTTTCTCGAAAGAATTGATTTGCTTCTAATACAAAAACATTAGTCCAATCAACTTCAATCAATGCTGTTCATATAGAATCCGACGCTCAGACCTATTATTAATCAGCTTGTCCGATCTGCAGTCATTAGCAGTCAGCGAGCTTAATTAATTTCCCAAGTCTCTTTGCTCTAATGAGTACCAGAAAAGTATTTCGCATGCCCAGGGCAAATTATTCAGCATGTTTCCGTTCCTCTAGGGTAAACAACGATTTCACTTTCCGTAGGCTCGGTGCAGTTTGAGTTGCTGATGGGACGGAAATGACCACCCTTTGAGAAAAATCCAATCAACATATTAATGCAACAATCTTCATTATCTCACCACAAATGAGACAATATTACACCTGATTTCTGCTTTCCACCTGCTTGGAAATGAGATTGTGTTCCTGTATTAAAAGGGTTAGTTCACCCAGACATTAAAGTTCTGCCCCGGGGCACATTTTGATACTTTTTTGATACGGTAATGGATAGAAATGGTCTTCACCTGCAGTATAGAGCCATTCCCCAGCTGTAAATGCAATAAAGAACTGCTTTATCCTTGAGAAATGATAGAAGATATTGCAAGTTTTGTTTCCTGCAATGGATTGTAGGTAAATATCTACCTCATTCAGCACTCTTTGTTTACGGTCTTATAAAATCCTGAGAAAATTTGTAAGAGAAAAATATTCTCAGGTCTGTACACGATCGCCATTCTCAGACAAGGATTTATCAGTAATATTTTACTGAGACACTGTGGTATCTTATTAGAGCATGTGCCCCAGTAAAGAGGGTCTAGTGATTTAAATTCTTATTTTTCTGTTGAACACAACAATCAGAACAGTTCTCAGATGTACGCTGCTCTTTTCCATTCAATAAAAGTGAATGTTCACCAGGAGTTATTAGCTCAAAAAAAGCATCATAACAATGATCCATACAACATGTACACCATATTCACAGTCTTCTGAAGTCATACAGTAGCTTTATGTGAGGAACAGACCAAAATTTAAATCATCATTCACTGAAAATCCTGCTTGGATAGCCATGGCCACCACTGACTGTATTGGAAATTGGCTCTAAATAACTCCTTTGGTGCTCTACATAAGAAAAAAAATAACAGGTTTCAGAAGGTGATGATCACAGAATTTTTTCATTTTTGGGTGAACCGTGTTTTTTTTTTTCTCTCCCTTTACAAAAAGCTGTTCACATTGGTCCCTTATTATCATTTAGCAATAACAGTGCTTAAAGGGTTAGTTCTCCCAAAAATGAAAATTCTGTCATTAATTACTCACCCTCATATCGTTTCAGACCTTCGTTCATCTTCGGAACAAAAATTAAGATATTTTTGATGGAATCTGAGACCTGTCTGACCCTGCATAGACTCAACGCACCTGTGAAATATTCTCAAGATCTCGTAGCATCGTATAATTGCGGTTGAACCACTGATGTCACATGGATTGTTTTACCGATCTCTGCTACGTTTCTGGACTTGGGAACATTTCCTTGTGATGCTTCCTGCAGTGCATACGCTTCTCAGCTTCCCTCAAAAATATCTTAATTTGTGCTCCGAAGATGAACGAAGGTCTTACGGGTTTGAAACGACATGAGGGTAAGTGATTAATGACAGAACTTTAATTTTTGGGTGAACTAACCCTTTAATGTTCGCATGGGCACAAGACTATAATTTACAAAATGGTCCACTTAACCATGGAGAAAATGGGTTAACTCTGTGTAGTCAGAATTTGTGGACACAATTTCTGCTGACTGCAAAAGAGAGAAAACAACCTGTGCATGTTAAAATGGAGCTACAGAGCCTGATGAGTACATCTGTTAGATGGTCCGGCTGCAGGCATTAGAGGAAACACCAGAGACCACCCGCCAGTGTGTTAGGCCTCTTTACCGACCGCAAGTAAACAGAGGTCAGCAGACACACTTAGCCCATAAGGTGTCTTTGCACAGTGGTCAGAATCATGCTGTGTTATTGAATCCGCTCAAGTCAATGTGGAGTATTACTGGTGGAACCAATTTCAACTCATTTGGGTCAAATGAACCATTAGGCCTAACACACTGTTATCATAACTGGCCATTTACATGACTCAAATGGAGCAGATACAGACAGTCTAATATTCACATCAGCAACTCCGAGATGAAACTGAACATTTGGAAGCTCTGGTTTATTGGAATTCCTCTGGTTGCTTGCCATCATTCATCCCTATATGATAAGGCTAATATGTGTTTTCCTCTGCGTGGTTGATAATCTCCTGCATTTCCTATGACTTGATGTTGGGAGCAAGAGTGGGCGAAATTCAACCTGTCACGGGAAAATGGGAAAACAGCTGTTGAAAGCATATGTGGGTTTCCATGGAAACCAGGCATGGGGAAAGGAGAGGACGAGAGAGGAAAAAGGAAGATAGTAGGAGATGAGAAATTAAAAGATAAGGAATATGGACAACACGCAAATGCTCTCGTTAATTTTGGATGCCACAGACCGCTCGATAATGTTCTGAAGGATTCCTAAAATATATGGACAGTTACGGTATAATTTATTTTCACATATAAATACTTATTTAAACTGCAAAAAAAATTAATTATTTATATATATATAATAATATATATACTATAATAGAATTTAGATATATATTTTAACACACACGACGTGTTCATTTTCAGGTTAGTAATTTTTTTATGTAAAATCAGTAACACAGTGAAATATTACTTTAAAAAAAAAAAAAATGTTTAAATGTAATTTATCCTGTGATGGCAAAGCTAATTTCAGCAGTCATTACTCCAGTCTTCAGTGTCAAATGAACCTTCAGAAATCATTCTAATATGTTGATTTGCTGCTCAAGAAACATTTATTATAGTTAGTAGTAGGAGTAGTAGTAGTAGTAGCATTAAAAACAGTTGTGCTGCTTAATATTTTATGGACTACATTGAATACATTTTTAAAGAGTATTTATGAATAAAAAGTTAAAAACAGCATTTATTCAAAATATAAATCTTTCAGAGTATTATAAAATATCTTTACTGTCACTTTTTTTATCCATCTATTCATAATGCATCCTGGCTGAATAAAATTTTCTATACCAAAAAATAAAGAAATTTGGTGCATTTCTTCTTATTCCTTTAAAATCTGATTTAAAAAAAAATCACCTGAGTTGAAGGCCAAAGAGGGAATAGGACAGAGTAAGGGGTGATTATTAGACTAGTATGGTTCTAGTTGCCTCATGTATGTGGGGGTTGTTGGTCTGTGTATGGCTGCGAGTTTGAGATACGGAGGACTTTGTCGCTAAGGATATTGTGCCAGATATACAAACAAACCCTTTAGAAAATTTCCTCTATTGTTCTTTGATCTCTTGAGTTAAATCAAATCCACTGCTGAACTGTAATGAAGTTCATGAATGTATCTTGCATAATACACTACAATAGTGCATTATGTTCTGGAGCAGGATACAGGTGTCATCCATTAGCCCAAATATAATAGGCAAAAGGAGCCAGTCGTCTAGGCAATGTGGATGGGCTTAGACCATATTAATGTAAAACACTAATGGGAGGAGGGGTGTATGAGAAGAGCACACAACAAATTGATGTCCTCCAGAGGTTTGAATTCAATCAGTGGCACCACAAACAGACATATTGAATCATTCAGATAGTGTGTGTATACAACCATTTGAAACACATTAGCTCAGTGCCAAAACCTAGTGAGCTGCACTGCCGTCTACTTTCTAGATAGAAAGCTGTCTTTTAAAACAGTATCCTAACTGAAATGGAACCTCATAAGTAGCAGTCTATAGAAGCAGAGCTGCTCATGTGAAATTCAATTTCAACTGAGTGTGGTGTTAGCATGTTGCTAGGCTAACAGCTCAGTACTCGAAGCATGGAAATATCATAAACAGTGAAGAAAATAGTTGTACTTCAGTTCAGTTGAACTCTTACAACAATAAGCAAAATGCAATTTGGCCTAAATTTATCTCACCTCATCTGCCATTTTGGTTTTGTTTCCCACAGAAATCACCTCAGTGAGCTTCCATGCTCTTTAACAAAACAACTGTTTAGGTCAGAAATAAATGATAGGACCTTGTTAAAAGGGACCTATAAACGTCAGC
The DNA here is from genome assembly GCA_018155175.1 of Sinocyclocheilus anophthalmus. Lineage (NCBI taxonomy): Eukaryota > Metazoa > Chordata > Actinopteri > Cypriniformes > Cyprinidae > Sinocyclocheilus > Sinocyclocheilus anophthalmus. The sequence goes on from JADLZN010006822.1 coordinate 133,129, forward strand.
CTTTTATTTCTAATGACCGCTTTCTTCAAGGAATGCAGAGCTGCAGGTGCTACACACAGTCAGGTAGGTTTGTATAACTTAACGCATGCTTGTTATAATTGACAAGCTGAACTTCTGAACAGTAAACGTGGCTTTGACAAGTAAATGAAGGCCTTGATATGTTAATACTGATGTTATATACCCAATTCCTGAATGAGATTCTATGCAGTGTATTTTCAATAGATGGTCTTTTTGGCCCAGATGTTCATTTAACTCCTTATGACATGATCCCTTTTAAAACCTAGGCGAGAAAATTAATGTGATGGGTTTTGTATCCCCAATTGAAAAGATGAAATAAAATTAAACCAAACATTAATCAGTCCTTCATAGGGTGGTGATTTCAAGAAATATTGTATGTTCACTTCTCTGCTGCTCAAGCTGAAATCTAGGTCAGAAGCTGGTGGTTTGTTAGCTGATGATTCCAAGCAGCCTATCTAACTTGTTTTTCTTGGGTGCCAAACTGGCCTGTGTCCACTGATCCAAAACAGTTTTGCCAGGCATAGGATTTGATGGGATACGATGACATGTTGTCAATTGTCACTTCAGCTCTCTCTGGGTCAAAGGCTTTCTGTTAGGAATATGAATGGGATATAAGTACTGACTACGCATGATGAGTTTACTTTTCTCATAAAAGCATTAATACTTTTTTGTTATTAATATTACTTTCAATGAACTGGAACAATTTTTTACCACCCCAGTGAGCCCATTTTAACCTCAACATTGCTCCCAAATCCTCTTCCTTTTATTGGACTGAACTCTCCCTTGATCAGGAAAACATAGCCAGGCCTCCAAAAGCCCATTTCAAAAACATGAAGCATCTATGCTTGACTGGAACTCCCAACAGATTTCTCTCAGGTCTAGAGATAAAGAGAAACTTACTTAGCTGTTTTCTGAAGTAGAAGACGATTCATTTCAGAGATGAAAGGCTGAAGTCTCTTGTCATTGATGGTGGAACATGGAGGGACATGGGGGTTCAAATGAGGAAAGGATGGAAGAGATGTGAACTTGAAGGGGAATCCATTTAATACATCCTTCAATAAAAATGCTCTTTAGGGATCATACATAATCGTTATGATGAAATTTAGGCAAGGGTTAATTCTGATTGATTTTACAAGGACACACAAACACCATCTGCAATGATACAACTGCCATGCCTCAAACGAAAGATGTTAAAGATTGACCAATAAGAATTCATTCAGTTAAAAACAAGTATAAAAAGCGGGTGCTATTAAAACGGTCCAATTGTACATGGCTCAACATGTACACTCTCAGTAATGAAATTGAATGTTATTCCTCCATCTGTTAGTTCTTGCTAATTTCCATCCTGTCTCACAGAGCGAATGGCACATTGCAGGAATGCCACTAGCACTGCATCACAGTGGGCTGTGAGGGGCTTATAAACGCTCTCATTCGCTCACTCCCAGAGCTCTGTCATTATTCCATTATCCTGACAGCCATTTTATGTTTCCTCCACAAACCACCTGCCAAAATACATGGCCATGATATGTTACATCATTATGCCCCATTCCACAGGCTTTCAGAGGTAGGACACGCCACTTCAATCTTAATCCTTGTGTAAAGTGTCTACAGAGTCTCTCGAGGTTCAGAGAATCATTCCCATGGGGCATTACTGATGAGATGATTCTGACCTCTTGGTCTTTCAGAATAATGGGCACTGTAGTTTGTGGTCATCTTTAATTTGTGTCGCAGAGATGAAATGCTGATTTAGTGGCATTTACTGGGACCCTGAGACACAGTGTGCTGGAAGGAATGACGGTCTTTAAAGGACTGCTGGGTAAAAAAAAAAAAAGAGTAAATTTTCAAGTTGTCCTTGAGCCTGATATTTACATCTCAGCCTTAGACCATAGATATTGATGGACATTCCTGGAGATTTTTTTTAAAGATCTCTTGATTTATTGTGAGACCTTGGTCACGCATACGATTTGGTTTGTGGTAGATGTATAAGATAAATGCAATAAACTGAGTGTGTCATGCCACTCTTGGACAGCAGTGACGGGAAACAAGTAAAATAGCAAAGCCTTAAGACAAAGCGTTATCATGCTAAGGTTATTAAAGGGGTCATATGATGCTGCTAAAAATAACATTATTTTGTGTATTTGGTGTAATGCAATTTGTTTATGCGGTTTATGGTTCAAAAACCCAAAAAACCATTTTTTCCAAATAATACATATTGTTTTCCTCCTCTATGTCCCGCCTTTCTGAAACGCGTCGATCTTTACAAAGCTCATCGGTCTGAAAAGTGAGGTGTGCTCTGATTGGCCAGCTATCAAGTGCATTGTGATTGGACAAATTCCTCAAGCGTGTGACGGAAATGTTACGCCACTTACCATACTGTTATGCCATGTCCCGGAGCGATGAGACAAAACATTAAACCCATTATAAACGAGGCATTTGTTGCATAATTACTGATTATAATGACTTACTTTTCTTTTACTACTGACTGCTTGCTATCGTGCTGCGTAAACATAAACCATGTCTGCATTTGTGATCGGAGAAACAACAAACAACAAACGCTACTCTATGTTGTTCAAAACTCGCGTTTGAATCGTCAGTGGCAAAATCTTTATATATGAAAACGTACTTACAGGCTGTGAGTCAGAAGTGCCAGACTGTCCTTGCAAAGTTGGAATTGCCCCACTTTATAGAAACAGACACCGACATTGTAGGCTACTCTCACAATAAATAATCCTCATCCTCCACAAAATGCGCTGCACACACCTGAATATTTGTGTTGTACTGTTCTGGAACAGTGTTGTAAATAAACTTAAACCCCTGATTTCTAGTTGTGTCCATTTTTGGAAGGCCAAACTAAGTAGTTTCGCTTTTACAACGAAACACAGCGCCTTCATGACATGGTGGTAGCAACAATACTACAGCGAGAATCAAAGTTACGACCTCTTTCTTTGCGTGAACATTTGGGTGGTGTTATGCAAATTTTCCCACATCGTGACGTAGACATGTGGGGGCGTGTTAGAACGAGCCGTTTTAGGTAGGCGTGGTTGACTCTTAACTTTTATAAAGAATATCTCTTTGGATTTGAGACTTTAGTCTTTGCAACTTTATAGATCTTCTTTATGCACCAAGAGCTTGTAACACTCCAAAGAGAAAGGAAAAAAATTGAAATGGCATCATATGACCCCTTTAAAGAAAACTGTGGTGCAATTCTTGATAGAACATACCAAAGCAAAGCAGATTCACACCATCCTGTATATGGAGCAACCTTGGTATGAATATAGATAAACAAGAAAGATGAAATTCTTATTAGAACAGATCTTTGGTCTAAAAGCAAATCCGTTTCCTTAGTATTTTGTAAGTTAAACAACTCCGATTTGTTGCTGTTCTTTTTGGGGGGGGGGGGGGGGTTTTTTTTTTTTTTTTTTAAAAAAAAAAAAAGTAAATGCATGAAAGTGAATTTTCCAATTCAGTAGGTTTAGAAGTGAGATGAATTCAGCATGATTTACTGCAAGTAAGTCAGCACAGATTCTGTGTACTGCTCTGAAAAACCTTGTAATATAACAGCTATTGCACAGAATAAGAGAGATAGATGACATTGGGATGGCATAATCTACATTAATCAAGTCCAAGCTCCAGTTAAGATTTGACATTTTATGGAGACTACACTCTTTGATGTAGGTCAACAATTTCAGCTTTTAATGAGAGAGAGCTGCTGAAAAGCTGTATGTATCATGCTCAGTCATATGCACTGGTTCACTTTAAGAAAAAAAGTGTTTAATATATTTACACTTGCAGGAGATCAAGACTACAGTATCTGTAGTCCAATTAAAGCTTTCTCTCTATTACCCCGCTGTTTTAAATACTTTATTTGTGGAATAACCTGAATAAAAGACAGGATACCAAAGGAAAAAGATGAAGCAATTTTTTATGTATCCATGTCATATTGAAGGATTCTGTTTCTGAGATACCAAAAGAATATCAAAAGTTGCAAAGAAAATTTTAACTTCAATCATGTTTACTGCATTAAGTGTTTTCAGTTGTACCTCCACCATTTCTAAACACATACCAAGTCTATGTGCATCAAGTTTTGTTAATTTCAGATGTTGCGCCCTATTTTAACGGTCCAAGCACATGGTCTAAAGCGCACGGCGCAAGTGGACTCGGGCCGTGTCCGAATCCACTTTTGCTAGTTTAACGACGGGAAAACGGTTGGCGCACCCGAGCGCATGGTCTAAACGGGTTGTCCCTATTCTCTTAATGAGTAATGGGTGTTTTTGGGCGTAACGTGCAATAAATCAATCAGAGTCTCATCTCCCATCCCCTTTAAATGCCAGTTGCTCTCGTGCCATGGCGGGTTCGCTATTTACATGGCGGAATGTAATTTTTTATTTTTAAAAATGTTTGTGTGCTGCTGCACGTCCCTGTGTGTGTAATAAGCAAAGTGTACGCGAGTTGTGCACCCGCCTATAGGCGCATATTACTAACGCGCTCTTTAAATAACAAAGAAACTTTGCCAGACTTTAAAGACCAGGTTTGAGTTGGTCTATGGCGCAGTCTATTTTCAGCTCCTCAAAATAGCAACGCACCAGCAATGCACCTGAACACACCTCGTTTTCAGACCAGCACGCCCATAGGCGCACAAATGGGCACAAATGCATTTGCTATTTAAATAATTCGGCACAGTACAGGAAAATGAGAACTGCGTCGGGCTGAAACTAGCAAAAGCACTTGCGCCGCATTGCGCCAGGTGTATGATAGGGCCCGTTGTGTAAAGGAGATATAGGTTCATTCAGGAGCAACACCAGACCGCCAGCAAGGCCAGACTAATCAAAATCTTCTGAGAACTATTTGTGATATATATTTTGTAAGCCTTGACTCAAGGATTCGGGAGGAAAAAAAATGTCTAGCCTTTTATAGTTACAGAGGTAAGAACTAAACCACAAATCATCTTATAATAGCACCACGAGTTTCAGAAAGATGTGTTTCTGTGAGTAGCTGTACACACTTGGGACACTTTTAGGACAGAAAACTAAATAAAAGCAAAGACGAAGAAAATGACGAAGACAAAGAGGGAAAACAACAGAAACACGATACGGTTCCAGCAACTTTGGTATCTGGACCCCTAAAAAGGAGACACAAAACAACCTATAGCAGCTTAGACTTTCTAAAGTGTGAGAAATTATTCATACGTATGTGCAATTCTCATAAAATTTATCAAACTGATACTGAGAATAACATTCAATACCAGCCCAATAACAGGCCAAGACCTGCGGCGAGCACAGCTTCCATCAGCATTCAGAAACAGCACATAAACCAATCCAACTGGAATTGATTTAATCGTTCTGTATTCTGAGAGCACCATATGCTCCTGCTCCCACTCTCATACTGGCTTGATCACGTTAAGACAATGAGCTTGGAGGACCTCTAATAAGAAACACAAATCCACAGGTGCATGAAGATTATATTTAGAATTCAAACTGATATTGTAACCAGCACCTACTGGAAGCCAAATGTTTATTTATGCCCTTTATTACATAGTATAGATACTGATCCAAGAGCCCAGCATCAAGTATATTGACATTCTGGTTTGTAGACATGACTCAAGTGCCTCCTTCAAAGTAAGCCTATTGTCAAAAATAGAGCCCGACCGATATATATTGTTTTGTCGATATTATCGGCCGATATGAGCCTGTCGGTATCGGTATCCATACTGACAGGTATCGGTATCGATATATATCATATCGGCGAATATGCCGCCGATATATAGAACATTTTTTTACAGAACATATAACACAGATAAAATGCTTGAAATGGTGTAATTACTTAGTTTGTCCAGCAAAAACAAACTCTCTGTCGCACTACATTGTTTGCTACTGGCGACCTGGATGAAACACTTTAAAGCTTAGTCTATGGAAAACCATTGAAACTTTGAACGGCCATATCTCCGTAAGGGCGCGGCAAATCCACACCAAATTCGGGGGATCCCTTCAGCTCGAGGAACCCTCTCGAACATGAATCGATTGTATGTCCAGAGGCCCGCTTTCGAATGAGACCACTGCCGCGTCGATAGCCCCCGGGGTTCGGGAGTTACGGGTGGTTAAATTCGTGGTCACATCAAACGATCCCGGGGGGCTACCGACGTGCGGAGGGTGGCATTCAATATGGCTCCGTCGAGCTGAAGGGATCCACCGAATTTGGTGGAGATCCGCCGGCGCGTTCGCTAGAGAGTGACACCAGTCAACACTTTCACTTCAGTAAGGAGGTCTCTTGTTCAGGCAGCAGCATTCAAGCGTTGTCTTATTCGACCGTAAGTGCCTTGCGAAGTGGACTTCACATGAAATTCCGCCATGATTCCAGTTCCAAGGGAACATACACATTACATTCAAGGCATTTAAGTGCATGAGACGTGAATTTATTTTGTATGATTGTAGTGATTCTAGTACATGAGCGGCTACACGGATATGCCACTGAATCACCATCTTGAGGCTTCGAATTAATTCAATCAGGAGACAACAAAGCTTTCTTGGTATCAAGGACTAAAAGAGTTCATTCACAACCTATAGAAACCCCATTTCTTGGGACCCACCAATGGATGGAACCATTATGTCCAAACAGGAAAAGGATGAGTAAATTAACTGATGCCCTCAGGCAAGCACGGGATATACAGCGTGACGCCACATGACTATCACAGGTCTAACCACCTGCTTCCTGCATGACTGAAATCCCTTTTGTCACAGACAAAGAAACAGAGCGTACACAGACAATCGTTTAAAACTCATAAGTTGTGAAAATGTATCCACTGTATGTGTTAGGCCGTATATATATATATATACTTTGTGTTTATCGAAACCATGATACCTCAATATTGGCCTTATAACTTTTCTTTTAGTGATTACGATTATTGTGTATGCAAAATACCTGTTGTTTGAGCTCGAATGAGAGCTTGTCTTATTCGCTGAACATTGGTGTTAGTGAAACTTTTATATTTTGTATCATTCTCTGGTGATAATACTGTTATCAGAAGATATTTAAAACTTGCAGAAATACTCTCCACAAACAGCATGCGATTCATGCATGATGAGTAACCGTATGGGTCGTGGCTAAACCCCGCAGCCACTATCTGATTGGACAAGCGACCTGTGGGCTGGACAAAAGTCAGTCTGCTTAAAATTGGACACAAAGCCCTCTTGCGCTGTCTTATGCTCGGGCTCGCTCTCTCACTCTAAAGAACTTTTGCTTTCACCTTGGTGAGCACGACAAAAGCGCTCCCAAGCTGTAACATCGCACAGCGAGACCATCTAAGAACTCAAACACTTCAGATGAACCTTCACGATCTTCAAAGTCTGCAAACTCAGGGCTTTTAAGCAGGACTTGCTGAAGCCTCTCGTAAACCGCAACCACCACTCCAAGAGGGCTCCCAAAAGAACGTCCTTCAAACGTCCATTCCGACGTCAAAGCAACAGCAATCATCTAAGAATTTCCCTCCAGCGCCTCCAGTACCACAATGTACAAGCTGCACTTTCAACTGTCACCAAGCAAACAGCAAGTACAACAATCTTCGGGAGCTTGCTGAACTGAACCTGGGAATTAGTTAAGCATTAAAGATCAGACATTCTTCTCTGTTTGGTAAATTCTCTAAAGGTGAATTTAAATCACTCGTAAACAAGTTAAACTTGAAACTCATGCAAATCCGTCACCTCTCAATTTAAAGAAGCTGTGTGTTTGTGGTGTGTGTGTGGTGTGTGTATTGGTTTTAGCTTAGTTTTGATGTAATCTAGAATAGCCAAATAAATTCATGTTTCATTTATAAAGAAGGATTGTCTGGTGTCATATAATTTCAAGGTTAAAACTGTTGCCAAAAAGATCCCTTGCTTGCTACTTAGCTCGTAGCTTACTCATAATAATTACCTCTCTCTTAAGAGCTGACAAATTATTATAATTGTATTTAACCCGTGGCCAGGGAAAATACAGATGCATAGTCAGTTTGTTAAAATATACTGAAATCACGGCTCGCTGGTCGACCCTTGATTTAAAGTGTAACACAACAAATTTGAAATCGGTTTAATCAGGTGGACTTCGAATTTTCAGATTTGAGTCCTTTCAAAACCTGAATGTATTAATAATAATTAATTCCCTACAATTACAAATAATAAGTAATTTCATTACATTATTTACAGAGGTATATTATGTCACACTTCACACTTCTCTAGTAAGTTTCCTCTGTGTGTGAAGACAGTAGTGCAAATCCGTGAATGAATGTTCCCCCCAGAACACACAGGCCCGAAGTGAAAAACTTAAATTGAATAAATGGAATTTAATTGAATTAAAGTTGAATAAACTTCAACTTTACTGTTCAGTGCACTGATGTCAGACTCATTTTGGATAATAAAGTTTGTTAATTTGTTAAATGCCCTGTCTCCATTACCTAGCTCTGTCACGACATTATAAGTGTTTCATCACCACATTTGAGTGATCATTGCAAAAAATGTGTTTATGTATATATATTCTGTTTATGCATATATATTCTGTTTATGCATATACTGTATTCTATATACAGTACCAGTCAAATGTTTGGACACACGAATGGGAAAGTGTACAAACGATATTTGCCTTTTTTTTACTCCCTAATATCGGTATCTGTTATCGGCCCCAAAAAACCCATATCGGTCAGGCTCTAGTCAAAAATACAAAAATCAATCACTCAGAAAAGCAACAGCACTCCTTTCCACAACAAGCCACACAATTTTAGGTGTCTAACACCTAAAGTAAAAGATCTGAACAGACTTCTAACCAAAGTATTAAAAGTATTCAAGTATGAGCGAGTGCAGCACGTTAATCCGCGACTCAAGGAAGAAGCAACGCTTTTTAAATGGGCATAAACACACACACCCATATGAAAAAAGAGTAAAGGCTGTGGTTCTGCATTTCTGTTAGAGATTCATTAACGTCTAACCTTGAGCTGATGTCACAAAAATGAGAAGCCATGTGAACAGCATGGTTGATAGCGGCTGAGAGGCAGAGTGTGTAATCTAATTGTGCCTTGGTATCATGGTTGTGTGATCCCCATCTCTCTCATGCCTCTGCGCTCGACGCCGCATAAATGCAGAGTATCACATCTGCAACTGAGGAGGTAGCTCAATTATGCTACGGCTCAATGCTTATTTGTGTATGCTAGATCTGATTGTTTCAGTCACTGTCTCCAGGGCTCAGATCTGACCGAGTAAAATGTTTGGACACAGTCTATCAACCTTCATTTGTGAGCAAAGCTATGATAATACAGACAATACATGCAAGAAAAATCAATGACATCATTCTATGAAAGCATATTCCCTAGAAGTGAAAAAGAAATCCAATTAAATCCCACCTAAATCTCCATACAAGTCAAATTTGTAATGTGCAAAATATTTCTTTCTACCACAGGGGTGTAACGCAAATCTTTCCCCGTCAATGATCTATCGTTTCCAAATGTGCCCCTTTCCACTCTGATCTCCAGAACAACCCTAAACTCCTGATTATATGGGATTTACACATTTTGACTGACTTTTCAAATGATTAATGATGGGGGAGATGAAGAACATTGCAGACAGTCCCCATGGTTCCTCTGGGCTCCATCTTCAGCCTGAGGCTAACATTTAAATCTAGCATTCTAAAACGCTGATAGAAAAGAAGAGTCAGCGTTATTAGACATATAGGGTGTCTGTCACTGTGAAATATACAAACAAAAATGGAGAGCATCTGCAAGAGTTACATGTGCTGAGTGACACTGTTGGTGGTGTATCTTAGTGGTTAAACATCTAGGCCGGTAACTGAAAAACATTGTAGTTCAAGTCCCAGAAGAGGCAAATCAATAGATCATCATGACTGTATCATTGAGGAAGGCATTTAACCTTCCTCCAAGACAGGAATGACCTAATAAAAAGTGCACTGCTAGTTTTTTAAGTGCAAGCATCAGCTAAATTCCTAATCTCTAAAAATGGTGACAGGCACAGAGTTTGGTTAAAAGCACACATATTGTACACAAAACCAGCCCAGCACTTTCCAAAAGTAAGAGCAGAGTATTTTATAACCCCTTTTTTTTTTAAGTGTTTGTCTTTTTATTTGTTTTGTTAGAGGCACTAAATATCAAGTAAACCAAATATTCGCAAGCAGAACTGTATAGAGTGCTGGGGTGATAACGTATTTTCTTTAGGCCAGCCTGGAAGATAGAATCACCTTGGCTTCCTCAACAAAAACACGATAGGTTTCTTCCATTGACTTTTGTACATTTTCATTTTTCAGCATGATGTTTAAAGTCTCTGAAAACCTTTGTAGTCCCACTTAATCCATTCAAACAACTCATTGACTTTGAGATGCTGGAACTAGAAGTGCACTGAAGCACTCTATATTCTGCTTTTAAATTTATGTCTGTAAAGTAATCAGTAGTATTTACTTTTGGATAGATATTATGAATAATCTTTAAATAAATAAATAAATGCCACATACAGTATTTTTGAATTTTCATACACCAGTCTGAGACAGCTGTAACATAATTGGGATTTTTTTTTTCGCATTTACATAAAAATAAATAACTATAGTTGGACCCATGGGTGGTTCTTAGCCAGAACATACTGCAATGTGGACTAAAGACTTCATGTTGATAGTAAAAATCTGGCTAAAAACAAATCCTTCAGGAGCAGTAACTTTTTTTTTGTTTTACTCTTAATGAAATTTCAGTAATGTTCTTGAAAAATGTTCACATTATCTTTTTCCTTATTTAATAAGTGAATTTGTCTGTGCACATGCATTCTCTCATTTCACTGAACGAACCAGACACTGTGTCGGACATCAGCTTTCACTGTAATCTGTAGCCAAGCAACACTGACGCCTTAAACCAAAACACAGGCACGGAGCCATGAGAAATCAATATTCTGAGTCACTGACTGGTCAAAAGGCATTTGTGCAGGACACTGATCACGTTTAGATGAGCGATCAGAACAAAAGCCAAAGCCATTGCCAGTTTGGTAATTAGTGTTTAGTAGGTGGGCTAAAGTTGCCATTCATCCTTAGCCAAAGGTGCCATGTTTCCAACAGGCGTTGCCACAGGAACACCAGCTGGTGCCGCGGACCAGCTGAACCCGGCTTACAGCCAATAAGGCAGATGCACACGGTGACCTGCTAAGGCACAGATTTACCAAGACAGTTGGGAAAATGGTTGGCAGGGACTGAGAGAAGGAAAGATATGAAGACGGAAAGCTGCACAGAGGAAGACAAAGGAACAGATGGATGACTTTCAGGAGGTAGTAAAACATCACCACATACCGGCACCAGACTTCATGAGCACCAATCAAAACTGACCACCCTTTGCTAACCACTTATAATTATTCCCTGTAAAATTGGGGTGTCCAAACCTATTCCTGGAGGGCCGAAGTCCTGCAGAGTTTAGCTCCAACATGCCCCAACTCACCAGCCTGGAAGATTATGATTAGACACCTCTGTCCAAAAATCATTAATTTAACTTCCATATTGAGATATTTTCCATAATCGATGAAATGCAACTTATTTCAGATATATGATGTCATACTTCAGTTTATCACTATATCTATCAGCAGGCACATGCACGCATAGACATCAAAGGGGGCTTGAGCACCTGCCCTTTTTCTTCCTCGAGAGAAAGTGCCCTTTTTTCTGGGGAGTGTTTATTTTATTTTTATAAATGAATATATGTGCACGTGTGTGTGTTTCTGTTTGCGCACATGCGCAGCTTTCCCTGTCAAACACATAAAAAAAATCCAAATATCAGGTCGGGTTTATTAACTCTATTAACTTGAGTTCCGATGCCTTTCTCCGCGTCTCCGCCATTGATCGGCACATCACAGACAGACAGAGAGCCACAGAAGTGAAGCCCTCCTTCCCTTTCCAGTAGTGTTTGTCTTGCTGTGGAGGTGAGTGGTGATTATGAACAAAAGACTAGGCTACCTGTGCCTTCAATTTACAGCTAATTATCCAAAAGACAAAAGTAATTTATAGTTAATTTGTCTTGCTAACATCTATGACTCATGAGAGAGCTACCATGTAAATGAGCTAAAGTTAGCTAAGGCAATAGGAAGTCTGGGGGCAGAAATGTACATATACAAACACATATACATATATATATATATATATATATACACACACTCACATACAAACTTGTTTATATAATTTCATATAGTTAATCAGTATCACGCGAAGACTGACGTTTTTTCCACCAAAAAGCAGCATGATTACAAATGTGATATTGATTTTATACAGTAGTTCAATAAACAAGAATTTAATATTAAGACACTTACGTTTTAGACACAATATTGACTGTTTTTGCTCTATTTCGCCAACAATAATTCCAATTTGCATCTCTGAGCAACATGACGTTGTTTTATTCTTGAATGAATCAACCGTTTAAATGATTCGGTTCTATCGCAATGACTCACTTATTAACAGTGACTTGCTGCCACCTACTGGCGGTTTTAATTTCACATTTAAAGTATCTTTTCATTTTTTTAATTATAAATATTTTTATCAGTATTCAATGTTTTATGTTTATAATATCAAAACAGTAATAATGCATTTGTAACTGCAGGTTAAATACATTCATGTCCTGCATTAAACAGTGTGTAAATGCATCTAAATGCCACTTCTAATGCAGCTACTGTGTTTCCTCTGCATTGCAAAGATTAAATTGGTCAGTACTAGGGATGTTCATTTTGCTCGTTAACCGATTATTAACCGTTAACCGACAATATTATTTTAAATTAGTAATTGTCTGTGACCCGTTAAAAAATATTGAAAATATTGATATATTTTTTGTTAATATTGCACACCCCTAAACTCTTTAACATTTTTTTTGTTTTTCGGGGAAAAATTTAAATAAATATAAGTGCCCTTCTTTCCGCTTGAGCCCCTGCCCCTCAAAATGTCTGTGCACGTCCCTGTCTATAATAGCAGTGTGAGACATACCAAATGAAACATACTAGGCAGAACTTTGCCAACCAGTATAATTTGAGTATTGTTTATATTGTCTGTATTTTTTACATCCATGACAAAATAAATGTGATCCTCCTTTATATTAAGTGGCCTTAACTACTATGTACTTGCATCAACAAAGTACATTGTACTTATTGTCTTCATATTGTATTGCAAAACACTTTTGCTGCTATTGAGGTGGGATATGGGTAAGGTTAGGGACAGGTTTGGTGGTATAGGTAGGTTTAAGTATGGGTTAAGGTGTAAGGGATGGATCAACAGTGTAATTATAAGTATAATTACAGATGTAATTACATGCACGTATTTTTTAATAATAAGTACAATGTAAAAACATGAACACAAAGTGCACTGTATCAAATGATTAATTTAAAATGTAAGCACATAGTAGTTAAGGCCACCTAATATAAAGTGTGACCAATATTTTTATTAATGTTCAAATTTGCAGCCTGAATTAAAAGTGATTATATATATATCTTAATTCGTTGTAAAAAGGGAAAATATTAACAACAAGAAACATTTTTATATCCTCGTGAGCTGCAAAAACAACTACACAGCACTGGTAGTGTAACAAATCCCAAACAAATTACCTCTGCAGTCACATTAAATAAATCCATTGCCTATTGCCAATAGTGTAGTGAGGTATGAAGCACAACTCACAAAGAAGTCGCTTTTTTTTGGTCACACAGTGAAACCAAGTCAACAATTTGAACCTGTTGTAAAATCTGCATGGGAAAATCTTTAGCCTATATGTGAAATTCTCAACTTCTACTGGTTTTCTATTAAAATGGCTGGATTTCACCCTTTAAAAATAAATGGGAAAACAGTAGGAAATGTGACCACCCCTTTCTGAGCTTGTTTATTTCATAAGTTCAAAAAGACTTGGGAATTTAGAAGTTAAATCAATCAGAGTTATTACTTTCTGTGATGTCTGTCTGAAATGAAGCAAATATTACTGTATTACTCAAGAGTCACAAAACTTAAATCAGCATCACTATCGACTGGTTTTCAAAATTACACATCATTACATGTACGCTTTCATGACATTACTGGTAATCTTCCTTGATTAACCGTTTCTGCGTTTATAGTTTTCAATTTTCCATCAATTGGCCAATATCGACTTGCCTAAAATTGAACAAACTGTGCTGGAACGGAAGACTTCAGAATCAAAGAATAACAGCCCATCTCACGACCAGTTAACATCAAAGATGAGCAGCCTCATTCTTGGATGAAACAATTGTTTTGACAGATAGAATACCACCAGATCAACCAGCTAGGTCTTTTGTTTAAGAAAGCGACTGTTTCCCTTCCAGTGTTCTGACTGCTTCCCCAATCTGTATCATCTGGAAACTTGGGCTCTGTTTTGACGCTTGCTAAAATGCAGTATCTATTTACGAAGCTCTGTGGGTGATTAACCTGTTGTATATTTGTTAGCCTGCCTGGAACGAGAAGGCCTCTCACCTGTATCTTGCATCAACGCGTGAGGCTGAATCAACATCATCATCCTTGCCTTCACCTGTCCTTCTTCCAACCATGAAATCACGGACAGACAAAAATAGCTGACTTGGGTTGAATTCATTTAGCCTCCGCCATTGCTCATGATGAAGAAGGTGGCCGCTCAGTGATTGTCACCCTGTCTCACACAAGCTCCTTTCCCCTGCAAGCTCTTGATTAGATTACTTTTGCCTGTCCCGCAGGAGTGGTGTGGCACACTCTGAATATTAGCTTTTTGACTGGCCTATAATCAGCTTGAGAAATGATCTAATACTCAGCAGCTAATGGCAACTCCTGTGACGGCTCGCCTTTCTGGAAATTAATTTGGCTTTTTTCACCGGCTTGCCCCGCTGACTAAGCCACTCTCTCAATCTCTCTCTCTCTGCAACACAAACACACTCACACACAAACAGACAGCCCTATTCCTTTTGAATGCTCTTCTTTAAATAGTGTCACCATTTAAATTGGAGGTGCCTAAACTTTTTACTATGAAGAGCCAAAAACTTGATTGAGGGCAGTGGAGGGAAAAGTTAATTTTCTTCACGTACAATGCAGTTCAAAATAAAGTGTACCGACTGTATACATTAGTAAGTTCAGTCCCAAAACTGAACTGGTTTTAGCAAAATAAATGACGCTATTGTCTTTTAGAGCTGCTTTACAGAAGAATCTCCATAGTGAGTTTCCCATACGTATTGTGGCTATTGGAGATGCCCTTTTACCCTGTTTTCGCTGCTCTGTGAAGGCTGCTTGTGTGGCTTGGAACTTCAATCTCTAATGTCTAATAGCGCTATAGACATCAAACATGGGATGTCTGCAGGTTTTTTTTAGGTAAATTGCTGACGTTTTACAACCTTCTTTTACGGCTCATTAAAAAAAAAAAAAAATGTGTAATGACTAAATGGGAAAGGCGGACAGATCGAAACATTAAACACACAAATGAGGGGGTTTATCATTAAACAGGCACAAATAACTGCCAGCAGTGTCAAAAAATACCTTCTCTAAGGACAACAGTTTACTTTTCTGGCCTAGCTGGCTCTGATGTATGTATATGTTTTTTTTTATCCGTTGGTAACCAGCCCAACCAATTTCTCAGAAAACAAGACTTCTTGGTTTAAGGATGTTTAGATATGTGTACTGGAAAACAAGACTGGAAAAAACTACTGAGTAAGATATAAATTTTTTGTAATGCATGCAACATTTAATGCATTACCTTATGAATGTAAGACTTTCTGCTCTGATTTGACTTTTTAAGGCCTTTATTTGTCACGGACCTTTTAAAGACCCGCAGAAACCCTGAATAAAGGTGACTTGACTAGGAATTAATATGCCTGTAAATAAACCTAATGTTCAATTTCGCTGTGCTCTGTACAGTATAAACATTTTAAACTTAAGAACATCCCCTATGGAAATTACCCCTTAAATAGCATTTTTGAGTGATAACTTATTGGTCTTTGATCAACATATGATTAACTTGCTTATACACTGAAAAAAAAACATTTGGTGTAGAAACGATTTTCACCCTGAAAACTAGTTAATTAAACATTGTATTAAACATGAAATTTTGAAGTATTTTCTTAAAACAGACTCCAATAATCTTCTAAAAATCCTTTTTTACAGTGCAGTTTACATAAGTAACAAACATAAGTTTCCTACCTTCTTTGTCATCGTGTCGGATGATGGCGTCCTGGATGACGTCTGAAAGCATGAAGCTGATTCTTTGTTTTTTGCGGTTGGTGGAGCGGGACTTGGGGAAGCTCTGCTTCTGTAGCGTCCGTTCTCGCTCGTAGTAGACCCGCAGCTGCTCGCAACGCATGCGTCTGACCAGCCTCTGACGCTGGCCCAACGGCAGAGACTCCAGCAGACACTGGTCTATCTCCATGTTCTGCCGGAGCTCCCCGCTGTTAGCCCTCGTTGCTTGTAATGGTCACAATGTCCACATCTTCCCCTGTAGAGACACACCCACACACACAGGGGGGGGTGTGCACATGGGTGCATTATTATCACATTTAAGCTGATTTAAGCTTACTTTATGATTTTTTTGTGTCAGATTTTACTGTTACTTGAAATGTTACTGATACATAATCTTGCCAAAGAAAGTCTAATATGGCAGCTAAGTGAACTTGCTTGCCTTAAAGAATTTGATCTAATTCTTCTTTTTGCAGTAGTCAATTTGACTCCTTTGGCATACCGTTTTCATCATATTATATTTGGGATGCACTAATTCTACTCTTGCATGCTAGTACAGGCAATATGTGAATTAGCATGCAGTCTTTATCTCCTCTACTTAACCAGAACAAGAACAAGACCGATGCCAGACAGATAGTTATGTATATTCTCAAAGCTCAGTCCATTCAAATCTTATCTGGCACACTCTGCTAAGTAGTGTGTCCGTCTAACCTTGAGAGAGCCGAGACTCACTCCACATACGGCACTAGAGACTGAATTATCATGACTCAGCATTTCTCCTGCAGTAGCATGGAACAAAGCCAATGCCATCCCTGTACTCACACTGTAAAGAACTGCTGAACGCTCTAGGATCTGCAAGGGCCTATAAATAAAGGAGAAAACTGCACCCACTGAGAGACATATACTGTAGGTTATTGTGAGGCAATTATTAAACAAATCACTGGCATGAACCTCCAAGAGAATGCAATTAAATAATTGGGTAAATTATGGAAATATGGAACAACAAACGTTGTGGGACTATTAAACTTTACCCCTTATTAACACAGAACAATATATCCAGCAAATGCATTGATGCAGCAACCACTAAACAAACTGAACCATCAGTGAATCCTCAGTAAAAGGGTCTCAACCTGTGGTCTACTTCCACAACAACTCTAATGCATCTTCATGAATTCTTCATCTCTGCAGTTGAGTTTAACTTGTATTGTTATATAGCAGAGAGGGTAGATAATTAATGAGGAAAGGGTAAATGTGCTCTGAAGTTCAAACGTGTGTATCCAGAATTACCAGCAATGATCAAAGTTTCTGGAGAACTTAAGGAATAGCTTTTTATTGACATCTCACTTTTTTTAAGCATCTTGCACCATGACAGTAATGGTTTTTAAGTGATAAGGTTGAAAAAAATAGAGTTAGCAAATCTAACCATTTAAATAGTCATCTCATTTATATTAGTGACCGATTGATATATCAGCCGATATTCACTATTTTTTTTTTATATCCGCAGATATTCACTACTTTTTAAAATATCAGCATGTGCCAATGTTTCGCTGAAAAGTGCATGAAGCTGGACTTTTATTTTGACAGCTCTTATTATCAGTCTTCAATAGCGCACTGTCTTTGTTTACCAACTCTTCCTAATAAATGATTATTAAAAACAAGTGGCAAATGGTATATGAAAAATAAGTATACTTTTGTCTTTCTATCATTACTAATAGTGCACTGTTGGTTACAGTGTGTACTTCAACTTTTTTTTGTGAAAAATCTATAATTTCAGAATTTAAAAAAAGTTAAATTTTTTTCATTTATTTACTTCTAATTTTAGAAAATATTATATTACATTAAAACAAATACACATTTCTTTACTGCATGTGTTATTTACTATCTTTATTTACCCTGTTATCGACATCAGTCATCCCAAAAATACATATCGGTCAGGCACTGATACCACATGACAACTTGCATCACTTATGAAATCTCTCCCCTTACTATTAGACCATGTGTTTACGGGGCTGACGAGATGTGAGACGTGCGGATCCATGTGCAAGCTCTTTATTAGGAGAAGACAGAGACTTGGTCATAAAACAGGCATGGGTCAGATAATGGCAGACAGGTATATGGCGGGCAAGACACAAGAAGAAACCAAAGGCTAGCGGAGGTCAATGATCGGCAAACAGAATCAAAGGGGCGAGACTCGAGGGATAAGTCCAGGTACAAGGCAAGGTCCAGGCAGGGGCAAACAGTATCAAAATAGGGGAAGACGAGAGGAGGAATCCGAGAGACACAGACGAAGATCAAGAAACGACAACACAGACAAGGCAAGACTAAGGTGAGGCTATGACAAACTAAACAGGTTCCGTAGTGTTGCTATCGCTAGGGGAGTAATATGAGCAAACAATACTCGGCAATGAGAAGGATCTGAGTGGGTGTTATATAGTGTGTGTGTGATTGGTTACAGCTGTGTGCAATCAGTGCTGTGTGCAATCAACTGTGTGTGTGTCATCAGTGCAGTGGATGATGGGATATGTAGTCTGGGGTGATATGCAACAGTGTGTAGTGCGAGAGTCAATGAAATGGAAAGGGTGACCTCTGATGGCTAGCAGACGGAAGTTCATGGACCGGATACGTGACACCATGACTCTTATTTCATTTACTTTAAGATGCCCTGGACACATTGCCATTCCACTCACAGACACAAGTGGAAGTATCACCATTTACATTTAAAAGGAAATTTTAATGCTGATAAATAATTAAAGGTTTGAAACGTTTCAGTCAAACTGGCTGCCCTTCTCCTCAAGGTTCATTTGCTGCAATCACAGAGCTGCTCAGTCATTCTCTCACACGTTCCATCCATCCTCAGCCTGCAGCCGAGCAGGCACCAGCCACACACATCATGCATTATGAAGCCACTCACCAGCCATCTCACCCGGAGAGAGATGAATAAGAAATATCCACAGAGAAAATGAGCTCACGTTAGAAGAGAGGCTGAGTATGTGAGCGCTCAAACGAGAGTTAAAAAGTTTGGATGAATTACAAGGAGTTTATTTGACCTTGCTGATGCGGCCGCTTCCATCACAGCAATCACAAGCACATCAGTCCTCTCCCTCAAGGCTGTGTTTTAGGAATGACAGCGGGAAGAACGGCTTCTCTCTCTTCCTCTTAGACACGGCGTTGTGCAAATCTGTAATTACTCTGATAATTCAGGTCACCAGAAGCCCTTCAGCCAGGGAAATAAAAGTTTGAAAGTCTGCCTTTGTAGACAAATTAAAGTGGGAGCTCTTTCTGTCTTCTCTTGTCTATTCACACACATACCCTCTGTATCATAATGTTCTCACATGCCTGTTGAGCAAAGCCAAAAACCCCAATAACAATACTGAGGCGAAAAAAGAACAACCCTACCTTCCCGGTCCATGCCATCCTCATAAGTTCTATTCTATTCTATTCTATTCATGAAACTGCTTCTTATGAAGACTGAAGGATTAGTTCTATTCAGTCAACTGAACCCATCATGATGGTAATATGTTCTATTCTATTCTTTGAACAGTATATATGATGAGGACAGAAGAATTCATTCAGTTCTTTCCATTGCCGTTCAATATGTTCGGGTCGGTAAGATAAGGTTTCATTCATTTGATCAAATAGTAGAGACAGTACTGTGAGATATTATTACAATTTATAATGTAAAGAAGGGTAACTACTATAGCAACTTTTACTGTGCCTTATTAAAACTATTATTGTGTTTTATTCAAAAACAGCTTCCAACTAAGAAGACCAGAGTCTTACAACATCATCATTCTATTCATGGAACACCTTAATATGCGACAAAAGCGACTATTATTTTCTGTGTATTTATTGATTCACAGACCTTTCAATATATTAGATGGATCTACTGTCATCAATTTCAAAGACCATTACTGATGAAGACAGCATATATATTATTCACTCTGTTCAAAATTCATTCAAGAGACTTATGATGTACAAATTTTACCATTCTACTAATAGAATCAACAAATGTAAGGTTCAAATCCATTTCCTATATACTTAAGTGTGTTGTCCAACTTGTTCCTGGAGGCACCCAACGTACCTCCAATTTGGGAGTCATGGCCCTAATGGTTATAGAGCCGGATACTCATACCCCAAAGTGTTGTTTCGAGTCCTTACCGTGCAGGGATTGTAGGTAGGGGACGACTGTACAGTTGCTGCTCTCCTCCTTCATGACCACGACTGAGTTGCCCTTGAGCACGGCACCGAACCCCTCAACTGCTCGCCCGTGGCGCCGCAGTCAAAAAAATTGCTGCCCACTGCTCGGGTGTGTGGGTTCATGTTTTGTGTGTGTTCACTCTCTTGTGTGTGTGTGTGTGTGCACTTTGGATGGTTTAAATGCAGAGCACTAATTCCGAGTAGGGGTTGGTTCGCCCCCCCCCGCAACCATTAAAAAAAAAACCCTTTTTTTTTTGGGGCCCCGCAACCCCAAAAAAAAAATGTCACGTCACGTCACGTCAATTTTTGGAAATCCGCCTAATCAAACACACCTGGTTAAACTAATCAGTTTGTAAAATAGATGGGTCAGATAAAGGAGTCATCCAAAATGTGTGCTGTTGGTGTGCCTCCAGAAACATGGTTGGAAAACACTGCCTTGGAAGACAGAACTCCATCTAGAGACAGCCGGAACATGGAATGTGATGCTAACAACGGAAATTATAATTCGGTTAGACAAAATGCATATTTCAAAACCTGTCCAAATTCCTCTAACCTCCCAGTCCTTGTCTCTAAGGCCATAAGAGTTCAGGCACATAGCATTTAAAAAGGCAATTTGATGTAATAGACTATGGGGACCTTTTATATCTGTGAGTGTATAGTATGTGAATTTTGATGCAGCCAATGCTCATTTGATATTCTGCCCCACCCTCATAGTTTAGCTGCTGATTGGACGCTTTTTGGGACATGTGTGTTTTTCACCTCTACTGTTTTGGTGCACTTAGAATGGGTTGATTCTGGGAGATAGTGAGCAATACTGTCTTTGACCTCATGCATGTGATGTTTTTTAAGTGTGTATAGTGATGATGTATTGATAATGATTCAACAGTGGTCCCAAATTTCCCCCATCTCTCTAATTTATCTCAATCTCTCCCCTTCTCTGTCATTATTAACAAAATTATTTTCCCCTGTTTGCGTTTTTCAGTGCAACACCATTTGGCCAGTATGCAGGAGAGGAAGATAAAACACGAAAACGATGGCGTGCAGTTTCCTTACCATGGTTAGACCACATTACCTTCATATTATAATGCACACAAGTGTACTAAAATGTGTCTCTTATCTCTGTCTGTCTTTCAACCTCTCTGCTGCATCACACACCTCAGCTCTTCTCTCTGATTTGCTGTTTTTCCCGGTGCTCGGAGGTGGCGGGTGTTTTGAGGCCTGTGAATGTGCTTTCATTTTGTTTTGTGCATCAGAAGTCTCTCCGTACATTCATTGTTTGTGTTAGATTGTGATATAGGATCCCTATGGGGCAGAAGTCCAAATCCTGATTTCAACAGCATTCCCAAACATGAACACTTACAAACGTGGCTATTGTGTTGCGTACAGCAGCAGGCCTTTCCAGATATTTACTTAGCGTTTTTGTTTGTTTCTTTTCCATGCAGGATTTATTGTAATTAGTGTGTGTGTGCATAAAGGGGTTTATATGCTATAAGCAATATCTCAGCTGTTTATTCAGCGCTCCTATGAGATCTCAAGCGTGTATACGCTGTAACGTCTGAAATTTACTCTACACAAGTATGCGAATGCAAACACAAGCTCGGTTTCACGCCTCATTGCGATCCACAAATTGTTTGAACGCAATTCATAACATGACACCACAAATACATCTCTTACTCTATGGTCAGTTTTCTCTTTTAGCTCAACTGTTGTCACAGCACAGCAATGCTTTAAGAGAATCTTGCTGCGCAAGTTAAAGTTAGTTTAACTGTTGACATGATCACTTTAAACATTAATTAAACATGTAGTCTAGTTGAATTTGCTGCCACCTTATACACATTAAACGCACACATATATTATGTGAACAAAAACTTTTATTTTGGCTACGATTAATCAAGATTACTTATTTAACAGCACTAAGTTGATATAATTGTACTGTATATACGTATGCATTCATTTATAATATTATTTACAATAATTGTATTATTACGATATATTATTACTATTGCTATACCATTAATTTAGTAAAGGTATGTATTTATTTTAAATAATAATGATGATGATTTATATTATTATTATATTATATACAATATATTTTTATACATTTTTATATTTGGTATTTTCTAGTGATAAATATTCATTATATATATGTAATATATACATATTACATATAATATAATATAAAAATGTACCTAGAAAATAATTACTAAATGTACTAAACATTTACGAATGTTTTTTTCTCATTATTTTAATTTCTCCTTCATAAGATGAGGAAAAACATTTAGTAATGGGTGTTTTAAATTTGTTGTATTATTTTATCATTCATGTATGTGAAAATGTTGTTGTTAGTATAATATTTAATATTTTTATGTACATTTATTTTTATTGTATTCTATAATATATTCTATATTATTGTCCTTTTCTATTGCTATATTTATACAATGTATATATTAATTATATATATGGTATATTTTTATACATTTATTTATTTCTTAGATTGATGCATTATTTAAAGTATTGTTTTTATAAAAGTATTATTATTATGATTATTATTATT